>OV170227.1:3686193-4286193 GCA_921882275.1 Brenthis ino
TTACGCATACTACCTACATGCAAATACATACAGGTGGTTATGTGAGACTCATCGGCAAAGCCTGTATTACCCACTAAAATCAAACCGAACCTACCCGGTCTTAAAGGGGCGTCGCAGGATTGCCGGACGTTAATGATCCCTCCACCACGACAAGATAAGCACATAAGCACATTGGAAGAGGATCTATGGAGACCCTAACGCTGAGATTTTCATCTAGCTGTGATATTAATATCATAATCACAAATGTTGAATGTAAGCCCCGTTCAGTGAGCTTAATATGAATATAAATCCTCGCGGGATTGACAATATACTTGTTCCACAAAACAATCTCTACAGATTTTTTGATTCTTGTCAGAGTGTGAGTCACATATTAATTTTCTCCAAGAGAAAATGGCAGTGAGTTTAATATGAATATAAATCCTCGCGGGATTGACGGTATACTTGTTCCATAAAACAATCTCTACAGATTTTTGATTTGTGTCCAAATGTGAGTCACATATTAATTTTCTTCAAGAGAAAATGGCAGTGAGCTTAATATGAATATAAATCCTCGCGGGATTGACAATATACTTGTTTCACAAATCAATCTCTACAGATTGTTGATTCTTGTCCAAATGACAATGAAACAGTGAAACATCAGGAGAAAATAGCAGTGAGCTTAATGTGCAGTTTTGATCTCAATTGGAGTTTGATATGTATAGCATAAAATTTAAGCTATGCGTTGAATGGTCACTTACATCATATAGTTTGGTTAAATTCACTGAATTAGGACAATCGTTATATTACTGAGCGTATAATTGTATGGGAAGGCATCGTCTCAATAAGATTGGTTCACTTTTATGAAGATACAAGTCGGATTTAAAAGATATAAATTTAGGTATGTATGTAATATATAAACTCCAAACCTGTGAATGAGTTGGCTTTTGAGCATTATAAGAAATATTATACATATTATTATTATTTTTTTGAACATATGGATATCGTATATCCATTTATCAAATTTCTAACCCGCACTGGGTAAGGGTAGTGGCCAATGGCCTGATCCCCCTCTTATGAAGGGAGGCCTGTGCCCAGCAGCGAGTCATTAAGACTTGCTGAACACGTTAAAAAGTATAATATTCTATTCCAGTGGTCGAACAGCCGAAACCAATTGGTTTTGGCCAAGGCAAATTATTAGAAGAAACAACAGTGTACCTTTACGAAGTGCATACGTTACGGGCCTTTCTGAATTACGTTGATTAAATGTAACGTAATGTATTTCATATTAAACTGATATTCCCACTCGGGGCATCAGGGGCAATTGCTATTTTAGGCGTTCCTGCTGTGCTTGTAACGACAGGTCGTCTTTGTTGCAAATTAAGCCTTAAAAAGCCTAAGAAATCATACAAACATTACATGTTGGTAAGCTACGGCGTTGAGAATTTTCAATAATAATAAGGGTATTGAAAGTTCCAAGAACGATAAGACTCAACGTTAAGCATGGAATATAACTTAAAATATAACATTGGCAAATACTACTACTAATATATTAAGAAAATGACATTTTCTCAAGGAAGGCTTGAAATGTAGCACATTATAGTGAAAATTTATCCTTAATTTTGGATCACATTTATAGACTACAACGGAAATGACGTATTATGATCATCGCTAAAATTGTAAGTTTTTGACATATTATTATGGAACCCCAGTCTGACAGCTAGGGTAGTTCTGGAAAATATGAATTATAGGCACAAATTGAGGAGGTACGTAATACATTATAAAAATTATCCTTAATTTTGCGTGACATTGGCAAGTAATCTTTGCTTAAGTGACACGTTTTTGTAGCCACTAACAAGATAATATAATGTCCATTGCTTGGTTATGGATTTTACCAAATGACCGACTTTTACTATATAAAAGTTATGGCGTATATTTGATGAGTCTTGGTTTTATAAGTGACATTGTTTTAAAATTTATATAATAGTACTCGTGCCTAAGAAGTGTTCTCAATTTATTGTCATATGTGGAAATATCCTGTGATGTGCATCTGTGTACATCATACGTAGCTTCTTCTACGTAAATCATAAATTTATCGTCGAGGTTAAACGTACACATATGCGTATACGTATGTCATTGTTAAAAAATCATAAATTTTACACCAATGTGTATGCGAACATTTTTAACAGAATATATCCGTTATGGTATTTTTGGCACACTTATGGAAAGGATTTACGTTAGGCGTTGTAATTATTCTAAATTAAATATTTATCTTTTCGGATTGTCAAATATTCGTGTAAATCTAAGAAATTATTATTCTAAAATTAAATAATATTATTAGAATTTTTAATTTAAATGCGAGTCACTTTGACGAAACAATGACTCGTTTAGCTGAGCTTTCTTTAAAGGAAACTAGATCTAAGTCTAGTATTATTACTAGCCTATTATTATTGTTATTTACCTACAACATATGTTAGTATCGTGCGAAGTCGACCTTTCCCTACCATAGTTATCATCTCGTCTCTTGAGGTATCTCTCTATCTATAAATATAGGCACTTCCAAAGCCATTATCAAGTTTTAAGCGTTGTTACATTTGATTTATTTATTTTTTATATACGTAAAGAGTTGGTTTCCCAAACCAATGGGCTTCAGAGTTATTAAAGAAATGGTATAAAATGGGGCGCACTATTTATTAATAATGAAGAGGAATTGAAAGTCAACTAATGTGTGTGTTTTCAGAAGAATTTATTAATTTATTATTAACTAAAATTGGAATTTTAAAACGCATTAATTGTTAATGTTAGTTATTGAAATTATTGTTCGAGTATCGGGTCGCGCATAGTAATGTTAGATATTAGTTTTTCTGAAGGTCTAACGGTCTAGGGTCTCAGCTTCGGGCCTGATCACTGGACTGGGAGAGTGTAAGTAAGAATAAACTTGGTCATGTTAAGTGAACACACTTTTAAACCATAACATCTCGAGGGCAGATGGTTTCTGAAACATTGGCGACCGAGGCCGTAATCGGCCAGGGAGATGTCTCCCATGTTGTATTAATACCTTGTTGAGTTGTGTTATCTACAATATAATTTATTTTTTATTTGTAAAAGGACTTTGGAAAAGCACTGCATTAAGTGTTTATTTTGGTCTTAGTATAAATCTCATCTCAGTGTTTCAGTTACATACAGCAGAGTTTATTTCATCACATTGGCGTCCGTCTCCTACGCTTGCACCACCAGGCGATAACAAACAAGTCTCAATACGTAAGCTTCGAATAACGGTCAAGTCAAATTAATAGCAGCGTTTTACCTACCAATAAAACGCATATTAATTTACTTACCTTATTCGAAGCTTAACTTTGAATAACTGCCTGGTGTATCTCGACTCAATGAAGAGATAATTTTAAGAGTGGGAATCGTTCACACCGATCCCCACTCTCCTGCCAGGTGGTGCGATAGAGAGCGAGACAGTAGACGGATAGACAAGGATAGATATATAAACGGCGGAAACGGTAATGCCTATCTCAATACGTAAGCTTCGAATAAGGTAAGTAAATTAATATGCGTTTTATTGGTAGGTAAAACGCTGCTATTTATTTTTGTATTTTTGGAAAATACCCTAATAGGTGCCTTTGCCTTATTTGCTATTAGTGAAGATGAATTTTAATAATAGCGTCTCTACTTAGCATGTATGTACTCGTATTGTGTGAAAGTATAAACACTATGGAGATTCTGATGATTAGAGTCCTACTTTTTAGAGATAAACAAAAAAAACAAAAGCGTTGCTGTTAAAAAGTACAAGAACTTATTTAGTAAAAATTACTCATCTTACCTTTTTACATTCTATATTCCAATTATATTTATCAAATTAAATGTTATCATAGTGTGAAAGAATGTAGTAAGCTGTAATATTAATTTATCATACACTAGCAGAACCCGCGGCTTCGCTCGCGCTAAACTACGAAAAAAACTTTAAGGTAGGTTTCATACAAACTTTCATCCGCTATTTTACCCCCTTATGGGATGAATTTCGAAAAATACTAAAACACGTATTTAATTAATTGTATCGAAGAGCATTAATACCAATTTTCAAGTAATTCTAATCATAAATATTATTTTGGATGGTATTATGACGTGTTTTCCCGTGGGAAAGAGATAATCTCTCGCGGTAAAAAGTAGCCTATGCCATACTCCAGCCCTCCAACTATCTCCACACAAAAATCACGCAAATCCGTCAAGCCGTTTCGATGTGAAAGAAAGACAAACAAACAAACAAACAAACAAACACACTTTCACATTTATAATATTAAGTATGGATTTACGAGTAGTACAGTAAGTAAGCAGAAAACACAAATAGTTTTTTTTATGGGAATGATATGGTATATGCATGTTTTCGAAATATTAGCACCGAAATCACGTAATGTAAACATTAACCCTGAACGTTACGAAAGCTAGGTAAAGGTGTTGCTATGTCAGCATAACTTATTAAATGATTATCACAGCCAAAGTAAAATTAAAAGTGTTATGGAGATCCAATCCTGAAAGATTTCAGTGCATTAAACAGTACAACGCCATATTATATCAAAATTTTCATATTTTACGTTCACACGAATCTGATAATTTATAACTATATTGACACTCGAGGTACAAATTAATTTAATTAACATATTATTTAATTATGATATATTCCAATTTAACGCTGGTTTGCAGTTGCGATAAATAGCCGTTAATGATTGCTTCGTTGAAGATGGCAATACGTATTTCTCGTTATTGTAGTTTGATTTACCTTGATTAATTTCACATCACCAGCCAAAAGTTATGGGTTCCATATTAATATAAGGTAAATATTATATTATCAGGATTAAGGCTTTAGTGACTTGAATCACCCATCGATGGAGAAATCAGGAGGTCATAGTATAAGTAAGACGCTAACATAATGTATGGCGCCCAGCAAGGCCCATGAGAGTTCCGTTAGGTTTTGGTGGGTATTCTGTCCCCATATAACACACCTGCTTTGCTGCTGTTGACATGGAGGAGGTATGCGTCAATGTACTTCTTAACGATATAAAATGTCAAATATTATAAAATATCGCAATATGAAAGATTTCGTAATGTTTTTGACAAAGAAATAAAAAAAAAACTATAAAAAATATGTTCATCCAAAATTCTCTTCCTGGTAAAAAATATATATTAACTGTCATTTTTATTTCAGTAAATATATTTTCTTATATAAATATTCGATATTACATAGTACTAAGTTCATATAAGATATTTATTTTATTTTCAAAACAAACAATATGATTAATTGCCATTAAACAAAATCAATGAGAAAGTGTAATGAAAACATTTAAGAAAATAACAGCAAAAGTAAAGTCATCATCCAACAGTTGTTATCTTTCTTATTAATTTCAAAACCTTTAAATATCCATTATTCCAGAATAATCCATGTTCATCTTTACCTACCTTATAGCTTAGTTTTTTTTTTTTAGCCGGAAAGTGCCGTAATTTCGCATTAAATGTTCATTTCGGATCGATAAAGTACGATTAATCACTCACATTAACGGTATGTCTTTCAAGAATGTGAATAAATAATAGCTTCAGTAGCTTTTATACGGGCTTCTTTCAAAAGATTTGTTCAGAGCAATTTAACCTTAAAAATTGGGGTTCTTTGCCGATATCTGTTATCTATTTAATTAGCTTTATGTTGAATCTATTGTTATTACCTGATTTATCTTCAGGTCTCGCAGTAAGTGGAAAATCGTTAGGTCTTTCCAATCAATTCTAATGGAATCTTTTCGAAATAAAGCTTTGCTTTTCTTTGAAATAAAATTTATATATATAATTTTCCAAACTGTTTTATTTTTATTTTCAAACACTGGATTATCAAAATTTTATTATATTCCATCTTTATACACAAAATCTGTGTATATTTCCTATTATCGATGAATTCGTTTCTAACCTCCAATGAGTGATGGATTTACATAGGGAAGGTCTTGTGTTTTTCTACAAACTCCAGACCCGGAAGATGATTCGGCGCAGAAGTATCCCTCGCAGCAGGTAAGAGAAGCATTACACTGTTGAATAAATATGTAGCTTAGATAGCATATAGATACTTCTTTTATAATAAATACATCAAATCACACGTACCCAGCAATCAAAACATTACAGTTCGGTGCACACTAGTATACGGTTGGCTCATTTTTAAATTTGGGTTTGTTTGTGGTCTAAATTATCAGCTCAATATACTGAGCTGATAATTTATACACATTGATTTGATTTAGACAATTATAATTGCGAGTGACATTATTTAGTATGCTGTGTGAAAATAAATATCATCAATCAGTAATAGTTACAATATTGTTTTATTTACCGGTTTGGTACCTATTATCATCATGTAAATATTCATATCTATTAATTACAAGCAGCTCACCCTCGCTTCTCTCGGGTTTGTCGCTAGGTACGTTTTAAATAGATATAAATAGTTATTAGCCAGCGTTATATAATTTTTTTTTGTTAATAATATTTACAAATATTGACATTAATATTTATACGATACTAACGTCACTCAATTGTTTTGCCTTCCCGGAACCTCTCCACTAACATTTAAACTTTATGGTATGGTATTAAAGTTCAAATTGGCTTTTAAGTATTATTACAAATCTTTTGTATGGGAGTATAGAAAAGTGTTGTTTTTAGACTTTTTCAGGCAATTTTTTATTTTTTTCTCTCCGTAAGAACCATCCTCGTACTTCAAGGAATATTCTAAAAAAAGAATTAGCGAAATCGGTTCAGCTGCTCTCGAGATTTACGCTTACCAACACATTCAGCGATTCATTTTTATATTATAGATTAATATCTTGTTATTTTTTTGAAATTTACGATAAGGAAATAGTAATCATTCTCATAACGCAAATCTAATATATCTTGGATACGTAAAATACATATTTACCTATTAGATATTCATATCTTAAAATAGTGTCCGCTGGCACCGACTTCGAATATATCTGATTAGGTATCTATTCTAAATAAAAACCCCCGTTTAGTTATTTTTTACATTTTAGTGCCTGGAAGTCGGTTTTTTTATAAGTTTTTATTTTTATATTTTTAGTGTAGACGTAATAAGTAGGTAATTTGTATGAAGAAAGTTTTTAATAACATATTCGATTAAACAATTTCTTGGAAAAAAATATTTATTGTTAATTTTTTTAAAAACCTCTCGACCAATTTCGATAAAATTTATATGGGACCACCTGGGAAGTATACCCTTTCAAACAAAAAAAAATTAAATCGATTCAGGCGTCTTCGAGTAATCGGTGAACATACATTAAAAAATCCGACGAATTGAGAACCTCCTCGTTTTTGGAAGTCGGTTAAAAATAAAGTACTATTGTGGTTAATAATACAGTTGATGAAATGAATATTAAAATATTATAGAGGGTCGACATTAGGTGCTTATTTACATTATGAATAATTAGAGAGTGTATTAGATTTCGTATAACTTACCTTAGTTAGAAGAAATAATAATTTTATCTATAAACCCATAGAATTCGATTGGATTCCATTTGAATAACAGTTTATAATAAAAAATAATGCATAAAAATATCACAAATGTACCGAACAATCAGAACAATCCGGTCCGGGTGTACAGTCTGCATTGACGCTGTTCAGCGCGGATAATCCAGCGACGTAGAATACGAGAAACGCCATAAAGAATTTCGGCATGATTTTGCAGTTACTGGTGAGCTTTAACAGAAAGAAAAAGTGAAAAAGTGAAGAAGAAAAAGAGTGAAACTTAATACAAATAATAAAATCCCACAAAGACAAATGAATATTTGAGGTTCGTTATAGTGATGCCAAAAGATATATACTTCAAAAAAATATTTATATGAATCCTAAGGTACGATCTTGTTGCGAGGCTTTGTATTTTAGGAACTATCGATTTCCACTAAAGATAAGTACAGCATACATAATTCGTTGGCTTACTATTACAAAGTTCTATGTTAATTTTAATGAAGTTTAGTAATTTTTACATAGAACTTTGTTATTTTGTTATCGTAAAAAAAACAACATAGAACAATGCAAAATTGAATATTTTGTAGTTAAAGTGCCGTTATCAAGTGGTTTGTTTTTGCAAAACTGTAGCTAATGACACATAGAACCTGGTAGCATTAATAACTAAATAAGTACTAAAATTATTGTAGCATAGAACCTTGTAATAGTGAGCCAATTATGCCAATATCGAAAAACAAGTCTGTGCTTATGGAGATTTTTTTGGAGGTTCAAAGACGGTATGCCTACCCTCCGTACACTGCCTACCGTTTTTATGAAAACTTACTTCTCCACCTCAAGGTTGCTTGGAAAAGATCACTTCCAGCGATAAGGTCGCCTGCTGTGCATCTTTTCTTTGTGTTGTTTTTTAAATAGTTTTTATGTTTCTTTTTTGGCATACAATAAAGAATATTATTATTATTATTCATATGAATAACGGCAGTTTTAAATCTTTCGAGAGTTAAAAACAATAAACCGATATTTTTATTAAATTTTGAGATAAATTATTTTGATTATTATTGATAATTTATTTCGGTTAAGAGGTATTCGAAAGATCTTAAAATGGGTTTATTGGTTATACGTATACGGTATAATAAATTATAACGAATAAAGAATACATTTTATGACTAATTCACTAACTAACACATTTGGGTTTTACGTTGAATAATGAGGTGTTTCACTAGATAACTGACGTTCAAGTCATTAGATGCTTAATCTTTATATATATAATTCTTCTGTGAGTGTGTATGTCACTGAACTTCTCTCAAACGACTGGACCGATTTTGATGAAATTTTTTGTGTGTGTTCAAGGGGATCTGGGAATGGTTTAGATTCACAATTTGAATAATAATTTTCATCAAAAAAATTATTAAAAAAAGTTTGAAATTTTCAAATTAAAGACGTGTAGACAGGACAACGTCTGTCGGGTCCGCTAGTAAATTTATATTTTAGTACATTCACGTAATTTTTTTCATTACTGGAAATGGACATTCTTCATGGAATCTTTAATAGAATTAGTATAATTAAAGGGAATTATAAAGAAGAAGATAAAAAACTAAAAACATTCTTATAAAACATCAAAATACATTATTTTCATATATGTATATTCTACGAGATTTATGAATGCTAATAACTTATATCACTTTCCCATGTAAGGCACCAAATAACTTATGAAGGATTTGACCGATTGACTCTACTATCTAGCTGTTCAGTTTGGGAGACCGCATCGCACGCTGTGAACTCGATCAAAATCGGGCGATTCATCAGAGAGATCTCGTTAACCAAATGATTCAAAAACTGCCGAATCTACTCGAATCATATTGACTACGAACCAACCTCTTTTGCTGCAAGCGCCATTGAAATCAGTCGATTGGTTGGAAATATATAAAATAGCTTTCTAGGATTTCAAAACGTTGAGATCTTATGAAGTCTCGATTTTCGATAATCAGACTGAAAACTATAACTTTTCGAATTTTTCAAAATTTACTACTTAGCGGGATATTTGAAAAATTTAGTATAATTTTCAAACAATGACTTCTTTCCTGCAGCTGTAATTACGGGATAGTGATACTCACATGAGAAACCGAAGACAGTACCGAGCAAAAATAATGCGGTGTGAGAGAGAGACCTAAGAGTGCAGCTCTGCTAGCACTTGTGTGGATGCTACGATGCTCAAAAGTTTATATACAGCGCTCTTATCTTATAAATGACGTTAGTGTACCAATAAAGTATACAAACTGGTAATGTTAAGACGAAGTCGACTTTAGGGCGGCATGATTTCGAATATTTCTTTTCTTATTGAAGTTAGGTAAAGATGAAGGACATCTGGTACCTGAGAACAGTTGCGTTCATGCGTGCACATACCTTCTCTACAGGTGTAAGTTGCTGATTTTAAAATCAGCAGATATTTCAGGACAAACTTATTGAAGTAAAAACTTCTTTAGGATCTTTGTGATTTGAAACTCGATGTAAGAAAAAAGCGACACCAAAAAAAGACAAACATACATCTATAGGATTTAGCCAGCGAAAGAATGAGATATAAGGTTTCTGCTTTGCCTTTACACAAGTAGCCTTTGAGAAAATTGAAATCATTTTCTATCAAATGTCTTTCATTTAATTCAGTTTTCAAATTAGGTTCATTTAAAATTTCTATCTGACTTTGCAAATCGTCAAACTCATTAAATAATTCAGTAAATTTTGTTAGTGAATTAATTTCTAATGACGATACATTATCTGTAGAGTCTAGGGCTTCTAAATATTTTTTTTATTAATTAGACGACCCTTAATCGAGCTACGCTTAATAAACAATTCTTAAGTTCTGACATTATCAACTTAACAAACGAGCGATAAAAAGTAAAAAAAATATATTTTTATTTTATATTATTTTTAAAAAAATCACACGTTCCTTACTGTTACGGTTGGGCGACGAACGCAGTCAACTGGAGCTAAACAAGTTTCTTATCAGTTGCAATCTAAGAGAAGGGCGACATGGAAGCAACGTGCATTCGTCATTCGCAAGCGATAGCTACGTTCGATGATACTTCGGACACGGTAATGTCACGGTAATGTATTACATATACATTACCGTGGTAATGTTATATGTAACATTACCGTGCTTCGGACGTACTCGTAGGATGCTCGGAACTAGAATTTTACAATGCGTATGCGCAGAATTATATATATGCAAATAAATAATTGTGTATAGAAAGCATAATCAACATCTTTCCGCTCACTTACTTTCTTATATCCTTTTCTATCGGTTGCCTGTAAGAGATCACTTGTAGTGATAAGGCCGCCTTTGCATATCTCTTTGATTGTATAGTTTTTTTATGTTAATGCACTATTTTCTTGTGCAATAAAGTGTTATAAATAAAAAATAAATATCTTATACTTATCATCTCAAGACAATCATGTAAATTACATCGTAAGCCAAATGCTTACCTGCGTTTGATATTTAACGTCAGCAGCATTAAAAACTCGAACAATTTTGCACGACTTATAATGCGAAGCATTAGAGAGTGCTCTGCGATCGTTTATTTTATTGTTATACTATCTATTCCTATTGATATACTGTTGTTAGTACATACAACCAGCTTAATGTCATTGTACAGATAACTCAATGAGAAAAAGTCTGCAATTTTCAGAAATTCTTGTAATCGAAACGAGGAAATAATTCAAATAAACTAAAACATTTCCCCGTCAAGCTATCTGAATGGATATCTAACGTAGTCTCGTTTAATTATAACTAATGAAAAACACGCGTGAAACTTAGGTTTTGGACGTCTCAAAGGCGTTATATGCTTGTTACAGACAGTGCCTACCCACAATTTTACAAAACTGGTTTCAAAAATTCAAAAATTCGATATAAATCCGCGAAATAATCCAAAAAAGTAGTTTTATTTAAAATGTCAAATATTCGCGTAAATCTAAGAAAGTACTATACTAAGTTAAGATCATAATTATATCTTAGATATCTAAGTATATTTTTTATATATTTTTGTACGTGAGTTCAGTCGTTCCGCAGGCAGTTTGTGAGCTACCAAAGATTTTGATGGATGATGCATCAACAACGACAGTGCCAAAGAACATCATCAATCTTATAATTTCTTACAGTTGTGATTTATGTTATCTAATATCGAAAATCATTTAAAAACTTTATAAAATATATCTATACATATAATAAATCTGTAGAGGTCGAATGTTTGTACATAGAAAAGAAATGCTAAAAACCGAGTCAGGGGGATGTAAGAAGAGAAATAGAACAAATTCAGATTAAAAAAAATTGTTTTTCGGTCTGTTTGTCTGTATGTCCGTTTGTTTGTTTGTCTGTTGGTACGGGCTAATCTCCGAAACTGTTGGACCGATTTAAATGAAATTTTGCATGATAGTACATTATATCCCCGGTCAACATTTTAGATACTTTTCATCCCGGAAAATTAAAGTGTTCCCGTGGGATAGATGTGTTTATGCTTTACCCCGCATGAACCCAAGCGAAGCGAGGGTGAGCCGCTAGTTTATATATAAAATAGAAATTATTTGAGGATTCGATTATTCGATATTCGAAACTTAGAACCTAAGAAACAATTTTATCAATAAAATTGAATTAACTAAGCAGTTACAACGGGAAAATATTTAGGTGCAGGTAAATTATGAATCTCAGTCCGACTGCGTAAGTCATTTTCCCCTGAATACTTGGTTTTCAAAGAGAAGTCATCAAAAATGCAAGCCTATCAGAATACTAGCCTACTTTATACGAGATGTTAACATAAACATGCACGTAAAAGCGTGGCCCAGTTTAAAATTGGCGTTAAACCAAGGACAGGTGTTCGTGTCACCTAGTGTTTGGAGATATTCGTGAAAGATAAAAACTTTCCAAGCTTAAATTGCTTTTACTTGTTCACTAAAAGTTCAATGAGGGTTACAAAGTTTACTCATAGGTATCTTAAAATGGAGATCACGATCGCGAACGTAATGAAACATGTTGAGCATGAAAGTACAGAATGATACCTTGAGTAATTTATAAGTTGTAGGGTACTAGGGATCCGCTCTAGCTTTATGATTAAAGCTACTTTTCTAAATCTATACATATAGTAAAACTGTAGAGATCGAATATCTGTACATATTTTAGATACTTTTCATCTCGGAAAATTAAAGACTTCCCGTGCGATAGTTAAAAAACTACGGTCTACAGTAACTTATACAGCTTACACAACAACTTATGCATCTAATTTAGTAACTTTTGGCATGCCGGTCAAACAACAGATTACTTTTTATCCCGAAAAAATGTACGGATCCCGTGGGATAGGTTTGTTTTTGTTTTCCTAGAGGCGAACTCGAGCGAAGCGAGGGTGAGCCGCTAGTATAAGTGTATTAAGAACGTCTGCCTTCCGCAAGAAATTGTCAAAACGACAGTGGAAAGTATTATGCAAACCCATTACGTAGTTTACAAGAACAACAACGAAGAGCAGAAAAAGACAAAAACGGATAAGGCCTTTGTTTTATACTACGTAGAGATTACGAGCTAATCATTAAGGCAATAAAAAAGTCGCTTAACAATGACCGTCTTTAAAAAAAATATAATGACTGTAAAAAGAAAAAAAAAGACTAAAAATCTTTAAATTTTGCTAATACCTCTTTATATTTATAAGAACTTAGGCACGATTTTTTTCGTGTGTATGTAACTAAGTAGAACTTCAATTTATTTTTCGTGGAACATTGTTTTATTTTTAAATGTTTTTTATTCCTCTCCATAAAAGCTTCAAAAAGGTGTTTCCTTTCACTTTTATGTGTAACATAATTTGAAATAAGTATAGCATTTCCCTTGGGCTTCGATTGCTTTTCATAAACGTATCGTATAAATTGATAAAAAAGTGAGTTTACCTCCCTCCGCCCTACATATTTTGTTGGACCAAACTACTCTATTTCTTATAACAAGAAATTGTATTGGATATTTTTAGGAATAGTTACTTTGTTTGTTTAAATTATGGTTTGAAAGAAAGTAAATATTTAGCATTTAGACAAATAAAGTATATATATTTAAGCATGAGCACCTTGAGGGAGGTACAGGGGGGTGCGCTTATACCCCCTTGCCAAATACCTATATGGAAAAAGTTAAAGAAGTTTTCACCAATAGATGGAGTGACTCATAAGAAGGCTTATGTGAAGGCTATGTGTATAATTCATTGGAGTTTGGTAATAAAAACTTAACAAAAACGACTTTCAGGCACAAAAATGTAAAACTAACTAAACGGAGGTTTTCATTTAGAATAGGTACCTAATCAGATATTTTCGAAATCCTCCGATTAGTTATTTTTTACATTTTAGTGCCTGGAAGTCGGTTATTAATATATTTTTTTAAGTGTTTATTTTTCCATTTTTAGTGTAGACGTAATAAGCAGGTAATTTATTAGAAGAAAGTTTTTTAAATATATTGATGATTTTTTAAAAAACCGCTCGACCGATTTCGATAAAATATATATGGGAATACCTGGGAAGTATATATACCCTTTAATATAAAAAAAATTCCAAATCGGTTCAGGTGTCTTCGAGTAATAGGTGAACATACATAAAAAAAAGATTCCGACGAATTGAGAACCTCCTCCTTTATGAAAGTCAGTTAAAAATTGGCTGAAATATGAGGATGATTGTTCAAGATTTTGAAAAATAAACACCTTGTACTGTGTGCCGCGTAAGCCAATAAAGTTATATGAAAACAATGTATTACGGAAGTATTTGTGCCTTTTAAAGGACGCGTGAAGCAAGGATATGTTAATAGTTAAATACTACAACAGCTTACCTTACGTGTCTTTTGTATTTTATTGCTTTATTTCAGATCGTTTTGCTAGTGCATGCCGTTATAATTCAACTGTCAGTTTGTTCCTGACTATATTAAAGTTATCGAAATAAAAAATATCCTAAACACTCAGCAATAATTTAGCTTTCTAATAGTAAAAGTATTTTCAAAATCGGATCAGTAGTTTCAGAGATTACCCTCTACATCCAAGCTTACACACTTTACAACTTTATAATATTCGTGTAGATTGTTATGTGAGCTTATTATTTATGCTTTCCTCCGTTCAAATTATAAACTACAAGCTGTAAGCTTTTAACAATATCCCATGGACACATTTTATGTATGTATGTATGTATGTATGTCGAATAAAAAAACAACACCCTCCGTAAAATTTCAATTATTACTTTTCATAGAATTTAATCCGTTATTCTGTTATATTAAAAAAATATTTAAAAAAAACAGTATATATGTATGTATGTGGACTTTCAACATACGCAGAAACTTATAAATAACATTTGTTTGAAAGTATGTCACATAATAATGATATAAGTTTATGATAAAACCAGCTGTGAATTGAAGTGCTTTAGATAAATCACTCTTCTTTGAGAACAAAAATAAGGTTATTAATTGAATTCAGCGCGCGCAGAAATACTCGTAATACTCAAGTCGGTGCTTACAAATTGATCTATTATTAAAATTAGAGGGCAAAACTCCCTGCTATTTCTATTCTCAGCTCTTAATTTCATTATTGTTTAAGTATTAAATTGTTTTATATTTGCATAAAAGCTCGCAGTCATTTTACGAAATACTATTCAAAGTTTTTTAGAAATGGTCATTTTTGAGTATCATTTATTATAATGATAACTGAAGCGAATACTGAATCTGTACATTAAATATTTTTTGGAAAATCTTATTGAAATAGACATTATAATCGATACAGAGGCCGAATCTATAATTTTTAGAATTTTTGTCTGTCTGTTCGTCTGTCTGTCTGTTACCACATCACAGAAAAACGACTGGACGGGTTTTGATGAATTTTGGTATGGTTGTAGCTGATTATCCGGGTCAACACATAGGATACTTTTTACAGCGGAAAAATATCTCATGTCTGAGAAAAAATACAAAAACTGTAATGCAAGAGTATACTAATATGTAAAACTTAAGAATTTGGTTTTTGGTCATCTGAACGCGGGTGGAGCCACGGTCAATGCTAGTAATGAATAAAAATAAACGGAAAAAATATTTCGAAGCCATGTACCTACATATCTACATATGTACAAAACTATGTGACTAAAATAAGTTTTGTGTATTGAAAATTACTTTGGTCTTTGGATATCATGTTAATATTTCAGTTTGGGGAATTGTGAAAGAGAAGGTATGTTAAAAAACACTTAAACTCATATAAAACTGTTTTGTAACCAAACATTTAAAACGTGCGATACATTACTAGACATTTTAATTAATCGCTTATTAACCTAATGAAGGTGATTTATTTTGTAACAAAGCTGTACTAGCTGTTCACATTCAAACTTTTTATTTATTGATCCACCGGTTCCATTTAAATAATAGTATGCCAGTAAATATTGATGATGCGCGTTGGTACTTTATTTAAACTGTTCAGACGTCCTTTGAATATAGCCTGAGGTGACACTCCATACTTGGTTCAATAACTCGAAGAGTAAGCATATTGCTCATGGGTTTATTTGCTTGAACAAACTTCAAAAGTTAAATGATGTTAAATCTATACATATAATAAAATTCTAACCAAGTCGAATCTGTACATTAAATATTTTTTGGAAAATCTTATTGAAATAGACATTATTATCGATACAGAGACAGAATTTATAGATTTTAGAATTTTTGTCTGTCTGCCTGTCTGTGACCGCAACAGGGAAAAACCACTGGAGAGATTTTGATGAAATTTGGAATGATGATAGCTGGTTATCCGGGTATATTAAGGTATACTTTTTGCCTCGGGCAAATATTTTATCTCTGAGAAATCTATACTAAGCGTTAACACGTAAAATATAAAAATAAATTTACGGTAAAATTGTAATGTTTATTTGAATGAGCCAGATTTTTGGTTATAAATAGTCATTTTTTGTCATGATTTATTATAATCGATACTTTAAACATGACAATTGCTCAACAGAAATGACTGAACTATTTTTTTAAATTCTTAGAATGGCTACTTAAATATAAAAAAAAGATTAATTGTCAGTTTTTTCCTATGAACGGTTCCCCACGACCATAATATTTGGTAGGTATGTAATGCATAAAGACGGACCACATCGCACAACGACCTACGCCATATGCAACGACCGGTATTTTTTGCCTGAAAAAGTTTTAGCATTTCTGTTATAATTGTGCAGTCTTAATCAAAAACTACGTTTAATCTCTCAAAGGCTTATATTAACTCTTTGCAACTAGAAGAAAAGAGGTAGTACGTGACATGCATTGTATTACGATTTCGTTTAGTCAAGCGGATCAGCGCTTAGGCCGCACTGCGTCAAAGTTTCTGGACGAATTATTTCTTTAAATGTTTTTCGAAAACAATAGGCTGAATCTGTTACTGCAGTAACTGTATTAATTATATTGCATTATTATTTGTACAGCTATTTTTTTTAATTTATGTTAAATACACTATACATAAATTAAAATAAAAAAAAACCCTACGCAAATTAATTGTCATTTAACGATTACACTGGCACGCGTGAAGCACTTAATCGAGTAATTATACGCCAAAATGCCTTACATCAGTTTGGAAAAGAGCTGATACTCTTACACTGCTGGACTATTAACCAAACATAGCTAAGAACCACCGCAAGGAAACTGGCTTTCAAATGAAAAAACCGCATCGAAATCGGTTCATCCGTTTGAGAGCTACGATGCCACAGACAGATACACACATACACACACACACACGCACGCACGCACGCACGCACGCACTCACACACACACACACACACACACACACACACACACACACACACACACACAAACACATCGACGTCAAACTTGTAACACCCATCTTTTTGCGTCGGGGGTTAAAAATGGTAAATACTAAAATAATATATCGGAAATGTTAAAAGGGTAAAGCAGTGTGGATCACATTAGGAAAAAATAATTAATAAAATTAATAAATCAGTAGTAGTATTTGTTGCAGACCCAACACAATTTTTTTTACTTTAGGCAACTGACAAATAATTAAATTTATGACTAATATTATAAAGAGAAAAAAAAGTATTTTTTGTAGATATGTTTGTAATGGATAACCTAAAAATTCGCTAAATCGATTTAGATGAAATTTGGTATGAAGATAGTCAGTGACAGTCTTCGAAAATAATAATAAAAATGTTTTCTATAAATAATTATTCTTAGCACGTGTATACAGCAGATTTTTTTCTATAACAATTTCGTTGCCTGTTATAATCAAATATTGAGGTTATATTAAATGTGGACATTCCAAAAATGCCTCTTTTGCATAATACGTAAGAAATATTTCCTTCATATTTCAAGTTCCTAGACCAAATAGCTCGCGTTATGGGATGATATCATAGAATTAATTGACGTTTACATAAGCTATCGATAGCATAAAATAATAACTAAATATAGTACACATTCCTAAGTGTAAAAATAAATATATATAAATACGTACGTAGCAATTGTGGAAAATCAACTTGGCAGAGTCCGCAGTTTTTCCTTTTATATGTGGAGATAGAAAGCTCACACGTGACCTAAAAATAACTTACCTTATAAAGTGTATTTATTAAAGTCAGTAGTACTAGCCCTATACAATTTTTAACGCCCATGTCACGTACCATTTTACAACGTTCATGACAGGAGCGAAAATGTAAAATATTAGTACTATTAGCGACTCACCCTCGCTTTACTCAGGTTCATCCCTAGGTATCGTACCTTAACGGTTAGTGTGGAATAGATTGACTAGATATTATATATACATTGGTACAAAATAAACAGTTCTGAACTTTTCGATTTACCAGCAATTTTTTTGTGTTTTTTCTATATTTTTTATACTTAAACTGCCCCTGACATGCCCCAACAAAACAAAAAAAGAATTATTCAGATCAGTCCAGCCGTTTTTGCGTTTTAGCGAGACTAACGAATGGCAATAATTAATTTTTATATATTATATAGATAATATAAAATATTTTACGACTTAAATTAGCCATATAATTCTCTATAAATTTTAAATCTTTCATATAAACATTTTTATAACTTTTCCTTAATGTTAAATAATAAATTTGACTAAGGTTATGAGATCTATTTAAAACATTTATATTAGATATTGTGTAAGAATACGTGCATAAATAAGTTAACATCACGACTTGCACCCTTCTATAATATTTTAATGAAATATGCATGAAATGAACAATGTTGTGGGTTAACCTTGAGCCATTCGAGTTATATGTAGTACCTAGTCTATACATATCATAAAATTCTGAGTCAAATCTGTACATTAAATATTTTTTGGGAAATCTTATTCAAATAGACATTATTATCGATACAGAGGCCGAATCTATAGTTTTTAGAATTTTTGTCTGGCTGTCTGTTACCGCATCACAGAAAAACTACTGGACGGATTTTGATGAAATTTGGTATGGTCATAGCTGATTATCCGGGTCAACATATAGAATACTTTTTACCGCGGGAAAATATCTCATTTCTGAGAAAAAATACAAAAACTGCATTGTAAGAGTATACTAATATGTAAAACCTAAGAATTTGGTTTTTGGTCATCAGAACGCGGGCGGAGCCGCGGGCAATGCTAGTATAATGAAACATTCATAATATTTTGCAGACAGATTCATATTCATTCACAGATTATATTATGTAACCATTGACCGTGGCATAATTTAATTAAGACCAAACACTTGAAATACGTTTTTAATCTTTTTGTCATAGATTTATAAAGTCAATCTTAATGAATCAAAGTTTGCAAGAATGTCGCTGCTGTTCCCTTTTAGCAAAAATTGGTTTAAATTTAATAACCAAAGTAAAATCTTTGTTGATTTGCATTTAAAGTTACTAATGAACTCTTCTTTAGAATAGAAATTTAACAACAGTTAGTTAGGAATTGTTTTTTTGAACTTAATTATTAATATTAACATTTAATTTTGTTAAAACTTCTATTGTAGTTAATGTTTCACTGTAAATTTATATAATTACGATTATTACCTGTACATATAACAAACAAATATTTTAAAAGAGTGTAATGGCTTACCTGACACCACCATTCTCGATCAATGGAACCCAGCGGCATGCTATTGCCAATATAGAAAGATAAATAAACCTATTTAAATACATAAAGGTCTTTATAAATAAAACTATCTTTTCGGATTTTGTCGCGGATTTATTTGTATTTTTGTTTCCCGACGTTTCGAATGCTTTACAGCATCCATGGTCACGGGAGAGA
This sequence comes from Brenthis ino, assembly GCA_921882275.1. Lineage (NCBI taxonomy): Eukaryota > Metazoa > Arthropoda > Insecta > Lepidoptera > Nymphalidae > Brenthis > Brenthis ino. The sequence goes on from OV170227.1 coordinate 3,705,945, forward strand.
CTGAGGTGTTACATGTCTTAAAGATATAGTTGTTACAGACAGCCTACCCACACCTATTGATATAACAAATCGTAATTATAAACAAAAATACACAAAATAAAATTCGGTACAAAAATCGGTATTATATTATATTAAGCTTATCGCAGACATACCTTACTCAAAATTACTTATAATCAGCCCTTTCAGTGAATGACGCGTTAAATTATAATCTTTGTTTTCAAAACAAAAGACGCTCGCTTAATTACTGCGCCTCTTCAAAAATGGAAACTGGTGGCACTTTGCTTATTCTTTAGCCTCAAATAAAAATATTCTGCCAAGATATTTCTTAAGAGCTCTAAATTATATACCATATAGAAGATATATCATTTTTTTTATTTATATAACAATTATTTTATGTTGAGAAAACTTTTTAACTAAGTTTTTCGATTTTTTCGCGGATTTATTTTCATTTTTGGTGCCCGACGTTTCGAATGCTTTACAGTGATCGTTAGTTACTACATCATGGTCATAGGAGAGAGGCTCTTTCTTATCGGGAACCAAAAATCAAAATAAATCTGCGAAAAAAATCCGCAAATATAGTTTTACATAAAATGTTAAATATTCGCGTAAACCTAAGAAAGTAATAATACTTAGAAGAATAATTAAACCTAGTAACTAAATTATTTATTTTATCAATTATATTATAATGCTTTTATATATAAGAACGAATTTGACATGAGAAGTAGCAAAGTTAAATAGAGTGATTTAACTAATTTGTCTTATAAAAAACTTTCCAGGTCGAGATATCGTAGTATTTCTTTGAATCGAAAGGGACCTGCTATTCCCAGTGCAATCTGTACCATCTTTTATACGAGCGTAGTTGTTACAGATGATATTCATCTCATATAGCATTGGACATGTTAAACGCTCAACTTTGCCGTTAGTATTTTTAAAGAATATTTCTTAAGAAAATTAAGTTGAAATTTCTCATTTGCTATTTACACAATGCATAACAAGCATACTGTGTTGTTTTTAAATAGGTAGCTGGATTAAATTGTACTCTACGTTGTACACAAAGAGAATCTCTTTCATTAACATATTCAAAATATTTACATTAAGAACGTTCTAACCGGGACGATTGCAAAATAAATTAATTAGAAATACAACGGTATAGGATTATAATAAATATATTGTTTAACATATAGTTCAAAATATATTGAAACGTAAAGTTACAAGTAATTAGCATTTATACGATGCTAAAACTAAACGCAAACGGTCAATTTAGAGAAGAAAATCCTAATTGTGTGGCGAATACGGGTGTTGTTTACAGAACAAGGTTGGGGGCGCATTGAGAATAAAGTAACATCCCGTTTACATTTTACATAGTTACCGTGACGCGTTTTATACCGATTATTTGTTATCTGTTAAATTATTTTGGGATAAACACTTGAGATCAAACCTATGTCATCCTATACTATGTAATCTATACAAATATATAAAGTTGGACAGCTTGTGTATTTATTTGAACGCGCTAATCTCTGAAACTACCAGTCCGACTTAAATAATCTTTTCTAAAAAGATTTAAGTTTACGATATTACTTTCAGGTGCGAAGTTCAGTATAAAAGGTTTGTTAAGTATACATTTCCACTAGTGTTATAAATGCGAAAGAATGTTTATTCACTTATACTTCTTTCAAGCAGCAACGAAAGAAGAATCGATACTGACGATCAGATCGTTAATATATACCAAACATTTATTAAACGTTATAATAAAAGTACTTTAAGAAAATATTATTTTTTAATTTTTAGATTTTTTCCTCTCAAGGTGAACAGTAAGAGTGTGTCCTTTTTTTCATTTCAGGAAATATGACAACACTGACACTGCATGTTGGGCGGTATCCAAAGCTGCGCTTCAATTTAATTTTCAACCCAGTAAGAACAACAGCCGGAATGGACAATAGAAACAAGAGCTTCTTGGAATCTTCGACAGACCATTTTGTTATAACTTTCGTCGTTATTAGGTAGAGAAAGTATTGAATTTAAATAATAATTTCTTAGATTTACGCGAATGTTTGACATTTTTAAATAAACCATGGATGCTGTAAAGCATTCGAAACGTCGGGAACCAAAAATCAAAATAAATCCGCGAAATAATCCGAAAAGATAGTTTTATTGAATTTAAATTTTGTAAGTTTATTAAATCTGCTAACAAAGCAATGTTTCTAGATTTTTCCTCTGGCAGGCATAAATAAAAAGTGGATAAAAATAAGCCTATGTTATTAATACAGTATGTCAGCTGGTTCTATTGTAAATTTTACTTAAACCCGTTAAGCCGTTAGAGCGTGGAGAAGTCCCAAACACATATTCACTCGTTCATTCACAACCTGTCGCATCTGCAACATTAGTCTAGTATATTGTAAATTTATTTATACATATTATTATTTATACATATTTGTAATAATATAACTAACCTAGTCTCTAAGAATTATTGTTTACTAACCATATGAGTCACTGGTCACTTGAATAAAGATTATTATTATTATTATTATTTATATATATATATAAATATCAAAATGTCTGTATGAGATTGCTTATTTACGTTTAAATCTCCATATAATTACTCCAATAACACATAATTTGATTCATATAATAATAGTAAAATTTTAGGAAATCTTGTTTTATATTTTACTAGCAGCTCACCTTTGATTCGATCGCGTTCGCCTCTAGAAGAACAAAAACAAATCTATCCCACGGGAACCCTACATTTTTCCGGGATAAAAAGTATCATATGTGCTATTCCAGACTATTATCTATCTCTGTGCCAAATTTCATCCAGATCCGTTCAGCCATCCTGTCGTGTTTGTGTAACAAACATCCATCCAAACATCAAAACTTTCATATTTATAATATTAGTAAGATTGTAAAATGCTAAAATTTTGATACGATACGATGTGATACGAATACTGAAAGAACAGTATAGGAAAGAGACTAAAACGTCTTGGGGAGATAGCAAATTAGTTGTACAATGTACAGATGAGAAAGCAATTTAGTTATCTACGTAGATGATGTAATAAAATACAAAATTATAAAATAATATATTTAAAGCTTTGCTGCTAAAACTATTTACACAACGTCAATATTTATGCATATTACCTACTAGCGACTCACCCATGCTTCGCTCCGGTTCATCCCTAAGTTAATTCCTCATACAAACTTTCATCCCCATTTTCACTCCCTTATCCCTTTTCGGGAACTACCCTATGTCCTTCTCAGGGTTTCAAACTATCTTCTTACCAATTTCATAAAATCGGTTCAGGAGTTTCGGAGCCTATTCGGTACAAACAAACAAACACAAAAAAATAAATTTGTCCTTAGTATACATTAGTACCTGGGCGACCGAGCTTCGCTTGGTGTTCTGTAAAATTGTGAATTTCGGAAAATATTTAAAATTGCGTTTTGTTTTCAGAAAAGACATTAATAAAATAATCGTTTCGAAGGAATCTAAGTTATTAAATAAATTCCTTTAATACGTGAAAATTTCATTTAATATTTAGAATTTTATCTAAAATCGGAAGGAAGTGACTTTTTAAGCTACAAAACTATGCACACGTAGGAGTTAAGTAAGTATACAATTAAAACAAGAGCTATGTTGAAATGCATTTGCATGCTAGAATTTAGAATTGCGGTATGTGATTGTGCCAACGTTTTAAATACACCTCAGACCTCAGTTACAGACGTTCTGCAAACATACTCGCTTAATATTCTTTGTGTAATGTTTACGAAATATTATTAATGATGTTACTTTATAATAACTGAGGGATTCCAGCAGATGAAACGTTTTTAACTCTTATTTTATTTATTTTCAAGCTATTCTACGAGTGTAGGTTAGGAGAGGAATGATTTTATAATATTGCTTTTTAAATACAAATCTTTTATTAACTCTAGAATGATAATTTAGTCTATGGAGACACGCCTAACATACTCTATGTTTGGCGTTTGTTTTTATGTCCGTATTCTCCGGAATATTTGGTTGATATGCTAAAAAGGATTTATTCTGAGTACCGTATAAAATATTTGTAAATGTTACAAATACTTCCTTGTGTAGCATTCTCTATCTCTATCTTTTATTCAATAATAAAAATATAAAAAAATATAAAATCAACTTAATTTCAACCTTTATAAATCTGATTACCGTGAGAAAACGAATTGAATCATTCGGCCGAATATTCGTATTCGGTTAAACCCAGATTCGGCGCATCTCTAATAGCACAGTGATAATGATATCGACATATTTTTTATGGATATTATACATAAAGTGTTTATTAAAAGAGTAGAGGAACTGAACTTTTTTGTAGTGTAGTCATTGATATGCACGTAACTCAAATTATGTATTTATGATTTACTAGCAGAACCTTCGCTCGCGCTAAAACTACAGAAAAACTCTAAAAAATACAAATTTTCATCCCTATTTTACCTCCTTATGATATGAATTTCGAAAAATGTTAAAACACGTATTTATTTAATTATATTGAAGAGCATTAATACCAAGTTTCAAGTAATTCTGATCATAAATAGTTTTTGGGTTGTATTATAACGTATGGGAATGAGATTATCTCCCGCGGTAAATCTCGGTCTCTCCAACCCTCCAACTATCTACACACAAAAAATCACGTGAATCCGTCACTCAGTTTCGACGTGAAAGAAAGACAGACAAACAAACAAACAAACAAACAAACAAACAAATACACTTTACATTTATAATATTAGTTTGGATATAAAATCTCTCTATAATACTAACATTTTAACTAACTATATAAAAAGGCTTAGATCGCATTTAGAGCTTTGTACATTAATAACACAAGCAATTTGTCGAAGTCTCAGACGGTATTCAATACATCGACTCGAAAGTTTTACATAAATCGATACAATCATAAACTATATAAGAAATAATTAATTTTCATATTCTTTTAAATCCTAAATTGAGTCCATATTATATACGACTTGAAATGTTATATCTCGTTCAATGTTATTTGAAAGTGAAATTATCTTATAGACGAATATCCTCGAATCTCAAGCGAAGCGGAGAACTCGAATGACCTAAGCTAAGTGCTCACTGAATATGAATGCTAGAATTGCTTTTTTTACATATTTATTTGTCTTTTATATGGGAATACTTGGATGATTTGAGTAATTTCAAAGTAGATTAGTTATTTTATGAGGTGAATGAATATTTCATTTGAATTTAAAGAAAAAATATAGTGTCTTAAATTCTCACTTTATCTTCACAAATAAATAAAATTGAATTGTCTGTTGGTAGGTAATGTCATAATAACAGCATTTTACTAAATGCATATGAAATTGTATAATTTAAAGATTTTTTTTATTATTAAATAAAACTATCTTTTCGGATTATTTCGCGGATTTATTTTGATTTTTGGTTCCCGGCGTTTCGAAAAGATAGTTTTATTTAATAATGTCAAACATTCGCGTAAATTTAAGATTTTTTTTATTTTAAATTATTTGTCTGTCTGTCTGTTTATTCCAGTGAATCTCCTAAACAGCTGGACCAATTTTGACGGGACTTTCACTGGTAGATAGCTGATGTTATAAGGAATAATTTCTACAAATAATTTATCTATAACTATCTAACTTTCGTCTTAGAAAAATAATTAGGGTTCTTCGTAAAAAAAATTAACGCTCCTAGGGCTAGAGAAGATACTCATGTGTGATACGGGTATATGTTTTTTGTTACACGATATCTTCACCTATTTTGATTTTTTATTCTTTGTTCATGAAAAGATTAAACTTCAAAGACTGTCATATTTTCAAGAAAATACTTTACCCCTAGGGGCCTTATTAGATAAAATTAATTATGATACATGAATAGTTGCCCAGAAGATAAGTTATTCTAAGTTATCACGTTATGCCTTTATAATAATAACTGTTATAAATAAAGGCAAAATTTTTTGTTGTTTTATTTTGTATTCTAAACATTCGTGTCACGTTTCTTTTTAATTGAATCCGAGTACTTTACATAACTAACGATAAAAAATATGGCTATGCCCTACATTGTGCGATATACTCACTCGTTAGTCTAAGGGTGGCAGGCGGGAGGATAATAATGTAGATCGCCTGAATTCAACAAATTCTGGTAAAAACGACATTAGTTCGAGAATTTTATTTCTATAAATTTAAAATTTAAGCTCAATTTTTAATGGCTTGAAGTTATAAGCGTCTTTGCGTAGATATATTTTATTTTGGAATAATATTTTTTATACATAGTTTATTTTTTATTCTTAGATCTATACATACAAATCAGTTAGCGCATGGAAAATTGTTGCGAATATAATGTAATTGTCATTTTAAAAATGCTGGAATACAAATGCTTACAAAATGTTTAGGTACATTACATTATATTTCAACACAAAAAGTGCCACGTATAGATTAACTTTTGCCATGCTCTAGTGTCGCCGTATGCCGAGTGACATGAGCAATATTATATATATATATATATATATATATATATATATATATATATATAATATTGCTCATATCCCACGGAAATCACTCAATGCATCGGGATAAAAAGTAGTCTCTGGACTATAAAATACTTTTATCAATATATGATCACGTGATAGATGCATAAACCAACTAATAAATTCGATGAACAGCTAATATATTTTCATTAATGACAGTGAAAGTGCTTTCCGCAGTTTTTAAAGAACCCTGCTGTCAGTACTAATTACACAGGGTAGAAGTCGCGGGCAAAAACATGTAATGTAGTAAATGTTATCTCACATCAGAGAACTTAAATACTACACGACAAACATTCTTAATTTTTTTTATTTAAGGCAAATTAAATTAAAATATTTCAAAAGTAGTGGTAGCCCAGTGGTAACGCGGTCGCTTGGGAAACCCAGTGAAGTGGATTCAAATCCCGGGTCTCGCACCTCTGATATTTTTATGTGCGAATCATTTCCAACATTATTATCACTTGTCTTACAGTGAAGGAAAACATCGTAATATAGGAAGAGCCCGTGAACGCCAGACCTTCGTCAATTTATAAAGGCTGAAAGTTTGTCAGCGCATGCTCCCAACATAGATAAGAACCATGGACCATTATGAAGTTCAGGCTATGGTGGCTTTGGCAGGTACACGGTACTAAAGGTGTGTAAAATACCGATCTAAATTCGTCAAATAATAAAGTGTGATTTTTTGGTATTACCTTCAGAATTTTATTAAAAATCACGTCATTCAATGCCAGACACTTAACATCGTGGCAAACCCTTGCCAGACACCCCTTTCATGAAATCATAATTCTACTTACGTTATAGTATAAAAGTTGATTTTTATATATAATACTTGGGTAATAATTAGATGATTTATAAGACTGCTAGCATAGCATTTATTAAATACCATGAAAAATGTTCCAAACAAGTTGGGAGGTATTTCTAAGAAAATGTTACAAATGGTCACCATATTTAAAGCGCTAAGAATTGACTTTATTTTTAATTTATATTTTTAATTTCGTATATGGGTACATACAATTTACATTATCCATTTTTTTAATGATATTCTATAAATCTAATCTATTTTTGTTGCCACTTCCTCCAATTTAGTTTTAGATACCGATTAATAGGACGTCAAAAGGCCGCCATGTCCAGCGTTTTTGCAATAATGAATCAGTCAGGACTAGAAGGGAGTATAATTTAATGATACAAAAATACAGATACAAAAATATATCAATTTTGTTATTGAAACAAAAATAGCTTTTTACCTGTCAAGTTCCCGACCAGCGGTTTCTGGAAAGGTGAATGAAAGATTAATGAACGGGGGAGGCTATTTAGATGAGAAATAATTCTTTCCTGTTTTTCCACCACTTCTGTATTATTAAAATACATTTCTTTAAGTGTTATTTTAAAAAGAAAAGGGTTTGCTTCTTTATTATACACATACCACTTTATAATAAAATAAAATTATTGAAATTTTTACTTTATATTTTAAATTCAATAAAATAATAATTGTATTTTTAATATTATTACCACAAAGCGTAAGAACTTCAAGTAAAAAATTACCTAGAATTTACAAGCTACCTTTAATTACAAACTTGATTTTAGAAGCACAGGCGCCGTTGTTAGTACGCGGTCGGAATTATTACAATGATTATATACCTATAATAAATGAAATAAATACTTGGATGGAAGATACATACTCTTAAAATATAATATTATATAGATTTTGCATATTTTAGTTGTATTTTAGTTTTATTTAATAGAACTTGAATTCCGATTTGAATGGGAACATGTCATATTCTACTTTGAATTTATTTGATTGATTGAAATTATACTCACGTATATTTTTAATTCAGACAAGTCTTTCAAAATAATTATAATGGTGCAATTGATGAAAATGAGATTTTCACAAACTATTTTTTACCTGTGAACATTCAGACGGATAAAACGTTAGATATTTTTTTAAGACTGTCATATCTATAAATAAATAGGCATAGACAAAACAGATCAGTATTTTTTTCTCCTTTGTTTGTCAAGTGATTTACTTTTTTTTTCTTTTTGCTTAAAAGCTACTGACGAACTTTAGTGTTGTCAATAAAAAAATGTGGAAACATTTTTCTTTTATATCGATAGGTAAATTCGATTTATGTTTGTTTTCCTCAAATTACGTTATGGTCGAATTCGACCACTAGTTTATATTAAGCCCTGTTACAATGTTATTTATCAAATCAAGCGACGTGTACTATTATGATTTTTCTTTTGCTTTGATTGAGCCTGTTGGGTATAAAAAAGCATATTTTTATTAAAATTCAATTCAGGTCAGTGGTTTTTTCATGATACTTAAGCATATGTCCTAGTTTATATTTATATTTTTACTATCGATACTTGACGATTCTGATTATGAGGTCAACATCATATATTAATTATAACTTTAAAGACTTTTTTATCAATATATTATATAAGTAAAATTGAAGATGTAATTGCTTAAATTGAAATCCTTGCATAATGTTTTTGCTTAAGGCGCTGACGGTTCAGAAAATGGCTCTTTCAGCACAAACTTAAAGATTTTTATATTAGCTGTTTATGTATCATAAAATTTTCGAACAGATAATATACCTACTATTGTTAAGATATTTACAACTTAATTATAATAAAAAAACATATAATAAAATTTTAACTAAGCCGAATCTGTACATTAAATATTTTTTGGAAAATCTTATTGAAATAGTCATTATTATCGATACAGAGGCCAAATCTATAGTTTTTAGGATTTTTGTCTGTCTGTCTGTCTGTCTGTTACCGCATCACGGAAAAACCACTGGAGGGATTTTGATGAAATTTGGTATGGTGGTAGCTGGTTATCCGGGTCAACATATAGAATACTTTATAACGCGGGAAAATATCTCATTTCTGAGAAAAATACAAAACCTGTAATGTAAGAGTATACTAATATGTAAAACCTAAGAATTTGGTTTTTGGTCATCTGAACGCGGGTGGAGCCGCGGGCAATGCTAGTATTATCATAAATTCAAAAAACAGTTTGAACTATTACGCTTAATAGAAAAAGGAGTCAAATATATAATCATCTTATTTAAAATTTCTTTCCATAGTATTATTTTTTAATGAATAACTTAATATTCTACAGACGGATTTTTCAATGATTAATAACAAGCTAAAACTTTGTGAGTAGCTTCATTTTGGCGAGACGCCCAACTATTTTTTCTACGAGAATTCGATAATAAATAAATATTTTATAAGTAAATATTTTATATTATGTAAACGCTTAGTTGGTTTTGCGAGCAGGGGATTTTAATAGCCATTCGTCCATGACAGCCATCTGCCATTTGTTCATGAAAAAAATTGTTTAACCTATGGTGCCTTAAGGCTTCTTTGTAATTCCGGAGAGAATTCTTCTCATACTTCGCTGATAAGTTATGAATCATGCTATATTTCAATTTACTCGGTACTATCAGAAAATATACTTTACACGAAACATAATTTATAAGGGCATTTATTACCTATCTGATGAACCTTTGAGTTTTTTTATTAACCTAGTAAAATATTCATATTTTAAAACTTTTTTACACATTTAGCTTTGTTTTAAAAGCCCAACTTATATATGTATTTATAATTTATTTATGGAAGTTGATTTTACAGTTGGTTCTACATAAAATTAAATTAGGTAAGATCAAAAGGAGTTAAAGTAGCATGAAATCAGTGAGTGGGTCTTCATCCCATTGATTTATATTTCATCACGTTTTTAATGAAATTAAGTACTCTTTGAGCATTAAGTAAAAGATTAAGGTTATTTTTTGTTTACAGATAGCTTATAGGCTGGGCAGTAAATATAGGATATAATAACCTGTCTCGGTGGCGTAGTGGCTAGCATGTACGGCTGCACACCCGGAGGTCCTGGGTTCGAGTCCCGGGTCGGGCCAAGTTTAGTTATTGAGTCTTTCTGTATATTAAGCCTCAGTAACAGCCCGGAGTTGGGAAGTTGGCGGTGTTTCACCCCCGTGCCTCGGACAGCACGTAAAGCCGTCGGTCCTGCGCCTTAACTCTCACCGGTCGTGTCGAGCAGTCGTCCCACCGGAGTATGAGAGTGACAGGACTAGACAGTGCACTTGTGTCTGTGCGTACACTTGTGCACTATAATATCTCCTGCACAGTTGGCTAGTCTCAATGAGATTGGCCGCCGTGGCCGGAATCCGTCAGGAGAACATCATCATAGGATCTTTCAACATTATGAGTTCTCGAAGAATATTAGTATTTTGCAAATACAAAAAAATCTAAGTTGGTGTAGTGTAAGGACGTGGGCGACGCGTGACTGAGGAGGTACGGGTGTTGTTAAAGTATAAAATAATTTAAGTAATTAAAGTACAAAACAATTTTTAATCCTACTAAATTTGGAGGATTATTGATGTTCTAAGATGAGATGTACTTTCATTAATAATCTTAATATGCACAGTATACATACATGTAGTATACAGTATTGTATAGATAGGAACAATTTATATAACTTGCTGGTAGCGCTTATCTGGTCAGCGATTTCATGAGCGGAATTATATCATTTTCATTAGTGAATGTTCTTCATACGAAAATATGTCAGTTAAAAAGATAAATTATATAACTATACTAGCATTGCCCGCGGCTGCGCCCGCGTTCAGATGACCAAAAACCAAATTCTTAGATTTTACATATTAGTATACTCTTACATTGCAGTTTTTGTATTTTTTCTTAGAAATGAGACTTTTTTCTGCGGTAAAAAGTATTCTATATGTTGACTTGGATAACCAGCTATCACTATACCAAATTTCATCAAAATCCTTTCAGTGGTTTTTCTGTGATGCGGTAACAGACAGACTACTACGTACTCGTACTATATGTATTGTAATGAACATCCTAGCAGAGTTTCCAAGGCGAGGCTTATACAAGCGGGAGAATGTTTACACTATGGGCATGGGAATGAAGTTGGGAAATTGACGCCCCTTTGTTAACTTTAACTTAGAGTAATTATTATCCAACTTTGAGGGAAAAATGCAACAACAAACAATTTGTTTGTATTGGACTTATTTTGTAAAATATGTGTACACAAATATACCTGATATAAAAAAAAATTTAAAATAAATAAGTGTGATAATATTTTTAAAAGTAGGTATATATATGTATTTTAAAAATTATTTTACAATGGTTACTATTGCTACAGATAATAAATTAATATAATGTATGTACGTTTGTGAGTAATCTTAGTATACAACACTTAAATGCAAAAATCGAAGAATATTTAATATTATAATATTTTTGTTTCAGAAAAATATATATTATATTTTTCTGAAACAAAAATATTATAATAAGTTATATTTTCGCCGTAAGTATTGAAAAAAGTAAAAAAGCTTATTTTGTATTTGTTTATTTCAACAGTTTAGATGCCTAAGGAGTGAGCAATTGTACATATTACGCTTATGAACTACCGGAGCAGAGCCTTGGAATTGATTCTTTACTATAGCTATTTTTAATATTTTGATTTATTAAACTTTCCAGGTATCTGCAAGCTAAGTACAATTTTACTTCTACAGGACTCGCGAAAGCAAAACTTGATCTTAAAGAAACTTCTCAAAAGCTCTAGAGACGCGTAATTAATAAAGAAAAAATAAGGAAAAATATCTTAATATACAATTCTAAACATTTATTTACTGAAAGCAGTGGCTAAATTAAGGTAGAAAATATGTTACAAAGCTAATTATTCACAATTATATTGTATTAAATAAATAAATAAATATTTGTAATTTTATTTTAAACAGAACAAAATCTATACTATAAAGAGGTAAATTTTGTGAGATTGTGAATTTGTGAGTTTGTGACATTGTAGAAGGTACTGAACCGATTTAGATGAAATTTTGTGAGAGAAGATAGTTTGAGACCCTAGGACATATGATACTTTTTATCTTGGAAATCATCTCTTAAGAGGGTGAAAATGGGGATGAAAGTTTATATGGAGAACCAAGCTAAAGACGAACCCGAGTTAAGCGAGGGTGAGTCGCTAGTTAAAAATACAATCATTTTTAATTCAATACTTTCTTAGATTTACGCAAATATTTGACATTTTAAAATAAAACTATCTTTTCGGATTATTTCGTAGATTGAACCTAAGTCTCTCCCGTGACCATGATTGCTGTAAGGCATTCAAAACGTCGCGAACCCAAAATCAAAATAAATCTGCGAAATAATTCGAAAAAATAGTTTTATTTTAAAACACCTATAATTTGTTAAATGCATAGATATTTAATTAAATAATATCGTAAAGCTGCGATATAAACTAAAATAATTAATATGGTGAGAAGCTAATTTATGTAACAGTTACGTGACTAAATTAAGAAGCAATCGTTTTGGTTTTGTTTTAATTAGTTTTACAAACTCCTGAACAAAATTTAATGCATATTATATTAGGTTTCATGAAAGGCATAATTGTTATTTTAAATTGGTCGGATTGGTGGCTGCGGTAACAGACAGACAGACAGACAAACAGGCACACAGACAAAAATTCAAAAAACTATAGATTCGGATTCTGTATCGATAATGTCTATTTCAATTAGATTTTCTAAAAAATATTTAATGTACAGATTCGACTTAGTTACAATTTTATTATATGTATAAATTATGTATGTTCATATTAACATTATAAGATTATGTTACATAAGGATTGTGGTACAATATGTACGTATTTATTCGACAAATAATCTATATAAAATACGTCGAATTACATAACCTGTTACGAGTGAAACTTATAAGGAAAATAAAAAGAAAAGCAGTTTTTTAACTCTGTGTCGACTTACGTCTATCTATTCAATATATTTTCATTTAATCTCGACAAGTAGATAGTGGTTACGTGTTACAACGAACATTTATCTGGTGCTGCAGTTAGGCCTTACCCTCGAAATAGCGACAACGGCTATAGGGAGTCGTTATGACAGAGTAGTAAGTGACCTACGTGATTGGCTCGCCTGTGAATGGCTTGAATCTCTACCATTTTGTGCCTATTCAGTGGAATAATTTTCTTTCATCAATTTATCCTGTTTTAGTAAACGAATAAAAATAATAAAATTTCATGTATGTCTGTATGTGTATGTCTACCGATACTATTATGGAATTTTCTTCAATCCTGTGTAATTTTATCGCTATATCTTATAACTAGCGATTTACCCCCGTTCCGTTCGGGCGCGTCTGCTAGGTACGCGGATTTTGTTCACAATTTCATGGAGTTTCCTTTTTTCCCTATTATATTTCTCAAATAAAAGGATCCTTAGTAAGTGCTTATAACATCAGCTATCAGCCAGTGAAAATCCTGTCAAAATCGGTCCAGCGATTTCAGAGATTAGCGGGAACAAACAGACAAAAAAAAATTAAATGAAATATTTTACCGTAATATAATAAGTACCGTATTAGTAAAAAGCTGCTATTTTGACATTAAAAACGTCTGTTTTTAATTCAATTTAATTTATAATTATACATAAAACTTTAGTCGTAATAAATACAAAGTACTGTGTTACTTAAGTTTAAACAAAGGTAATCCCAATCCAACAAGTTTAATTTTGAGTTAAATGGCAAAAACAATTGTTAAAACAAAAATTATATTATACAGATTGTTTCATAACTAATCGAATAAAATTTTATTCAATTCGTAGAATTTTGTTTGAAATGTCAAATATTTTGAGAGTGGGTTTGTTTACCCGGAGGATTCCTTTGAATTTACTCTACATATATGTTTTTTTTGCTGTATTGTACAAAAATAAGCAAAAGTTCAAATTGTTATCAGATATTTCCTTAGTATTATATTCAAAGTATATTAAATTCTCATGCGTAACTCTTAATAATAATTTTTAAAACCATAAAAAATTGTGCTCTCAATTTTTCGTAAATTGACGTTCAAGAGCTATTATCGTGTAATCATTTTCTGAGTATATTGGATGAAAATATGGAAAGTAACATATTTATCTTAAATTATTCAAAATATAATGAAAAACAGAGATTTTAACATTTTTATGTACTCCATTTTCAAACATGAACGGCAGATAGCATTGATTTATACGATTTTATATAGGAAACACTTTTACATACGTACTATTGAAATATAAAATAATAGGAAATATTAATTCAGTAATTCATTATAAGTGATAGATAATAATTTAAGTCTATTGACCATTAAACTTCTAACGAAATATGAATAAATACCAAATTACAACCGGATAAACATTTGATTCAGTAAAAATCATACTCAGAAACTTTACTTTTATCTACAATAAAGAAAATTACAAATATTAAGTATATTTGTAATATAGAAAATAAATGTACACTTAGTTATAACTGTACAAGTCATGTCCGCGTGGAATAGTGACAAGAATGCTAGCCACATTCCCCTGTTGAAAGGCAGTGCTGATTCTTTGGGCAAAAAATGCGCCAGTTCTCCTGTCACTCCATGGGCCCAGGGTTTGGTTTGGATAGGAATAATATAGGCTATTTTTTATTCACTTAGCATATGAGTAAAGACGCGGAGATAGAGCAAATTATTGTAGGTGCAATATTTTCATTCTAGTTTAAAATAACAGCATTAAAAACTTATAAAATATATAGTTTAATTTGAAGTTAAATGATAGGTATCTAATAAAATTGAACAAGACCGGTTCAATAGCTTTTTTGGAGCATGAAATTTAGAATTTATGGACAATCTTGCCAATTTCTACTTTAATAGATTTGCTTTTACGATAAAACTAAAAATTTAAAAAGCATCGTTACATTTCTATTTTCTACCATTTACTCTATAATAAGTTTTTTAAATTTGGTTTATTAAATTTCAAAATTAATATAGGTAATAGTACTGGAACTTTATTTGACTTAAATAATAACTATTTCTCTTTATTACTCGTAGTATCATTTAATAACAATAACAATGCGCAAATTGAGTACGTTTCAAGCTTGAGTAGGCTACAAAAGGTTTTGGCTGACTTAAGAGCAGTGCAACTTCGACCACCTTGTGTAGAAAGAAACTAAGCAAATATAATATTATATCTGATGCAATATTTCTTATATAATGGACTAGTTAAAGCTATAGGTACAAACATATATTAGCTTTTTCCTTGAATATTTAATGCTTGGGTATATTATCTAAATCTTTTTTAACTAAAGACTAGCGAGTAGTGACTCACCCTCGCTTTGCTCGAGTTGGTTCCTAGCTTGATTCCCATACAATTTTCCCCCCCTTAAGAGATGATTTCCGGGATAAAAAGTATCCTATATCCTTCCCACGGTTTCTATCATCTTACCAAATTTAATCTAAATCAGTTCTGTAGATCCAGAGATCACCCCCTACAATGTCACAAACTCACAAACTTTACCTCTTTATAATCTATACTATAATAAAACAGTAGAGGTCGAATGTCTGTACATAGCAAAAAAATGGTAAAAACCAAGTCAGGAGGATGTAAGAATACAAGACAAGACAAGAAAGACAAATAGAACAAATCCAGACTTTTTTCAATTTTTTTTGTTTCTCTGTCTGTTTGTCTGTTTGTATGGGCTAATCTCCGAATCTATTGGACAGATTTAAATGAAATTTTGCATGGTACCTTATATCCCCGGACAACATCTTAGATACTTTTAGGATTTTAATGAAACTTTACAATATATAGTTCATACATGACAATAACAAATTGGATACTTTTCATCCCGGAAAACTAAAAGGTTCCCGTGGGATAGTTAAGAAACTATAGTGACTTATACAGCTTAGTACACAACAACTCATGCACTTAATTTAGTAAAATTTAACATTCTGATACCTTATATTGCCGGTCAAACAACAGGTTACTTTTCATCCCGGAAAAATGAACGGTTCCCGTGGGAACTAATAGACCTCTGTTAGTGCTTTTCTAGAGGCGATCTCGAGCGAAGCGAGGGTGAGCCGCTAGTATTAGAATAAATAAGTACAGATAAATAAAAATTTAATACTTTTAATGTAAAAATGTTTTTTTCTTTTCCTACCTACCTCTTGACTTGTCACCTCAACTAATCATAATATTTGGCAGGTTGATTGATAGCATGGAAATGGATATTTTATGTCTCGATTCATTTTTTAGTACGTGGGGTACGTTATAGGTACTTACATAGATTTCAGTAAAATACTTATATATATATATAAATAAATTGAAATACGGAATCTTTCAAAGAAATAGATTTTTAGCTAGGTATATATGAATCGAATATATACCTAAGTCTTCTTAATATTTTCAAGAACTTATTTTTCTTATTCCTTCCTTATCCTTATGCTTACCGTTACTTATTTTTATGCTTAGGACAAAATTATGCGGCCGTAATAACAGGGCTTTACAGAATTAGAGCTTCATAAAGCTTCTGAATACATAAATATTTCAAGTTATATATTTTTCTTTGAATATTTGTATAGAAAACTATATTTTAAGTAATATAATAATAAGTAATTTAAGTGAAATCTGATTTTGTATTGAGAAATGTGCGGCGGTATATATAATAATTCAAATTTAAATTATAGGAGAACTTGTGTATTCAGGATTCTGTTCACGGAGTATGGTCGGTTGATAAAACAGCTGTTCGAGGAAATTTATTGAGACCCTTATAATCATCCAACAATATCTTCGTATTTATAACTAGTTATGTCCGTGGCTTCAAGCGTGTAATAGTTTTATAAGTCCGTAGTCCAATTACATTATTATGAAAATTATTTTAAAATCTTAACGTTTCGAGTGAATCAATCAAATATGTAGTTTTGTTTTGCTAAATTGTGTTTTTGTCTTAGTTTTTAGGGTTCCGTACTTAAACGGTCATACAGGACCCTATTACTATAATTCCGCTGTCCGTCCGTCTGTTTGTTTGTCTGTCTGTCTGTCTGTCTGTCTGTCTGTCTGTCTGTCTGTCTGTCTGTCTGTCTGTCTGTCTGTCTGTCTGTCTGTCCGTCTCACACCAAGGTGTATCTCCTGAACCGTGATAGTCAGACAGTTGAAATTTTCACAGATGATGTATTTCTGTGCTGCTATAATAGCCCGAGAGCTGGCGACGAATTTTGGGAAGGACGGAAGGTCCTTTTGGTAAGTTGAAATTGTGAAAAAATGAAATTTTGTGAATTGAAGAGTCCAGTCCCCTGAGTCTGGTATAGCTTTAGCGGTTATTTCGTTACTGAAATTTAAAAAACATATTTTTGGCAACTTGATTTTTAATACTTTCTTATCTAAGTAAATCTTTACGCGAATACTTGACATTTTAAATAAAACTATCTTTTCAGATTTTTTCGCGAATTTATTTTGATTTTTGGTTCCCGACGTTTCGAATGCTTTACAGCAATCATGGTCACGGGAGAGACTGAAGGCGTCTGTGACCAGGCTGTATCTCATGAACCGTGATAGTTAAACAGTTGAAACTTTCACAGATGATGTATTTCTGTTGCCGCTGTAACAACAAATACAAAACAATAAAATAAATATTTAAGGGGGCTCCCATACAACAAACGTGATTTTTTTGCTATTTTTGTAGATAATGGTACGAAACCCTTCATGCGCGAGTCCGAGTCGCACTTGGCAAGTTTTTATTTTTTTCTTAAAATTGAGAATTAATGAAAAATGTATAAAACAATAATTACGCTTGCACAATACATAATACAATTGGCAAATATATTTTTGGCAACTCGATTATTGTTTAATCTTTTGATTTAGGACTCGCACATGAAGGGTTTCGTATAAGTTAATAACAGAATATTTTGCATTTGGTAAGTCACTAACTAATCATGAAATTAAGGATATCGTTATACGGCTTATGTGGCGTTTGTTTTTCTTTTGTAGCAGGGATATAGCCATTCATTCGTTATAGCACTAAGCACGAATAAAATAATATTGCACATCAAAGCTCATGATACGAACATGAGTAAGGTTATTAAAATTTTTAAACGAAACTGTAGAATAAGTTAAATAATTAACTGTTTTTTAAATATACTTTTTCTATTATTAAGTTCCTTTATAATATGTAGGTACTTATATTATCTAAAAAAACTTAACTATATTTGTATGAGACGGGACTCGAGACTTTACCTCGCTGTGTGAACTTACTTGTACATACTAGACAACTGGGCAACAAGGCAGTTAAATGTATAATATTACACCAAATTTATTTAGTGGAACAGCTTGCGCCGTATTGGACTTACAAAAATTATACATTCTTGAAGGGGAAGCCCTTTTCCAAAGATACACATTGTCATATCCATGCGGAAGGGTAGCTTTTATACAATACTAGCGGCACACCCTCGCTTTACTCGGGTTCGCCTCTAGAAAAACAAAAACATATCTATCCCTCGGGAACCGTATATTTTTCCGGGATAAAAAGTAGCCCATGTGTTATTCCAAACTATAATCTATCCATGTGCCAAATTTTATCTAAATCCCTTCAGCTGTTCTGGCGTGAAAGAGTAACAAACATACATCCATACATACATTCTTTCAAACTTTCGCGTTTATAATATTAGTAGGATGTTTCATTCAAAACAGATTTTGTACAGAAACAGTCATTTCTAATTTTTAATTTTCTTACAATCATTATGACGTATTTCCTTAATATTTTTTTCATATTTATAACCAATTATATAAGAAAATACTTAATGACTTGCCAAATAATTTTATTAAAGCCACATTTTACAAATTTTTTTTTCATTCCATTATCCCTTTGTATCTGATAAGCAATTTTTAAACGAAGCTTTGTGTTGAAAGGATATTATACAGTAAATAATGATATAAAAGATTTTGCGAATTATGTGGTCGTCTCGGCGCCCTCAGGCTTTTTCAATGTCGGATAAAAATTGTAATATATAATTATGTTTTAAAAAGGCTAATAAAAAGATCAGTCTGTTGTATTCTTTTGTCAGTTGTCTATTAAACTGAGGCATTTTCTTTCCAAATAAGCAAGCTATTGACGTTCAGTAAATAACTGTGTAAAAGATAATATTATGGCCTTCTAAAAAACGAATACAAATTATACATTATTCAAATAGGCGTTTGTATGTTTGAATTGTTAATTTTATATTTAATTAAATTTTAGTATTGTAAGGAAGTTAACATAGGCTCGGAAGTCAGATCTACGGAAAAGAGCCGGCTAGAAACTCCACAGTTGCTCTTCTATTAAAGATTATATGAAAATATAAGATAATTTTGTACTTATCCTACGTGCCAATCGAGAATAAAATGAGTCACATGATACACAGGGTCTAGATATAATATGTGTATATAGTATTAACAAATGATATAAGTTCCTTTTAAAACTCATTTTTTTGTATTTGTCTGAAACAAAATACCAATAATGTCCGTCTGTTAAAACTTTATTAAATTATTTTACGGACGCATCACGTATTCCTGGAACATAATGTGTTTGCATATACATATTACATATATATTAACATATTATGTAAGTATGTACATATATTTACACATACTAACTATATACATGTCTAGACAAAGTCATAGCGGGCTCTTTGTAAATATTTTTACCTTAATGAATATCCCGTACTCTCATGGCGCTAGTCAATTCAATTATAAAGTATAAACAGAATAATAGTAATCCATTCAACTTTTTTTTATTCTGTATAAAAGATAATGAGAGAAAAGCCTAGCAAAAGGCTCTAATTACAAACCGAGTATAATTTTAATGAGGCAATGTTTCAGATTCAAGGCTTTCAATAGTAGATATAATAATTTTAATAAAAAAATCATACTTTTGGTATCGCAATCATCATCAGCCCTTTTCTATCTGTCCACTGTTGGACATAAGCCTCTCTCAGAGTATTCCCTTGAACGCGATCTGTCGATGTATGACAATAATCTTAGCAAATTCAGTGTATTATTAATTATATCAACAATTACTAAATCGGAGGACGAATGTTCGCTTCGCGCTGATAAAGTTGTAATTCAATTTTTTTGTAAATAAATTGAAAAACATCTATAGCTCCATTGGGTTTCTTTTGCCAATTATTCTTAGGAGTGAGGTTCTTTTCGAACTCGTGGAATTGACTTTGAATTAAATTGAGTTAATGAGTGGCTGTAAAAGGATATATGTATATATATATATATATATATATATATATATATATATATATATATATATAATATTCCCGTGTCAAGATGTTGGTCCGCGATGACCTCCGAAACTACTTATCCGATCTTAACCTATTTTTTTTAAATGTGTGATTTGTTCCAAGTTAACAGATACGATAGTTTTCATCCCGATTATTTCCTTTTTTTATAGCAAAATTAAACATTTTCATATCCGGAGAAGAATTCCGGATAGAGAAGCCGAGAATCGGCTATCCTAAGCTACAATTTTGTCCCTAAGCTAAAGAAAAATGTTTTACAAGTATGCCAAACAGCAACGCGTGGCCGTGTCTACTAATAAAACATAACTTCTTCTTTTTAACATCGTTGGTTAGTGGCACCCTGCAAGTAATTTCTTCATAATAGCATAAAGAGATATAAGAAAACTAATCAGTTGAAGTAGAGAGAATACTAAGTAAAAAATCATATTGGCTAATCTTTATATATTCAAAGTATAAATTAGTTGTTTCATAATTAAAATAAAAGTATTCTTAAACAATATTTTCCAGGTGAAATTCTGCTGGTTCTATAACAACTATAAATATATAAATATAAATATGTTGGGACATTAACACACAGCACCATCTAGTTCCATGGTAAGCTACGAGGCTATATATATAATTTTGAATACATACATATAATAAATATAAACACTCAGGACTGGAGTACAAACATTCTTGCTCGTCACACAAATGAATTCCCCCGGCGAGACTTGAATCCACGACCGCTGGCACATTAAGTAGGTCACTACAAACTGACCCAAACGTGTCGTCAAAACATTCAGAAGTCTAAATAAGTTCAAGTTTAAGTAAACTATGATTTAATTCGTGCTTCTTTTGTAATTGGACTCTAAAAAGCTTCTTGAAAGGTACTATAGAGCTAATCATTAAATTTTAATGGTAGTGTTTTTACTTTTTCTGAATTCATCGAAATATAAAAAAGCATTAAGTCCATTTACAACCCAACGCAAATGAAACACCTACAAAAAATTTTAATCAACCTTTTTAATTTTAAAATGGACTACATAGTAAATTTCGTTCTCTTTATTCACACTAAAAGAAATATGCCTTAGCTATTTCAATGCTGATTTTCTTGCATCATACAAAAATCTATGGGAACCATATAAAAAATATCTTCGACACGTAAACCATACCAATTCAAAATTCACGTCAATCTATTACTCTTTTACGACTAGGTAGGATCAAAAAGATACAGTCAAAGCTGACTGCCATAGATATTTTTTCTCTTACTTTTTTTCGCTTTTTACTCGTACTAACATTGTGTATTATAAAAAAAATAGTTTTTATTTCTTAATCATCTTTACATTTTGTGTTCGAGTCTTCCCAGTAAGTAATCCGAGGATACTTGTGTTGGGAATGGCCCGCTTCTTCCCATATGCATACTCTATGATTAAGTTAATCTATATACATATATAGGATAGTTACATATAACTATAAAAAGGTTGTTAAAAAGTAAATAGAAGCACTTGATGTAATAATTTTTCAAATGAGCGTGATTGCCATAATCCGAAAATTTAGGAATTCTTAAGATTTTTTCAAAATAGGGTCCGATTTTGAGAAAATCAATTATTCTTATTACTTTTATGAAATAGATTTTTTCGCGATAACAATTTTATGATTGTAATGATAAAATTAGACAGTGGTAGCCTAGTGGAAACGCGCTCGCTTGGGTGATCGAGTAAAGCGGGTTTAAATCCCGAGTGCCGCATCTCTGATATTTGCATTTGCGAATCATTTTTATCATGATTACCACTTGTCTTACGGTGAAAAAAAAAACATCGTGAGGAAAGCTGCATGTCTGAGATAACGTAACAAGTTTTCGAAAGACATGTGAATTTCGCCAACCCGTACTTGGCTAACTTGGTGGACTATGGCCTGATCCCCCTCTTATTGAAGGGAGGCCCGTGCCGTGTGGGACGTCAAAAAGGGCTGAATACAATGATATCATTAGGGTGCCCGATATTTCTACTTTATAAGGATTAAATTCTAAGTAGATAGAGTATGGAAATATTTAACCAATTATTATAGAGTCTATATAATATATTTACGAACTACTTCCTGCTTTAATCTACGAAACCAACAAACTCGATATACACTCGCGCACGTATGCGAAGCCAATATTTAAATATTGACGTACACGAACGTATACACGATTGTTACCGTATACAAAAATAATTTTATTCTAACATAAAATAATATATGGTATGGGATAAAAAACAAGTCGTATTTTCATTATAGCTGTTCCAATGGTTGAAAATGGTTACAATAAAATTTGGCGGTTCAAAGTGAAATATGTCCGAGTATATTTTCATATTAAACAATGAGTGTTATCTTTGCTGTGAACTACCTATACAAAATATGTATGCCAAATACTTTGGAAAGGCAAAATTTCACGTCCAATATAAAGTTAAAATAATAAAGGAGTTTATCCTTTAATTATTAGAAGTTTTAATACGGTTAATGTACTTCTATTTATGTTTGAGTTCTGTTAGACAGATAGGTAATAAATTTTTAACGAGGTTATTTTTACCCGACTGCGGCGAAGCCTAAAGGAGGGTTATATGTTTCACGTGTATGTATGTATGTATATATGTCCGTCTCCACGTTCCCTTGTAAATACTAAACGGCTAAACCGATTTTGATTATCCATACTTCGTATGTATGTAGATATCATTAAAAATCAATATGGCGGATCTAAGGTACCAATTTGTATTTAGAAAAAAAAATTCGTCCGAATCAATCGAGTGGGATATCGAAATACAGGTTTTTAAGAGGCGATATACAACTTATATATTTAAAAGTTATTTAGGATAAGAAATTGTAAAAAAAAATTACAAAAAATGTCCAATTGAACAAAACTAAAAGGCTGTAAATAAAAAAATAATAATAATGTTTTTTTATTTTTGTAAATTATTATTTAATAATTAAATAAACCAACATAAAAAAGCATATTCTAGCTCAATCTTGAACAATATATTTTTTGATTTAGCATTTATGTACATAATATGTATGTTTATGTATGTATTTATATGTACATATACATTTACATAGTTTTGGTATACATATATTAGATTACATGTTTATATTATATATTTATACTTTACTAAAAAAAAATTTGCACTTTCTCTTTCTGTCCGGCTAATACGATTTCCCATATACATGGATTGACTGGAACTTCCAGTCTGGAAGAGATGAATTTTGTTTTTTATAAATTTTACATTCTGACTAACGTCTTATCCTCATTTATAATAAGTAAGCACGGGTGATTGTGAACCAAACATACGAATAAAGCCTTGAGCGTTAGCTAGTATTTGATATAATAAGCTCAAATATATATCTATACTTATTATAAAAATAAGTCCCCCGGCCGCGTCTTTCTGTCCTCCTGTCTGTCCTCCTGTCTGTCCTCCTGTCTGTCTGTACGCGATAAACTCGAAAACTACTGAACGGATTTTTATACGGTTTTCAACAATAGAAAGAGTAATTCTTGAGGAAGGTTTAGGTATATAATTTATTATGCTTTTATGTAAATTAGCTGAAATACGGCGACAAATGTTGAAGAGGTCGCAAAAAATCTCGCCAAATGGGAACTTTCCACGCGAACGCCGCGTAAACTAGCAAAGATACAGTTAAGTAATGTACTAGAGAATTCAAAATCTATAAAAATGCTACAAAAAAGTCCGCGATAGCATATCTCTATCTCTTACGGTTGACTTACAATAACCACTTTTATGTTAACATTTTTAATTAAAAACATTACGTTATTTTCAAAGTTATTTTCTTTAGTTCGGTATTAATCCTTATCCAAATGAATATTTTAGTTAGCTTAGTCATTTAATGCAGATTAAAATTGCTCTTTACACTAAATCAATCAGATGAATAGTTTTTGAGATATCGTTGTTAGAAGTAATTAGTAGCGAAACATGTTTAATGCTTGGCGAGCATTGAGATGCCTACGGCGAGTCCATCCCCTCTGCCCCGCATCGCTCGACCGCCTGCTCAAGCTATATAAACCGGGCGATGTAGCGCGCGATCCTAGGATACTTTTTACCGCGGGAAAATATCTTATTTCTGAGGAAAAATACAAAAACTGCAATGTAAGAGTATACTAATATGTAACACCTAAGAATTTAGTTTT
The DNA here is from genome assembly GCA_921882275.1 of Brenthis ino. Lineage (NCBI taxonomy): Eukaryota > Metazoa > Arthropoda > Insecta > Lepidoptera > Nymphalidae > Brenthis > Brenthis ino. The sequence goes on from OV170227.1 coordinate 3,730,744, forward strand.
TGGTCATCTGAACGCGGGCGGAGCCGCGGGCAATGCTAGTATATATATATATATTACTTGTATTTACTGGAAAAATACAGTGCCTTCTTTATCACTGCAATCACGTATCGTTAATAAAAAACATACCTACACCCGAATTGAGTATGTGCATACTCCTTTACTTAAGTCGGTTCATAAGTTATCTAAATATTTTGTTAGCTATTTTATTTAATACACGCCTACAAGTTCCCCCTTTTCAGTTAACTGAAATACAAGATTAACAAGCGATTGAGTTACATTGTTTGTCGGTCTCTTTGTCTTAAGAGTCGGTAAACTGCGATTTAATTACAGCGACACTCAATACGTTACAAACAATTAATGTAGCATGTTTTTCATCGTGACATAGCTTATTGATATTTTTTTTAAATAAGTTTTTGAAGCACATTAGTGTAATTTATACATAATATAATAAAATTCTAACTAAGTTGAATCTGTACATTAAATATTTTTTGGAAAATCTTATTGAAAAAGAATTTTTTATCGATACAGAGGACAAATCTATAATTTTTAGAATTTTTGTCTGTCTGTCTGTCTGTCTGTCTGTCTGTCTGTCCGTTACCTACCACATCACGGAAAAACTTTGATCTTTCTTTTGAAACTTTTGATGAAATTTGGTATGGTGATAGCTGGTTATCGGGGTCAACATATAGGATACTCTTTACCACGGTAAAATATCTCATTTCTGAGAAAAATACATAAACTGCATTGTAAGAGTATAGTAATACCTATGTAAAACCTAAGAATTTGGTTTTTGATAATCAGAACGCGGGCGGAGCCGCGGGCAATGCTAGTAATCTATACATATAATAAAATTGTAACTAAGTCGAATCTGTACATTAAATATTTTTTGGAAAATCTAATTGAAATAGACATTATTATCGATACAGAGTCCGAATCAATAGTTCTTCAAAAATTTGTCTGTCTGTCTGTCCATCTGTCTGTCTGTTACCGCATCACGAGAAAATTACTGGACAGATTTTGATGAAATTTGGTATGATGATAGCTGGCTATCCGGGTCAACATATAGCATACTTTTTACCGCGGGAAAATGTCTCATTTCTGAGAAAAAATACAAAAACTACATTGTAAGAGTATACTAATAAGTAAAACCTAAGAATTTGGCTTTTGGTAATCTGAACGCGGGCGGAGCCGCGAGCAATGCTAGTATACATAAAATGTCGATAAAGCAATGGGGATAACCATAATATATGATTATATATGTACATTTATATTTGATTTATTATTATATTGTCATGACATTTATATTGATTATTTATTTTTATTCATATAAAGCCATCATCACGCCAAGGAAGAAAAGAAGAACACATAAAAGAAAAAACGCATAAAATAACGCAAAGAACGCAACGCAACGCAAAAACGCATCTATCACAGTAAAATAGACAAAAACTAAAAATACATGTTTTTATCGTACTAAAAATTATTTCGGATAACTAACTATATTTACGAAACAACACTAGGTTTACGAGTATGTCAGACAAAAAATTCAATCAAATTTCAAGCGGCAAAACATAGGGCAAGGGTCGAACGAAGGATTCACAAAACGCTTATATACATTTTGATAGTATAACCCAGTGACGTCGGGGAACCGAGACCTGAATACCGCAAGTATGCACTTAAAGTAGATGAGATCGTACAGCTATGTGATAATAGGGACATGAAATGCTTCCACCCAAGTAATCTTATAGACGACACCATATTATAAAATAGAGAAAATATTAAAGCTTAGGTTGATAATATTTTATAAGTAAATTTTTACAATACAAATGAAGGGTTGAATCTAAGAATACAAAAAATTTCTTTCCTTGTACATTTCATAAAAATAACAATTTTTCTTTTTGTTTTATATTCAAACAAAAGAGAATAATTTGCTTTTGGCTTTGAAAATATATAATAACGTCAATCCAATTTTAAAATAAAGGAACTTTATTATATATTGGAGAAGAACGTAAATTAGAAATTTTACGCTTCAAAGAGCCCTTTATTGGAACGATCACATCCGGCAAATACTTCAATAACTGAGCCAATATTTCCAAATCGAATTTTTAAGTCATGACGATCGGTGCTTGATCAAACTACGTACGTACTCTCGCTTCATTCGGCTGCGTTTATAGGTGCCTGTTGTATTTATAAGTCTATACAAGCAGCGTCACCTAATGGCATTTTTTTTTACTAACAATAACCTATATAATATTGATTATTAGTATTAATAAATAGACAGTGGTAGCCCAGTGGTAACGCGCTTGCTCGGGAAACCGAGTGAAACGGGTTCAAATCTCGGGTCTCGCACCACTGATATTTTCATGTGCGAATTATTTTCAACACAATTACCATTTGTCTTGTGATGCCTGAAAACTGATAGTTGAAAACATCGTGCGGATACCTGCATGTTTGAGAGAATCTAGCAAGTTTTCGAAAGGCATGTGAAATCTGCAAACCCGAACTTGGGTAGCATGGTGGATTATGAGCTGTGATCCCCCTCGTATTGAAGGGAGGCCCGTGCCCAGCAGAGGGACGTTAAAAAGGGTTTAATACATATGTACCTACGTGTATTAATTACACTAAGTCGTAGTATATCTGTTTACTAAACTTTTCATTTCATCAAAATCCGTCCAGCCGTTTTAGGATGAAAAAATAGGTAACATTATAACAGTAGTGCGATAATAAAATTTCAAATAAGTTATACAAACATTTATATAAAAGCTAAATTTCAAAGATTTCATAGAATAAAAAGTAAGATTTAGTCTTTGAATTGTGTTTGTTCAAGTAAACAAGGTCTGCCTATCTTCAAATTGCTGCCATGTCGATTGCCAAAAACCAATTGTCTTTAGAGGCTTCTATAAAAACAAAGAAGTAGAATAGAAATAAAGTGGTCTGCACAATCCTTAATATGGAAGAGTCGAATACACTCGAAAAGACAATATCCTGAATTCCTGACAAAGTTGTGTCGATACATTATTTCTTTCTCCTGTTCCTATTCCCATTTATTATTTTAGTTCGAAATATATTTACGATCACGATAATGATATTTTATATTATGTAATCTATACTAATGTTATAAAGAGGTAAAGTTTGTGAGGTTGTGAGGTTGTAGGGGGTAATCTCTGGATCTACTTAACCGATTTAGATGAAATTTGGTAAGAAGATAGTTTGAGACCCTGGGAAGGACATAGACTTTTAATCCCGGAAATCATCCTTTAAAGGGGTGAAAATGAGGATGAAAGTTTGTATGTCGAATCAACTCAGGGACGAACCCGAGCAAAGCGAGGGTGAGTCGCTAGTATATAATAAAAACATAAATAAATATTTGATATGGTTATATATTTATTAATGTCCTTTCTCGAAGATGGAGAAAACAGAGATATGCATGTACAATATTTATTCGTAGTGTACAATGTACATATTATGTACTCGTTAATTAGTTAATTTATTATATATTTTTTAATCAAATTTTATTAAATGATCCCATTTTTTTGATTTGATTTAATGATTTTTAATCAGAGCTCAATCAAAACAAACTTTTCCATTTCAAATTTTTTTATATCACCTACCCACAATGACTGAAACTCTGTTATTAGTTTATTTTTCTAAGTTTTCTCACTCTCTATGTTTATTAGAACAATAAACACGAAGGTCTAAAATTATACATTTTGACAAAATATATTTACTTATATGCAAATATAAACTTAATATTTTGCTTCTGAAAAGAAAAAGAAAATATTTAGCTTCAAACAGATCTAACCTTCAAACGGTATTCTATATATGTAAATATATTTATTTCTAAAAAAAAATACGATAAACTTGGCTCAGCTGAAGTGCATGAAATATTCACGTTCCAACCAATTCCTTCATATTCGTCAATCGCTCACATTTCGACGAACTTGTACATTTATCTTACTGGATTTTTTGTATTAATTCATCATTTTATCGACAAAATTTACAAAAAGATCTTAAATATGTAAACAGAGACTCATAACATATATACCTTAAAAACTAACATATATATTAATTTTAAAACTTAAAAACTATTTAACACGTAAGCAGACGTGTGAGCTGTCTCAGCGGGCAAACGACCTCGGAACTTCCGAAACACGACGCCCTGCGGCCAGAAGTGCTCCTTCATGAAGGTTAGGAATAGATATATTAGTAGTATTCAGCCCTTTTTTGCCTTCCAGCTTCACTCGGTGTCCCAAGCGAGCGCGTGACCATTGGGCTACCACTGCATGTAAGATGATATATCAAGTTTATATTTTTTTTACACAATGCCTCTATACGTATTGTGTACAGAATATGGACACTAACTTTTAGGATACCTTTTACTACAGGAAAATCTTTCATTCCTACGGGAAATATAATAACTGGTTCTGTCGAGTCATCGTTAGAAAGTAACATGGCTAGGTATAACCTAAGAGATACATGGAAACCATGTACCTACTAGAAAATTGTAGGTCTACAGAAAAAATCTCCTAAGGTGCACTCGCAATGAGTATTTTTATCTATTTAAAACGTACCTAGGGGCGCATTTGAGCAAAGGAAGGGCAAATTCCTTTATTATAAAAATAAAATAAAGAAATTTTCAAATTACTTTCTAATTTTTTTTGCAGCTATTGTCTTGCTTGAAAAATCACCGTCTTAAATGTCTATAGACTAGATATTTATCGTAATCTGATTTAGGCTAAACGGCACTTTCGTCTAAAGTCTAGACGATCGTCATTAATACTGAATTTATTCTTTACCCATTTCATTTATTTCTACATTCCATAGCTACAATTCTATTTGAAACTAAATATTTTACTTCAGAAAAGATAACAAAATATTCTGCTTCAAAGGAATCTAAACTTCAAATAAAAAATGAAAGTTGTCAATAAGATTTTTTACATTGTTTTCAGTAACCAAATATTTTAAAAGCAGTTCTAACGTATTATAGCAAAAACAAACGAAGCATTTGTTAGGGTTTTACAATGTATTTTGTTTCATATTCTTCGATATTAAATATTACAGAATTTTCTAGGTGTAGGAAAAGTCGTTTGAAATCAATTTTCATTTCACGCACGTATTTAATTTCATCTTATACAAGCTTCACTAAATCAATCATTTTTTTACTTCAGCAAATGTATACTCATTTCAGTTCGTACTCTCATTAAGAAAATCTAAATGTTGCGAACGTACCGCTACAGGGATCTTGAAAAGCTTTAGATTTTCTCTTTTTGCCTTTTATTTCATTATACCTTTAGTGGATTTGATCCAGATGTAGACTTTTGAATAGTTAGAAAATGGATACTGTCGCTTATTACGGATTTCGCCAAGTCATAGACATTCGTTTACCCCATACCACTCTTAGGGAGGGCTTAGTGAGGGGCGGCTGTTTTGTTGTTCGCTCCAATTAGGGAATATCATTATATTTTATTTTCTTAAGTAAAATAATTGAATCAAGTAAAATGCATGTTTTTATTACTTTAAGATTGGGCTTTACATGTATATATGTACATATAGCTATGAAGAAGATAGACTTAAATAGAAACATTCAAATTGTAAATGATTTAATTTCATTTCACCGTATAGGTACCTACCTAATGTGTAGACGATATATCTAGTGGTTTAAAGCAAATATCTCACAGCTTTATTCTATACCGCCAAGTCTACATTTAATCTTAATCGGTGTAAATATCAAATACGAGTATGTACGAGTTTGTGGAAATCAAATTTGCAAATTCGCAACTAGAAGTTTCAGACAGATACTATATCACAACCTAGACGGTTGCTTATTCATTCAAATTTAATATTATGAATTAATAGTACAAGTACATCTAAAATCGTAAGTTAACTGTAAATAGCCTAATAATGAAATATTATTTACATCGCGTATTTCTATTTCGCTAGAATTATCGAATTGATGACGTCTATTATCGCAATATATACTATAAATACAGAAGTTAATATTTGTGTGTATGTTTGTTACTTTTTTAATCTGAAACAACAGGATCGATTAAGATTAAATTTGTATACAGATAGAATATGATGTGGAATAACGCATAGGTCACTGTTAGTAATATTTACTAAAACGTGGCGCTGTCAGTACCTATATAGAAAATATGTATGTAATCTAATATATTTAAATGAGCAATTCTTGTATACGTATTTATATCGGAAAACGCGTGTTTTCGAGTTTTCATGCGGTTTCCTTTCGCACGCAAAATATGGTCGCTAATTTCGCACGCTCGGGCATAAGCATCGTGCTTAAGCGGCCAAGGCGCAAGATTGACAATCACGGGTTTGAATCCCGGTCGGATACAAAGTTTTTAATTTGTTTTTTTTGTATTTATGCAAGTTTGTAGTTTTTTTAAAGAAAATTGTACATTTGGCCAAAATTACCGAGCAAAGCTTGGTCGCCCAGGTACTTGTATATTAAAAGACATCTATTGACGCACGCTAGTGTAAGTCGCTAGAATATAAAATTTTTTTAGAATACTTATATATTTTAATAGTATATTAAAATTACTAATTATATATGCATTGTACTTTAATTACTTAATAGATTTTTATTTATGATAAATATGTGTAAACAAAGCCGTGTACGACCGCGATCGGGATGTGTGTTGTGGTGTTGCGGTCATGGCGCACATATTATCGCAATGTTTTAATGCTATACGAGGAAATTATGGCAAACGCTAATTTCCCTCGGAAAATTATTATTTTATATCCTAACCTGAGAATTATATTGTAAATGATCGGTTTTGAAATAAACGAGCTCTAAAAATTTTCAGTCATCATAATATTAATTATACTCTCACGCGACTCACCCTCGCTTCGTCCCTAGGTTAGTCTTCATACCAACTTTCATCCCCATTTTCACCCCCTGAAGGAATGATTTCCGGGATAAAAAGTATCCTGTCCTTTCCTAGGGTCTTAAACTATCTTCTTAACAAATTTCATCTATATAGGTTCAGTAGATCCAGAGATTACACCCTACAACGTCACGAACTCACAATTCATAAACTCACAAGCTTTACCTCTTTATAATACTAGTATAGATTAGTACAGATTATTAGATATGTATGTGTTAAATGATCTAATTTAATAAGGTGATGCTCTATTTAAAATTAGTGTTTGATAGGGAAAAATATTTATTTGGTAGTGAAAAATAATATACAAGTAATTGGCTATGCCCGTGAAAGTTGTGAAAGAATGGCTGGCATTTTGATGCACATGGTTTGATATGAAATTTATACCGTTTTACATATTTAACAAAAGTTACACTACATTGGATATTGAAACGTCACGGCAAATAAAATTAAGATAAAATACTGCAAGTGCCGTAGGAGACGATCCTGTCCTGCTTATCGTACCTCAAGTTTTCTGTGCGACGGCGAGTAAACAACAGCATTCCCAAAGAGGGTAGATGACAGGCAGGCGGCCGGTCGTAAAACTTTCGCCAAAACCGAGCAGCAGTACTGCGCCGACCCCAAGTAATTTGGGAAATGGGTAGGAAGATGATGACTTAAAATAATGTAATGTAATTTTAATTTAATTTGCAATTATTTAGAAAAGAATCAAAATTATAAACAACACTATTATTACATACATTTACAAAGGTATGTACAATTTTCGAATTTATTTTTGTTAATTTATGGGTAAGCTGTCTATAACAACTAGGTATATAATGCTTTTGTGACATCTTAAACCTTAGTCTATCCCATGACCATGATTGCTGTAAAGCATTCGAAACGTTGGGAACAAAAAACAAAATAGATTCGCGAAAAAATCTGAAAAGATAGTTTTATTTTAAATGTCAAATTTTCATATAAAGTATTATAATATATAAATATTTATATTGATCTAGGTGCTATTTCATATATCTGCGTATCTATCACGACATTGGCAATGAATTATGGAATAATATGTCTATATATACTCACACTTTTAAATGGTTGACAAATTGCATGAAATTCAAAATTAGAACTCGATAAAGCATAGTGATGTAACACACAAAGAGCAACAGTACACGTGTTTCGTGATTGCTAATATTGGTGCGAAGCTTGTTAACAACCTGAATTTGAAAGCGTACGTCGTCTAAATCAACAATAATAAACGGATAAAACTACCTTTAGATATATTGTTCAACCGCTTACCCATTATATACGAGTAATTCCCAGATCCCCTTGAACACACACAAAAATTTCATCAAAATCGGTCCAGTCGTTTGAGAGAAGTTCAGTGACATACACACTCACAGAAGAATTATATATATAAAGATTTATAAAAAGTTAGTAACATTTAATTTTCCCTCTAGATATACTTTTCTACCTATTAAGGGTATTAATCCCAGAGGGAAAAAGTATCATAAAAACCTCTTTTGTCTTGCCTAAAATTAAATATAAAACATCAGTTGTGTTCCGAGATAAATTAAGATACATCAAGGCGTATTGAATATCAAATGCTTACCATTTATCAAACAGAATTTTCTTGCGTTAATACTTAATTCAAAATGACGACTTTATAGGTACAAATATAAAAAAAAAACCTGTTTAAAACTATACACATAAAATACACATTGCTGTCGCCATTTTAAAGAAATAGTTTATAAAATTTAACATTGATATTTAAACGAGGCATTCAGATTAAACAATGAAACGTTTTATTTTAAGACATTTGAAGATCGCTTAAGAACACTTAATATCGTCTAAAAAGCAAAATAAGAGTAAAAAAGCTCTGAACGAGAAAAGACTTGAGAAATAATTTTAATTAAGGTCAATAAAATTAATTCTAATGACGAACTTTCAAAACGGTTTTTAAGCTATTCCCCCTTTTATTTCTAAGAGTATTGAATAATTTAACCGAAATAAAGTGATGTTCTTATCTAAAGAGATAGGCAATAATAATGGCAATGATCGAGCTTAGCAATTACTTAAATTATTCATTAAATTTATCAATTTGAAACAAGTTATTTGAACATTTATAAAAGCCTTCAAAGTAATATTTCTAAAAAATGGATAGGTAATTTAGAAATTTAGCGAAAATGTTACCTTAGATTTTTCCCAAAACAAAGGAACGTTATTACTGAAATGTACATACTCGTACGTCTCTGCTTCAATATCGGCGAAAATAGTAAAATATACACGCAACCACAAATTGTATGATATTTGTTTATTTGGCACGATGTATCTCGCCGTGACGCTTGTGAGCGATAAAAACATTGTACCAACTATAATTTCTGTAACTTTCACAATTTGGAGTTGTAAAAATAAACACTAGAAGCACGGAATTTGAAAATGTCTATTCGAAGTAGATTAATTAAAAACAATATTACCATCTTTCTTTGTTTTTTTTAACGTTGGGAAATGCATTTACGCACGAGGTGTGGGACTCACCGACGTAATAAAGCCAGTACTACCCACTAAAACCCAACAAAACCTTCCCCCGTCTTAATGGGGCGTCGCAGGATCGCTTACGCATTCAACTACGACGCCCCGACGGCAGGTCTGCCGAAGCAGACCACCTCAACCATGGGGTTGCTCCAAACTCCACTCTGCTATCAGAGAAGTACCAGGAGCAACCCACACGGTACACCGCCCACCGAAGAGGGCCACCTCATACCGCCCACCGAAGTGGGCCACTTCCCTGTGCGTTTCTTGGCTTCGCGCCCGGTTGGGTTGCCGGGCACTACTGAGCCCCCCCACCACGACAAGGTGAACGCACGTTGGGGGGGACCATCTGTCATATGTGTCAACTAATACTAAGTACTAGATAAGTGGTAACAGGTTTAATTCAATACGGGGAAATATTTGTATTGATTCACCAACACGGGAAATTGACATTTAGTCTCTAAATGAAAGTAAACAAATAAGGGATAAAACTATCTTTTCACAGAAGTCTCGTCACTATAATTGATGTACGGATTCGAAACGTTGAAATCAAAAAACAAAATAAATCGGCCAAAAATCAGAAAAGACATTTTTATTTAAAACTAGCGATTTACCCTTGCTTTGCTTGGGTTCTTGCGTTCCTCAGCTTGAATCGTTTAGGAGAGCACAAAAGACAAACGTTGAAAATTCTTTTAGTTAAAAAATAAAAATTTAAATGTTTTACGTTTAAAAGGTTATATATATATATATATATATACATATAATCCACAAGTTAAAAGGATTTCTATACTCTAGTAAGTTTTTAGAATCTTTTCGTACCTGAGTTGACTCGTAACAAAGCTTAGGTTATAGTTTATAATTGACTAATTTTGTAAATTTTTAACGCCAATAGTGTCGATGCAATTTAGCACATTTACAGAGAAAGCTAAAATACTTTAATTTTCCGGTAACACAAGTTTATTACCGGAATTCAAAACTTTTTTCAGGCAGCTTGAGTTTGAGTTTTGAAGTATAAAAATATATAAATACACGCCCAAACCATCCGTCTGGAAAGTTTCCACAAAACGAAATGAGGCTGAACTCTTATTTTCTGCTAAAAATAAACGAAGAGCTTCTTTTTAAAGAGAAAAGTTCATTTTCTGACTTCCGTAACCAAATCACTGGAAATGGAACCGCTATAGTATTCTTACTTCCGCCTATGTGCCTCTTCGCAGTTAGTACATTTTGAAATTTTCATCGCTCTAACTTTATAAATATGTGCAGATTCATGATTTCCTATAGTACAATGATAGTATTATTTTATAAGTAATTGTATGTTCACATATTTTAGGTGTTATATCAATTTCAGAGAAGCTATTGTGAACTGAAACTAAAGGTCGTGCAAATGCTGAGAATACATATGATGTTAAAATAAAAATAATGTTTATATATTATAAAGATTTTCTGACCGAAATCGGTAACGATAGCCTATTTCAATGAGAATAGTCATCGGATCAAGCGCGGAGGATATCCAAATATAAGTGTAAAAATTGAATTACAAACACAAGTGTAATTTCTATCAATTACGCTCTACGAGTAAGTTCAATGAGACGAAAATTTGATAAGAAATGTGGGAAGTTATACACAAGACCGACGATCCATGGCAACTCGTGGCTCTCCTAACTCTGGCAGTGTCTTTCTACTTTTACTTCAAATTTTTTTCGCAGAAAATCCCTAATCGCCCAAGTAGGGTGTGACTCGTCCCGGAACTTAACAGGACCTTCGGATCTTTCATATGCTGGCCATTGCATCGTTATCTATTATAATTATATTTTAAGAACGTGTAATATTATGTATATTTTTATACGCATATTATGGTCACTTTTAACATTTCAAAGTTATCAAAACAGATTTTAATGAGAGAATTTGTGGGTCGAATATTTTTTTGTATTTTATTAAAATTAATATATTAAATTTAAAATAAAACTATCTTTTCGGATTTTTTCGCGGATTTATTTGGATTTGGTTTTTTTTTTGGTCTCTCCCTTGACCATGAATGCTGTAAAGCATTCGAAACGTCGGGAACCAATAATCCAAATAAATCCGCGAAAAAATCCGAAAAGATAGTTTTATTTAAGATATCAAATATTCGCGTAAATCTAAGAAAGTATTAATATATGAAACTCTAGACGAAAGATTGTGATATTATTTTAATAATAAACGAATAAAAAGAAACTTGTAGAGTTTACTCGTACATTTAAATTTAAGTAGAACAGTTTAAAGTGTGCAAAAGGAAGCAAAGGGGTAGTATAAAGTGTAAACCCTAATTGTGTTGCAATAGGGGAATCGTGCGGGAAAGTAGTTTCCGACGACGCGTACTGTGAGGTAAAACGACACTTAATTTGCCTAGCTAGATATAGGTATAGGTATAGATCGGTATAAAACTAAAAGCTTAGGTAACCAAGATTTATGTACATTTTTAGCATAAATAAATATCATTATATAGCTAGCTTCCATTATGGTATCTTTCGCTCTTTGTTTCTAGAGACATCCGTTAAATGGAACCGCTATAGTACTTACAGCATAAAAAAGTATACATATATGACACAATTATTATGTGAAAACTAGCGACTTACGTCCCTAGGTACATTTTAGATAGATATGAATAGATAACTACGAGTGTACCTTAGGAGATAGACATATACTATTGTGGACTTTTCTATAGGTCTTTTTAAGATCTATAATTTTCTATTACATTGCTTTGATGTATCTCATAAGGTTTAGCTAGCGTTAGTAATATAAATTTCTAAGGATGACAAAATAGAATCAGTTAAGGTGTTTTCCTGAAAGAATATAAGATTTTCCTGTAGTAAAAGGTATCCTAAATGTTTCCTAATAAGTATCACGATACAAGTAACAACTACACTACACAACATTTAATACAATTTAGTTAAAATCAGTTTAGTACTCTTTACGTGAAATAAACACAGGTATATATAAAGACATACAGACAGACAAAAAAATTAATAACTATGGTTTTGGTATCTATGTATATTTTGTACAACTGCCTCGGTGGTGTAGTGGCTAGCATGTACGGCTGCACACCCGGAGGTCCTGGGTTAGAGTCCCGGGTCGGGCCAAGTTTAGTTATTGAGTCTTCCTGTATAGTAAGTCTCAGTAACAGCCCGGAGTTGGGAAGTTGGCGGTGTTTCACCCCCGTGCTTCGGAGAGCACGTAAAGCCGTCGGTCCTGCGCCTTAACTCTCACCGGTCGTGTCGAGTGGTCGTCCCACCGGAGTATGAGAGTGATAGGAATAGAGAGTGCCTTGTGTCTGCGCGTACACTTGAGCACTATAATATCTCCTGCGCAGTTGGCTAATCTCATTGAGATTGGCCGCCATGGCCGGAATCGGCTAGAAGAACATCATCATCATCATATTTTGTACACAGTACGGTACGACTATTGGTTTTAAAGAATATTTCATGTACAAATTTCGCTTTGATACTATTTTATTATACGAGTATGTTGTAAAAGTTTTGAAATATTGTTTTAAAAGTAAGGTTTTTATAAAAATATGGACTACAAAAAGTGCCTATAAGCGAGATTTAATATTTACTTTATGAGGCATAGGAAAATATTTTACAAAAGCATAATGGAAGTCGTTTTGTAACGCTATTTAATACCAACAATAAAGATGCATAGATGTGAAAAGTACAATAAATCCATCTTTTTCACGCTTAAACGTATACTTTTACTAGCAATAAAATATTTTTATATCACAATAACAATTCTCATGTTCTCTCCAGCTTGTGTACCAAGACGTGACACGGTGTAAAATTATATATGAAAGTATTCAGGGCTACTATTTCGTCATTTCTTATTTTACAAGCTTTTATTTATCTCGCAATGTTTGTATGAATGTTTGTTCGGCTCATGAAATTTTGCATACACATTTAGTTTGGATGACAATGCATGGTTAGATAAGTGACGTCATTCTAAATCCAATATGGCGGATTCCCAACCATGGCGGACTATGTTTTTTTATGCACCCCCATGATATGGATATCAAATGATATGATTTGCTGAGAAGAATACGAATAAATATCTAAAAAAAACAAACATTAAATTAAATCAAACTCATTTATTATACAATTTATATGATATAAAAGCTTGTTTTAAAAATATTTTTTTAATATAAATTTATATTTATATTACGCTTTGATTTCAAAACGAAACAAAATCTTGTATTGGTTTTTTATCAAAACAAAAGTAATCACGCTTCATATCTGTCCTTAAGAGAAAAATAAGCAAACTTATATACAAGTATATCTATGCCCCATACAGGTTTAACCAAATGAATATTAAAATTCGAAAATCTGTTTGTGGCCTATTTACTGCCGAACTCTAAAGGTTTCTATTATTGGCATAAGTTACGCTACTACTACTAATTTCCTTATTTTCTTACTGATTTTCGTTCCACTTTAATCTTATACAAATAAATTCTTTACATAATTTCATTTCTTCTATTTAAGTAAAACAGCCAGAATTAATTAGTGACTCACCCTCGCTCGGTTGCGTCCCTAGGTGCCTTTTGGGATTTGATAAAAAAACGTTGACCGATGACCATTCTTTATAAATACAATATAATATGTATATATTCATCTTTCAGCAAATTCTCAATGCCAGGTTTCAGCTTCCTTCAAGCGTGTCAGGACGATAATAAGTATAACAAAAAGTATAACAAATAAACACACACACACAAATATATATATTTATATATATATATATATATAAACTTATATATATATATATATATATATATACTAGCGGCTCACCCTCGCTTCGCTCGGGTTCACCTCTAGAAAAGCACAAACAGATCTATCCCACGGGAACCGTTCATTTTTACGGGATAAAAATAAGTAACCTGTTGTTTGACCTGCAATATAAGGTATCAGCATGCCAAATTTTACTAAATTAGGTGCATAAGTTGTTGTGTACTGAGCTATATAAGTTACTATAAATTTTTAATTATCCCACCGGAACTCTTTAATTTTCCGAAATGAAAAGTATCGAATTTCATTTAAATAGGTTCAATAGTATCGGAGATTAGCCCGTACGAACAGACAAACAGACAGAATGAATAATTTGCCTGTCGTAAAAAGTATTCTAAATGTTGACCCGAGCACTAAGTTTTATCACTATACAAAATTAAGTTAAAATCGGTTGAGTACTTTTTGCGTGAAACGCGCACATCGATTTGACTTAGTTTTATTATAGGTATAGATAAGAATAAATATTGCGAGTGTAACTTAGAAGATAGACATATACTATTCACAACTTTTCTGTAGGACTTTTCAAGACCTACAATTTTTTAGTATATTGTTTTGATGTATGCCTTAAGGCTTAGTCAAAGGAAGGTTTCTAGGGAGGACTCGATATAACCAGTTATTGTATTTTCCCGTGGGAAAGAAAGATTTTCTTTAAGTAAAAGGTATCTAGGCAGTGGTATCCCAGTGGTAACGCGCTCGCTTGGGAAACCGAGTGAAGCAAGTTCAAATCCCGGGTCTCGTACCTCTGATATTTTCATGTGCGAATCATTTCTAACACAGTTACCACTTGTCTTAACGGTAAAGGAAAACCTGCATGTCTGACATAACCTAGCAAGTTTTCGAAAGACATGTGAAGTCCACCAACCCGCACTTGGCGAGCTTGGTGGACTATGGCCTGATCCACCTCGTACTGAAGGGAGGCCCGTGCATGTGTTCAAAAGGGCTGAATACAACATACATACATACAAAAGGTATCCTAAATGTTGACTCGAGTAATAAGTTATCACTTCACCAAATTTCGTTGAAATTGGTACATTACTTTTCGCGTGAAACGTACACACAAAAACAGACAAACAGACATACAGGCAAACAGACAAATAGGCAATTTTTTTAATAACTATTGTTTTGGGGTCTATGTTGTGTACATAATACGTTACAAATAAACAAAAAGATCTATCCCGCGGGAAAAGTACATTTTTCCAGGATACACAGTTACCTATTTGTTATTCTGATGTATGAACTATATTATTGTAAAGTTTCATCAAAATCCAATCAGTGGTTTTTGTGTACTAAGCTGTATAAGTTACTGTAGTTTTTTGACTATCTTACGGAAACTCTTTAATTTTCCGGGATGAAAATTAGCTGATTTGTTTTTGTCATGTATGAACTATATTATTGTAAGGTTTCATCAAAATCTAATCAGTAGTTTTTGTGTACTAAGCTGTATAAGTTGTTATAGTTTTTTAACTATCCCACAGAAACTCTTTAATTTTCCGGTATGAAAAGTATCTAAGATGTTGCCCGGGGATATAAGGTACCACCATGCAAAATTTCATTTAAATAGGTCTAATAGATCCGGAGATTAGCCCGTACAAAGACAAAAACAGATAAACAGCTCGCTCGGGTTCGTCCATACATACGAATATGTTGTATTATCTCTTTAACCATTTGTCCAAATTATATGCAGTAAAAGGGAAAAGTCTTTTATTTTAAACATTTTGGACGATAAATTTACTTATTTTGATAAGAATTCATAATTGTTGATAATATGACCAATAAACATGACCTACCGATTTAAATGATTTTTTTAAAATAAAAAACTACTTTTTGTGACTTAAATATAAAAGTTAGACATATACTGTCGCTGACTTTTTTGTAGGCATTATTAAGCTCTACAACTTTTTTCTAGAACATAATCATATATCTCTCATCATTAAGGCAGCGTTCGTAAGAAACGTTTTCGTTCGACCGTTTTTTCTCCGACTTACTTTGCAAATCCAACTACCACGAAAAAGCCTTTTTATTTTTCGGGTTAATATATAGCCTATGACACTCAGAAAGAACGTGGCTTTCTATTGGTAAAAGAATTTTGAAAATCGGTTCAGTAGATCCAGAGATTACCCCCTACAACGTCACAAACTCACAAACTCACAAACTCACAAACCCACAAACTCACAAACTCACAAGATCACAAACTTTACCTCTTTATAATATTAGTATAGATAAACTTTCGCGTTTATAATAGTTGTTTATTTTTAGTAATGCTTCAATAAGCTCAAGATACTCGTAATACAAAAGTTATGTCGCAATGCGCTTCATTGAAGAATATTTAATAAATACGATGCACGTACAGACGAACGCCCGTCTAAATTATTATTCTCAAAACGAAAATTTGCTGTGCTATACGTGTAATCTATTTGTACTTTAAATATAACATTATTGTAAAATCTATTGGAAAGCTACATATTGCAAATATATATTTGTCAGTTCTATTTTAAGCTTTCCTAAAACATCCCTGTGACGGCGATGAAAATTGTATTAGTCTAAATACAACAATTAGAACCAGCAAGACAGTTGTATATATACATATATTATGTAATTTTTATATGAGTTCATACTATGTACATCGGAGTAATTTATGTGTAATTGTGCATATTTGTTACATCTTTATGCTGAAACTATTGGATGGATTTGAAAAGAATTTGTTACAAATACTAACCTGGAATAGAATATATGCTCCTGTTAGGAACCTAGAGTCCGTCTTTAGATGCCAAAAAAAGTCTAGCACGAGTGAATAGTCCGAGCTGCTAGTATATTTAAATTTTTTGTTATAGTAGGATTCTAGCTCTTAAGGAGTCTGCTCACTACACCGTCTCATACCATGACCGTGCTATGAACGTATCAGACAAGGAAACGAGCATGACGCGGACTGCTATGCCCACTGGAATGTATCAGCAGCGTATCTTACCCGTACATAACGGTTTTAGTGGTGCATATGCTCACCATTGCACCGCCTGCGCGCACCGGTCCCGCAACGTCGCATGCCAGGCATGGCGTGTTCCGGCACCGGAAAAATATTATCGCCGACAAAAAGAACGGTCTAGTGGGCAGAGTCTCATACTTTTTAATACAAAAAATATTTTTTTGCCTGACACGGTCCTAGCACGGTCATGGTATGAGACGGTGTAGTGGGCAGACACCTCTAATCTTCAAGAATATGTATAGGCAATGTAAAAAGGATGAAATACTTTTGCTAACCCTATACGGTATACGCAATCAGCTTTTGGACATAATTGACACCGCTTTTTAAAATTCATCGCGGCTTACTGTACTTACGTTGTAGTACGTCGAAAATTGTATATGATTAAATATTCACATATTTAAGTATTTAAATTAACAAAATAATAAGTTTAAATAAAAAAGGATGAGGTATGAAATTAGGCGAAAAGTAACGGAAAAACGGTATATTTATCCGTTTGATATTATTTATTATGACAGGTTTGATTTCTACTAGAGTGAATATTTGTAAATACGTGTTAACCAATCAATCTCCTTCGTGTCTTCTCCATTTTACGTGACATTAGCGAAGTAATCTGTGCTCAACTGGCACGCTTTAAAGTACAAGCAAATTGAATAGAATAATTAGTTATAAAAATACTTTTTTTGTGAAAAATAGCTTTTTTTACATAAACTTAAAAAAAAACCTTATTGATTTAAAAACAAAACTTGATCCTATTCGTTAACTATATATAAATAAACAAAGACTCCTGTTTGTCTACCGACTTATTTTGCTATTGATGAGTTTTAGTGTTATCAATAAAAAAAAATACTTTTATTTATATAGATACGTAAATTATATATCTTCCTCAAATTTTCAATAAAGATTATAGCCCAATATCGACCACTGGACAAACACCAGTTAAATTTAAATATGCAAATTTAATATACAAAGCGTTATATTAGATACTTAAATCTAGCACTCACTGTGTCAATACTGATAAAAACGGACGTGCAAAGTGAGCAGCCGCACTGAGCCATAGCGACATTTTATATACATTTATAAATAATTTTGCATAACATAGCTTCAGCTAAAAGCTTTAGATAATGCTGAGGCGAAATACTTGCACCTGCATTTTTATTCTGTGCTTCTTCAACTTTGAAAGTATTCTAAGTGTTCGGATACTTTCAGCTAACAATTCTGAACTATTCAAGTTTAATTAAAAATATCCTTAGTTTGACATTATTGAAACTTTACTACATTCAAGTTAGAGACAGTCAAATTAAGTCAAATTTCTTTTTAATAAGATGTTTATTAACTGATTGACTTTTATTAGTAATTAAATTGATTTTCATTTTCTTAATATTTAGATGTTGATTCCTAGTAAAGTATTTTTGTATGTGTTGATCAAATTAAATAGTCTAAATAGTTTCTATACTTATTCACTTTTTTTATGTTCTTCTGACCGATTCCGGCCACGGCAGCCAATCTCATTGAGACTAGCCGGCTTTACGTGCTCTCCGAGGCACGGGGGTGAGACACCGCCAACTCCGGGCTGCTACTGAGGGTTACTATACAGATAGACTCCAGGTGTGCAGCCGTATATGCTAGCCACTACACCACCGAGGCAGTTATTCACATAGATTATAGCTTGAGGCTCTTACTATTTTGGCATTCAGTTTAGTTTTAGATTTTTGCTGATGCATTTAAAAGCAATACAAGGTTTTTTTTCAAGTGCTTATGAATCTAAAACTAAAGAGAATACAAAAGACTATAAAGACTAATAATATTATTACACTTTTTTATTTAAATTTAGAATAGCTAGCGAGTAGAAAGCTCGTTATTTTATTAAAGAGGCATGGACGATCTATATAATAATTTTAACTACATCGAAATGTTCTATCTTCTGTCTTTCTCTGTCTGTCTGCCTCTCTGCATGCCAGTGTGGACACTGGTACATATTATAAATGGTTAAATACTTATACAATTTAAGCTTTTATTCGCTTACTCTGCACACTGCGTATATTTTATATCGTATTTTTTTAGTCTGGCGTCGTACCTCAAGATTTATTCAGCCCTTTTTATCTTCCAGATGCTATGCACGAGCCTTTCTTCCGTACGAGGGGGATCAGGCCATAGTCTACCACGCTGACCAAGTGCGGGTTAGCGGATTTTACGTCATGTCTTTCGAAAATTTGCTATATTCTTTCAGACATGCAAGTTTCCTCGATGTTTTTCTTAACCATGAAGCAAATGGTAATCATGTTGAAAAAATGATTCGCAAATGAGAATGTTAGAAGTGCTAAATAAGGTATTTGAATCCCCTTCACTTGTTTTTCCAAGTTAGCAAATAATCACTGGACTACAACTGCCTTCG
This sequence comes from Brenthis ino, assembly GCA_921882275.1. Taxonomy (NCBI): domain Eukaryota; kingdom Metazoa; phylum Arthropoda; class Insecta; order Lepidoptera; family Nymphalidae; genus Brenthis; species Brenthis ino. The sequence goes on from OV170227.1 coordinate 3,750,346, forward strand.
TATCTCAAGAATGGTACCAAAAATTACTTTTGAGTGCTTTTGAAATGCGTGCTTTTAATTAAAAATTCGATGAGTACAGATTGTAAAGTGTTAATATTGAAGTCATACGTTTTAAATATTGCTATCATTTTATGCCATCACTTCTAGCTTACTTTTTCTACTGAAATATTTTGATTATATATATTTATATAATAGCAGTTATTATAGACTCGTAGACGAGCGCCGTCTAGGACTGGTTCTTGAACTCTTTTTAGGTCACCTATTTTATCACTTGAAATTTACATAACCGTTGCTTTTTGGCTAAACTTTACAAAGCTTTTCTGTATTTGCAAAATGAAATGATTTTTTTCTGTCATAAAGACATTGTAAATATAAAGAAAAACTATTCAAATATCACACGGGCCTTCATTCAATTCGATTGTTATTTTGACTTATATTATTTTGTGTTATTTTCAATTTAAAGTAGAAACTATTATTCATAAATATCGATTTATATTTTTTAATTTTCTTTCCCTGTAAGATTTTCAAGAATTTATTTAAATAGTCACTACATATAAAATAAAGTCCCCCACTGCATCGGTCTGTCTGTCTAAACTCAAAAACTACCACTGGTAGTTTTTATATCATACGGGTATGGTTACGGTATTTATGTCATACGATTTTCACCAAGAGATGAAGTGATTCATGAGGAAGGTTTTGTGTAAATTGACTGAAATATGACGATTTATGACGAATTGTTGAAGATGTCATGCCTACAGGGAGCTTTATTGGCATGCGCCGCATAAACTAATAAAGACAAATGAAAACAATGTGTTACAGAATTATTCCTCTTAAAACGATCTTCCTATTGAACTGTTGCAACGCTATGTGCCCCTAGGAATGCACCTGAGCGAAGGCGAAGCGACGATAGGTCACTAGTTAATGAATATGAGACCTTAGATAAGACCACGACACGGATATTTTTGATCTATTTCAAAAAGAGGATAATCAATTTCATTGTATTTTTTCGTGTGTCTGTTACGCAAAATATTTTTTTATTACTGTTTTATGCAATATGAAAGTCAATAAAGGTACTTCTTTAATGAACAATTTAGTCAACCATTGAAAATTAAATTGATTATAAGAAGCTTACTTAACTCACCTAGCCATAAAAGGACAGAGAATTTGGTTAATACTATGGTACAGCTAGGACAAGTCGTACAAAACCCTTTATCCTCGGACGACATTCAGCATGTAACTCGTGTAGCAAAGTTAAACAAAAACTCTGACAAGCCACGCTCTGTCATCGTCAAACTCCGTACAACAAAACACCGCGATGCTTTTCTGGCTGCTGTAGCGCAATTTAACAAAAAAAACCCTACTGATAAATTAAGTTCGCATCACCTAGGAATCGGTGGACCACGTGCACCTATATATGTCTCGGAACATTTAACTCCAGGAAGCAAATCTTTGCACGCCGCCGCGCGCATAAAAGCCAAGCAAATGAAATATCGCTTCACATGGATCAGAAATGGCAAAATTTATACACGGAAGGATGAATTTAGCCAGGCACTACTAATAAAGAGTGAAGATAGTCTTAAGCTTATTGTCTAAATAGTAATTATTATAAAGTGAACGTTATGGCTCTTACATCTTTACAGGCTTCGATATCTATTATCAAAATGTGCGTGGATTGAGAACTAAAACCAACGATGTGCTTAAGAATATCTTGACTACGGATTATAAAATTATTGCTTTTACCGAGACTTGGCTGAATTCTAGTGTCCGTGATAACGAACTATTTGATTCGCGTTATATCGTATATAGAAAAGATCGTGCATGTTCCAATCAGTCTAAACGCGATGGAGGGGGCGTTCTGGTTGCTATCTCACGAGAGATACCTTCCTTTCGGGTTATTAGTTGGGAGACAAGCGATGCTGAGTGCATATGGCTAGTGTTACAAACTAATAATAGACAAATAAAAAAGAGGATCGGGCTTTGTGTAGTTTATATACCTCCTCCAGTCAAGCATGAGTTTCTCAATAAGTTTCTGGAAAACGTGGACAACGTGACTAACCACGTTGATGATTTAATAGTATTGGGGGATTTCAATATGGGTTTTATCAAATGGTGTGCTAATGATAACTGTACATATATGTCTCCGTGTAATTACAATAATGCCCTCGGACACTCATTAATTGATTTTATGTCTATAAACAATCTACATCAATTTAATTGTATAGGTAACTGTGATGATAGACACTTGGACCTAGTATTAAGTAACCTTACTGATATTATGGTAGTAAAACCTCCTGATTTACTCACTAAATTGGATACTTACCACCCAAACTTGCTTATAAGAATTGACTTTTTACACGCATGCTTCCTAAGATCCAAAGGTCGCATCGATTACAGTTACTTTAAAGCAGATTATATTCCTATTGTAAAGGAAATTAAGAATATTGATTGGTTACAAATATTTTCAGAGTGTAAAAATGTCGATGCTATGGTTGAAGTTTTTTATAATCATTTCTATAAGATAATTGATAAATTAGTTCCTAAACGTAAGTCACAGTCAGCAAAATACCCTGTTTGGTTCAATTCAAAATTAATTAAGTTAATGAAAGAAAAAGACAATCTTCATAAAAAATTCCGTAAGTACAACAACCCTCGGGACTATTTAGAATTCCAAATAATCCGAAGCCGCTGCCATAAGCTCTACGATATCTGTCACAATAATTATAAACACAACGCTGAGTCAAATATTTCCAAAAACCCAATGTATTTTTGGAATTATTTTAAACAGAAAAAGAAATGTGACTCATCTTTTCCCGCATTAATGAAGCTGGACAACAGAACTGCCAGTACCGGTACTGATATCGCTAATCTATTTGCGAATCATTTCTCCTCTATTTATACCCAAACGGCTAGTCAACATCCAATTAATAAATTACACCAAAACAGTAACATTCCACAGCTATCCAAGTTTAAATTCGTAGAGGCAGATGTGGCAAAAAAAATTAAAACATTGGATATTCAAAAGGGGACAGGTCCAGATTGTCTTCCGCCCATTTTTGTAAAACGTTGCGGTTCCGGTCTTGCATTCCCTCTCATGCTGATCTTCAATCGTTCCCTCGATGAAGGTGTATTTCCCGAAGCGTGGAAAAGAGCACGAATCGTACCAATCTTCAAAACGGGTGATAGAATGGATGTAAAAAATTACCGTCCAATATCAATTCTGTCATGCTTTTCAAAACTGTTTGAAAGTCTCATGCATCCCATCCTCACCAAACAACTGAACAACTTCCTAACAAGCGCCCAGCATGGTTTTAGAAGCGGCTTATCAGTTACAACTAACTTGTCAAACTTCACTTCAGATCTAATAGCACAGGTAGACAAGGGACAACAGATAGACGCAATTTATACCGATTTTAGTAGCGCATTTGATAAGGTTGACCATCAAATTCTGATAAACAAGCTTTCACAATACGGGATCAGTGCCTCTTTAAATAAATGGTTTGAATCTTATCTAAGCCAGAGACCTCAGACTGTAGTAGTAAATGGGTTTGAATCTGAGAGATACATCGCTCGCTCCGGGGTACCACAGGGTTCCCATCTGGGGCCTTTGTTATTTTTAGCCTTTATAAATGACATCACCACTGAGATAAAACATTGTAAGTGCTCACTCTTCGCCGATGACCTAAAAATCTATAAATTTACAAAGTCAGACGAAGACACTAAATTAATACAAGAAGATCTCGATAGAATTACAAATTGGTGTGGCGTCAATAGTATGACTCTTAATGTTAACAAATGTTTCCATATAAAATATACTAGAAAGAAAAAACCACTTGTCTCAAGTTATTCGATTGATAATGTAGTATTAAAAGAGTTAACAGAAATCAAGGACTTAGGAGTTACTATTGACAGAAAGTTAAATTTTACATCACATATAAATAATATTATTAAAAAAGCCACGCAGTTCCTCGGATTCATTAGACGCAACACAAAAGGATTTACCCGTAGAACCAAAATTATTTTGTACAACGTGTTTGTGAGAAGTTGCCTTGAGTTTGCCAGTATCGTCTGGAATCCTTCCTATCACATACATTCTCAACGTATCGAAAGCGTACAACGTGCTTTTACAAGGTACCTTGCATTCCATGCCACTGGTATCTCACATAGACAACCCTATAATCAGAGATTGGTTGAATTTAAAATGATGTCTCTTCGAAGCAGGCGGGAGATACTTGATCTGTGTTTCTTGCACAAAGTAATCAATTATAAAGTCAAGTGCAGCAAGCTGCTTGAACGAATTCCCCTATCAGCACCAAGTAGATATCCTCGCTATTGCAATTCTTCTCAAAAAACATTCCATATACCTTTCGCTAGAACGCATCTCGGTAAGCAATCTCCCATAGCTCGCATATGTGCTAAATATAATGAAATATCTCGAGCTCTGCCTGGCATCGACATATTTCACAACTCATATGATGTATTTAAAAAAAAACTCACCGATCATCTATCGGTGAGTCTTCATTTACATTGAAATAAATATATATGTTTATTCTTTTTTCCTTTTCCCCCCCTTGGTGTTTACATGTATTTGTTGGTGAATGTTATGTACACTAGTTATTGATATACATATCAGTGTGTGTTACTTTTCAATTTTCTTAATATGTTGTGTGTTAATGTTAAATATGTATATTGTAAGTGTGCTTATAAAATAAATAAATAAATAAATAAAAGCGACACTATACCTCATTTATACTGTATCTGCGAATATGTATCCAGTATCTGTACCCAGTAGCGAATTGTGGTCCGAAAAGATCTTTCCTTTAGATGTAAAATATATTTTCCTTGAAACTTCTAAGAAAAACAGCAAGTTACACAAAGAAAGTCGTCGCTGAGAATCTATAAGTGAGATAACGTGAATAAATTTCCTTTTGTACCTACTTATCTAGAAATAATCCACCCAAGTCATGGAGATACAACTTTGGGACTATCTTTTGCTTTAATCATGTTCATGTTAATATATGAACAGTTTTTTTTTGAGTAAGTTAGAAGATACTTAAATCGATCACAAGAAATGTTAAAATATATAGCTTAGCATTTGAAATTGCTTTACATTTAAAGAGATTGTAAGATTTCAAGATTGAATAATCATGAAATAAAAGTTTCCCAATGTTTTTAGGACTCATATCCAAAAAACCTATTATTATTAAACCTAACCTAAAAAATTTTGAGTTAAAATATTAAGCCATACATGCTAGCGTCATACTAAAGTCTTTATATATTAGTCCAAAAGTTTTTTCCATTCTAAGCTTTTGACAGATCCGTAGCGTGAATAAATTACAAATATGTATATTGTATAGGTAATCACATATTTCGTCACATATTTACGCATTTATAAAATTAGTTTATCACTGATGACTTTAAAAAAAATATCGCACAGTATAATCTTATACTTGATATATAAAGAACCGCAGTACCCATGAATATCCTATTATTATCATTAATCCCATAAATATTATAAATACAAAAGTTTGGATGGATGGATGTTTGTAATACTCAATCACGCCAGAACGGCTGAACGGATCTGGACAAAGTTTGGTACAGAAATAGACAAGTCTGGAATAGCACATAGATTACATTTTATCCCGGAAAATGTACGGTTCCCATGGGATAGATAAGTTTTTATTTTTTTCTCAAATCAAGGGATTGTCTTATGGGGTCGAGTATGGAATAGATATTCCATATTAACTGTTATAACGTACTGTACATGAATACATTTGTTTTATGTATTATTCCTCTGTATTGACAAATAACATTAAATTTAAGAAATATGTAGATAGGTATTAATGTTTTGTAAAATTATTTGTTTTTTCTTTGAAGCTAAATTCAACTCGGTCTCGTGACGTTCAACAGGTCACATCGTTTTAATAGACTCTAACGAATAAGTACATGAAAAAGTTATTTAAAGTGAATAAAGAACTACATACTTTGTGTGAAAGTGAAGTTTTAAAGTTAATCTAGCTAGTGAAATAAAAATAAGCCGCAGTGCTATCCAATATTACACAAAAACTAAAAAATAAAAGTGCAATAACAGCTGTTTATGTGAATAATAACTTTACTCGTCGGTAGACATAAATAAAATGTACACCGAAAAACAACATAATCAATAGAACAGAAATTTCGCAGTCTTAATTAACGATTCGTTAGCCTAGCGTTGTAAGACGCACAGGTTATATTCGACGCTCCTTGGTTCAATCCTCGCATTACCAACAAAAAATATTTTTCTATTTTATCTTATAAGCGTTCTGGAGTTAGAATTAAATTTACAAACATGCCTATCACTTGTGAAGCTTGCAAAGAAAACATAAATGTAACGCAAAAGCGAATTAAATGCACGATCTGCTTTTCTACCTATCATTCGGAATGTGTAAAATATGGAGAGAACTCGGCTATCCGAGCTAGTTGGAAATGTCCTAATTGTATAGTATCTCAATGCAAAAGCCACAACACTAACACGCCTCTTCCACCAGAGAAAAAACAACAGATTAAAAATCAACGAATTAATGATACCCATACGATTGCATCTCAGTCTACACAGGACATTACACCATCAAACACATTAAATTGCTCAAATCTCATTCGGTCACTTGAAGAAATGCTGGACAACAAATTAAAGATTGTAAAAGAAGAACTTATCGAACAACTAAAGGCAACTATTTTTCTGGAACTTAAAAATGAAATATTAGCACTTACCAGTTATACTTCTCAGCTTCAAGAATCTTACAATAATATACAATTAGAAAATGACAATATAAAGAAAGACTTAGAGTTGCTTCAAAACCGCGTCAGTACAGCAGAAACTCAAGTACTGGAACTCCGTTCCCAAATAGGAAAACAACAACAAATTGCTAGACTAAATAATCTAGAGGTGTTAGGATTACCACAGATTAGTAACGAATGTCCAACTGACTTAATAATTAAAATTGCCAAACATGCAGGCGTAAACCTCGAAGAAAAAGACATTGAATTTGCACACCGTGTCCAACCCTTCACAAAAGTGCAGGGAAGACCAAAACCAATAGTAACTAAATTAAAAGACCGCAAGCACAAAGATGCAATATTATCTGGTTTACGAAGACAGAAGGGTGTAAACACTTCGGATATTGGTTTAGGAGGAAAAGACAAACGGATATATGTGAATGAACACCTAACACCGGAAAACAAGTTGCTATTTAAGAGAGCTAAAGTTATAGCTAAACAAAATGCTTTTAAATTCGTATGGGTTAGAAACTGCAATATTTTTTTAAGGAAAAACGAGGAGTCGCCAGTCATATACATCAATTGCGACAAAGATTTAAGCAAAATTACTTAGAACTTCACAGAAAATTGATTCTCATAGTATTTTTTATAAAACTTATTTTCTTCTTTTTTGTTAAATTAGATATCTATAAAAGCTATTCACAAGATGTACCACACAAAACCCCTTACTCCCTTTCACACACACACAACTTCCTACAATTCATTCAAAATCAATCACACATCAACCTACCACTCACACACAAAACATCTTGCTCTCTCATTTTCTGCTCATGGGATTGCACAAAAATTTTGGCATCCTCTACCTCATATTACAATAATTGTTTATTCTATTTTCTTACTCAAATATTCATTATAAATGGCGACTAAATCTATTGAAATGCTTTACCAAAATACTCGAGGATTACGAACCAAAACACAACAATTTAAACAAAACATACTAAATAATGAATTTGATTTAATATTAATTACAGAATCCTGGCTATGTCAGAGTATTTATAATGGTGAAATATGCGATGATAGATATGACATCTTTAGATGTGATCGACACAAAGGCACATCCCTGAAGGAAACGGGCGGAGGAGTTATGCTATGTGTATTGAAAAAATTTAAAGCACAACATAAACAGGATTGGATGTGTAATGGCGTGGAATCATTATGGATAACTTTACCCCTTAATAAAATGAATAGCTACGAAAATGAAAATAAAAATATTCATATTGGTTTGTTCTACGCCCCACCAGACAAGATGTTGCCCAGTAGGTTGGAAGCAATAACTGCTTGCATTGCCCAGGTAATATTGATCCATCCTCACGATCATTTTTTTATAGCAGGTGATTTCAATCTATGTAATACTAGGTGGACTGAAAATGGACCTATACATACAAGCTACAGTTCTGCTTCCTTATTAAATGCGGCCATGGACTTTTTAGATATGTGCAATTTAAATGGACTCAAGCAATATAATAATATACTGAATTCAAACAATAAAATTCTCGACCTTATCCTTGCGAATACACATATTAATGTATCTCATTCCGAGACTCCCCTCGTGATGGAAGATGCACATCACCCATGTCTAGAAATAAGCTTAACAAATCTAAATATACGTACTTTTCGCCACAAACCCATTAGCAAACCTAACTTTTATAAAGGTGATTATGGAAAAATTAATGATCATTTGCTTAATATTAATTGGAACCTAGCTTTACAAGCGCGGACAATAGATGACGTCATGGATACTTTTTACACTATATTATATAATTTAATATCTGAATACATACCAAATAAAAATATTAACTCTTATAAATTTCCAGTGTGGTATACAAAAGCGTTAATTCATATAATCAGGGATAAAAAAAGAACCCATAAACGTTGGAAAACCTATAATAACCCTCGAGATTACGATGAATTTGCTTTGCTTCGAACAAGACAGAAATCTAAGCAAATAGAATGTTTTGAAAAATATACTTTGCAAATGCAAGAATATATCAAAAAAGAACCTAAACTTGTTTTTACATATTTGAACTCATTAAAACACAACAAAAGTAGCTATCCTAATACTCTTACCTACGAGGATAATATTTACACCGAAGAGACCGAAGCTTGCAATGGATTTAGTAGGCATTTTGACAGTGTATTTATGAAACCTGCTTCATCATATAAAGACTTAGATCTACAAACGAATAACGTAAATGATTCGATTTCTGGGTTCATCATAACTGAATGTACTGTTTTGAAACAATTAACAATGCTTAACGTGAGTAAAGGCCCTGGAAGCGATAACATACCGCCTATATTTCTTAAAAAATGTGCAAAAAGCTTGGCTAGACCCCTTACAATTATTTTTAATTTATCTATAAATACTTTTGGTTGCTTTCCTACAAAATGGAAAGAAGCATTAGTAGTTCCAATTCATAAAAGTGGATCAAAATCTTTAATAACAAATTATCGACCTATTTCTATATTAAATGTCATGAGCAAAATATTTGAGAAAATAATACGTGATAAAATTAATTTTAATATTAAAAAATGCATTCCTATCGAACAACATGGATTTATGCAAAGACGCTCTACAGTGTCGAATTTAGGAGTTTTCACTGATTACGTCCTTAAAGTCATGGATGAAAAAGATCAAGTTGACGTAATCTACACTGATTTCGAAAAAGCTTTCGATCGAGTTGATCATGTAATTTTATTGCGTAAACTTGATCTACTGGGTATACATGGAAATCTGTTAAGATGGTTTTCGTCATACGTTAAAAATAGAATGCAGGCAGTTAAAATGGGAAGTGCTAGGAGTAACTTCTTAAATATATCATCGGGAGTACCTCAAGGCTCTATCTTGGGACCTCTTTTATATAACGCATACTTATTTGACATAAGTAACTGCTTTAAGCACTCTCGCTTCCTGATGTTTGCTGATGACAAGAAAATATTCCTCAGAGTTCGTACTATTGAAGATTGCAAAAAAGTACAAGCAGACTTAGATAGGCTAGCTTCCTATGAGACAAATAGAATAACGATAAATATTAATAAATGTCATCATATTACGTTCACCCGAAAACTTAAACCTATTGACCACACTTACAGTATTAACGGAGCAACAATTGGCAAGGTCTCATCAGTGAAGGATTTAGGTATTACATTAGACCAAAAATTAACATTTAGCGAACATTATGAAATTATAATCAACAAGGCTTATAAACAACTCGGGTTTATTAAGCGTGCAACCTCTAGTTTTAAAAATATAGAATGTATCAAAATGCTTTATTTTGCATACATACGAAGTCTACTAGAATATGCCAGTAGTATTTGGTCACCGTATCATAAATCAGATATACAGAGAATCGAAAAAATTCAAAATGTATTTGTAAAATACTTACAATTTAAAAATTACAAAAAATTTGATACAGATCGTGATGCATATGAATATTATCATATAGAAACACTCGAAAGTAGACGAGCTCAAAGCGATATGAAATTGCTGCACGCAATATTAAACAATAAGACTGATTGCCCTGAACTTCTATCAAACATATCCTTTCAGGTTCCAAAGCAGCGAACGCGCCATACACCCTTGCTATATGTACCTCCTACTAAAACCCAATATGCCAAAAATGCCATCTTAACGCGATCAGTTAAAATTTATAATGAACAATACTCTGATTTGGATATATTTAAGTTATCTGAAGTAGTCTTTAAAAAAGAGATAAAAAAAAGAAGTATAGCCATTAAGTCATAATACGTGAGCAGTCTTTGATTTGTTTATTTTAAGTAATAATAATTTATTATTTGAGCATACACACACAACTTCACACAATACACACACACACACACACACATACACACACACACACACAAGCACACACGCACACATACACCTTTATATTTTTACCTTTGCACCAACATAATAGATATTATCTTTAGATCTAAAACATCTTTTGAATATCTACATTTTATTTTACCATTTTGATGCCTGTTGTTCATTATTATAGTATTTTTAGTGTAATCTAATTTTGGCCTTATTGTAACTCTCCTTTGTGTACAATGTGCAATCTTAAGTAATACTGTAACGCTGTTTGATTACCAAATAAAAAAAATAAAAAAATAAATAAATAAAACTCGTAATATTGGTTAATCTGATCATTTAGATAAATGCAGGATTATTGACGTGGCAACTTACCAAGAACCATGCTATGAGCTTAATTGTCGTAATTTTACCCCTAAAACTAAAATATTTTTGTTGATACGCGAATTTTTAAAAAATATGAAAATGTGGGAAGTAATATGAATGATGAATACCAAATAAAATGTACAAATACAGTACTTGTCATAATTTTTAGTTAAAACTTTTACTATGGTATAACTTTTATAATATTTATTACTTTGTAAGTTAATTTACGCAAGTTAAGCATTACATTTTTTCCAATAAAGTTATATTTTCCCGTTTTTGGGCATTTTCTATTTGCTGGCGTCACGTCTGTGGCGGAAATGCCGTAAAAAGAAATTGATTTATCGAAAACGTTACCATCATTTTTCAATATGAATTATATATAGATGCGGGGAGTATGTGATCCAATCCTATGCAATGAGCCATCGTATCGGGTATTTTGTCGTCTTCTGACAATTGTGACGATTTTTGGCACATCTTATTAAGTGGTTTCAGTCGGACCTTGTGCCTGTATTATTATTATTTTACCTCTTATTCTTATGTCAGTTAGTTAAATAGATCCAGTTGTTGAGTGTTGCTACAGCGAACTTTACTAGTCAGGCTATTATTGCTATAAATGCAAAAAAATGTATGTGTGTAAGTGTTTCACGCTGAAACGTCTGGATGGAATTTGTTCAATGTTCTTTGTGCTGTGGCTTATAGGCGTGCCATTTGGGTATAATTTAATTCACCAATGTCATGTAGAATGGAGAAGACATGGTGGAGATTGAGAATTGATCAGTTTAAAAAGAGAAATTCACACAAGGATGGAATTTGATTTTTTGGATGAAATTAAATATACAGATAGATAAATCCTACAAAAGTGTTTTTTGTAGGATATAACTGAAAGACGTAAAATGTCCATGGTACAGCCTGAGCGATGCAAAGGTAGGTCGCTTGTATTTGTAAGCATGAATTTAAAATGTACATTCCACCTTATATTAAAAACAAATAGGTGTAATAAAAATAACAGTCTGAAAGAAAAAGTCTAAAGATTAATAAGTATACACTATTTGCGTTTGTAATCCATACTAATATTATAAATGTGAAAGTGTGTTTGTTTATTTGTTTGTCCTTTCACGTGAAAACGGAGTGACGGATTTGCGTAATTTTTTTGTGTGGAGATAGTTGGAGGGCTGGAGAGTAACATAGGCTACTTTTTACGGCGGGAGATTATCTAATTCCCACGGGAAAACACGATATAATACAATCCAAAAAAATATTTATGATCAGAATTACTTGAAACTTGGTATTAATGCTCTTCTATAAAATTAAATAAATATGTGTTTCATTATTTTTCGAAATTCATCATATAAGACGGTAAAATAGAGAAAGAAAGTTTGTATGAAACTACCTTTTTAGAAATTTTGTAGTTTTAGCGCGAGCGAAGCCGCGTGTTCTGCTAGTTTAAAATAAAACTACTGGCACTAGTTCATCAAACTTTCTGTTTTAGTTTATAATGTTAAACCTCTGCATTTCAAATAAGCGTTACATTTGGCCTAAAACCACAGGTCACTGCTAATTTACAGTATAATTTACTTTTGCAACTAAATGAAATGCATGAATAAAAACTTTGTAATGTGGCTATTTTAAAAAGTATATTTATGTATTTAGTATCGCTGTTGCTGTGCACATATCACCTTCTAGACTGTGTCCAGATGGAGCTGGATTACCTACTAAACCTTACTATGACTCCAGGTCACGAGACCATTCGCAGTCCTAGCAAATTAAGGGAGGAGCTACCATTCGCTATATATGTATCTATATGGTACCTAAATGTACAGATGTATGTATGTATGTATGTGTGATTTTATATTACATGATTATTTCTTTATTATTTGACACTTAATTAATTACAAAATAAACATTTTACGCTTCACGCTTTGTAGAAATTTCTGGACCAACCAGTTCTATGACGTTCTATGTAAATGAAGATTAAAATTCATACTCGAAAAGGCCTTTGTCCACGAAAAGACTTGGTTATGTTTTATAAACATTAATTTAAAAAACATGTGTTTCGTGTTTATTTTCTTTATTCTTTTTAAAAAACATCACAGTTAATCAGTAGAAATTTATTTTCATTCTTTGGTGTAGAAATGCAGGCTGCGGTTGTTGGTTTCTACTTTCTAAAAAAAAGCCAGTACTTGCTCGTCATCAGCTCAATCTAACTTAGCACATTGTGGTTTAGAAATACTCAAATGAGGCTAAATGGAAAAAAATCATCAAAGAGTCTTATTGGTAGGTACATCTATTATACCTACAATTTTGTAGGTATTTAGTCATTCATTGTCATGATGATGTTAAACAGAACTAAAGACAAACCTAGGGTTTATACAAAAGTGGTTATTATGACTTTTATTGATCCAACTTCTCTTCGCTCTAATACTCTATAAAAACTAATGTACCGATGAAAAGTGTACATCACTCTACACTATATATACTATATATACTTGTGTACAAACAAATACGTAAAACGGTATTTTCATTGCTGTGTGAAAGTAAGACAAACAAACAAATCACAACAATAAATCAAATATCTAATTGAGAAACCGATTTTCAATTTTACAAAAAAATATATACAATTATGTGATTGTGTTCACACATTATAATAGTAGTGCGATTGAAACGGCTATACATATATTTTTATAAGATAATTCATAATCACACGATGGACGTGTTATTTTTTTTCTCCCTATATGCATTGGAAATACCGTGGCTCAAAATTATATAAAAACTTGTATAACTTGCTCTTTTAAAAAGAGTTTATTCGTTTATTTATTCAAATGACACTAGATTGTGTATATAAATTTTTTTTTAATTTAAGCATAATGCCTTTCATTACACAGCTTGCAGGATATTGTTCTGTCGTTTCCAAAACATGAAATGTCATATAATAACTCGACCACATCACCATCTTATTTAGATATTTAATTAGATTTTTCATCATATTCCGATTTCGTGTTTTTGCCATAACTCAATATGTAATAAACCAATAAGTAAACGCGATTAATCTATACAATATAATAAAATTATAATTGAGTCGAATCTGTCCGTTTATTATTTTTTGGAAAATCTCATTGAAATAGTCATCATTACCGATACTCGTGGGAAAATCTATAGTTTTTAGAATTTTTATCTGTACATCTGTTTGTCTGTGAACGCGAAATCACGAAAATCCACTGGAAAGATTTTGATGAAATTTTATATGGTGATAGCTGGTATCCGGGTCAACATATACGATACTTTTTAGAGCAAAAAAACAGAAAATATCCCATCGCTGAGAATCTGTACTAAACTTTAAATCGTAATTAGGGACGAACGCGGGCGGACCGGGGGTGAGTCGCTGGTTTTATATAAATATAGAAAACTTTATCATAACAGCGTTTCTATCGTATCTCACATTTGCTTGACCACTTTTACTTTACAAAATTGACCCTATTGATTGCAGTCTATATAAGAATATGGTCGTAGTACAGTTGTGTGTACGCATATCCTATTTGGTTAAGCAACCATGGGCTTTGACAACCAAGATGCACAGTATTCATAAAAGCGGAAATAAAAGGAATGATTTAGACACTTCCGTACACTACACTGTAGTCTACTCCTTATAGAAATGGGAAGAAATTAAATAATATATAAATTTCTTTTCTCAATATTGACGACACGTTTGGTTCAGTTTGTAATGACCTTACTTGCTGTGCCAACGGTTGCAGGTTCGAGTCCCGATGGGGGCATTCATTTGTGTGATGAGCACGAATGTCTGTGCTCTAGTCATGGGTGTTTATATTTATGATAATAATGTATGCATTTGAAGTTATACATGTGTAGTGTATCAACTATCTGGTATCTATAATGCCTCGAAGCTTACTATGGAACTAGATTGTACCGTGGATCAATGTCAAAACATATTTATATTTATTTATATAATTTATGTATCGAAATAAATGCCTGTTTTCTTAAAATTCCTATAAATCAAAAAGGTATATTCTCTATTTCGTTGCGTATTCATTTGTGCCTAGTTAGTATGAATAATAAAGTATGAGAGTAAACAAGGACTAACGTAAGCTAACGTTAAATATATGGACTTAAGCGTTTTATGAATAAGAGTTCTTATGGAAAAACACGAGATAAACTTCGTCTCGTCATATTATTAGATTGCGGTTTCATAGAACAAACATTCGGGTCAATGTGTTTAAGATTTACGGCATTAATGCTTTGTAATTCCAACCAATTAATGTGGTATTTATTTGTATAACTATACAGTGTATCTCTCGTTAAAGACAATATATCTCATCTCATCTTAATTTTTTACCGTTTTACAGCGTTGTAATTCTTATTTTTTTATCTCACACAAGTAAAGATTTATATTATAGCAAATGTTTTAGATTCAAATGTTGTAACAACTTAGAAACTAAAACTTTTTACAGCCAACGTTAACAATTTTGGTCTAGCTGTCTATAAATATTTCCGCCGGATCGATGCGACTGTCTGTTTTCTCTACATATTGTAGTAGATAAAGCAAGTATCACGGCGAAAGGATAAATCTATTGTTACATTCCCTTTATTCCTTTTCACTAAGGAATACCAACATAGCATTTATTCTAAGAATTCATTAAGATCTACACATAAACATAATACAACGTTGTTTAATGAATATATTAACAATTTCTTTTATCGGTGACGTCTGCATTCATAACTTATAGAAAGAAATTTAATCAAACTATGGTACCATTATTTTAATGGCTATTGTGAGGCTATTAATAATTGTAAGATAAATTAAGAGACGAAGTATCCGAATAACAGTAAACTCGCTATCTGATCCACACATACCTACCCCATTTTTCAAAGCTTCATCTATAAATCTACATGGTAATTTCTAATATAATATAGGCAAAGTCTTATAAAATTTTTACGAAAATTATGTTCTTAAGTCTTGAATTGCCTAAACAAGAGAGACTGACAGTATAAAAAAATGTTTTCTATAAAATACAATAGCGTCACGAATAACACATTTATATGGGAGACAGACATTCATTACAACGCTGTTCACCACTAAATTCTGCATACTACGCCTGTTTTAGTCAATTATATTGATCGTATCTTTATGTAAATGGTACCTAAAGTCAAAGGACGCGTAGCAGCAATCAGATTATCATAATAATGACATCTCAGAGACTAATATTTGACCCTAGAACTATAAATTATAAGAAATATGAATATTAATGGCATCGTGTGTCACATAAAGTAAGTTTATTGTGTATCATGAAAATTATTTCATGTGTCTATAATAACAAATTTTCATTTATTTATAAACTGCCATTGATATAATTTTTAATCTGTAGGTACTTAAAATAAATGCATATTTTAATATATATTTGGGTAATATACTTTTGTAAAATTATTAACTTGTAAAAGTTGTTAAATTGTAAAATTGAAAATTAATAGTTTTTGATAAACTAAAAAAGATGTTTTTGAGCAATTCTAAAATTGAAGAATCCATCTCCTGGCTCCATCAACGGCGAACGGACTGACGAACGAACGAACGAACAAACAAACAAACAAACAAACATCGTATGGAAATTAAAAATGAGAATATATTGAGGTACATTTTACTGATCCATTAAAGGAACAAACGCTAGAATAATTACAATGTCACAACCTTTATTATAGGACCTAGACTAGAAAAACTAGATTATAAATGGACCAATAGCTGTATTTCTTCTTTACATAACAAACGTGACCAAGCTGCGTGTAAACAAACATGAGTAGCTAATTAATATATAGTGCGCACTGTATACTTAAATTTTCACGTATACAATTGAATGTGTCCCACCATTTGAGTGCATTTCTCATCAAAGTGACATTACATCGTGACACTTCATTTAACCATTTCCACTAGTTTGTAACTACGGGCTTAACTGAATTTACAATGGTTTATAACTTAATCATATTGTAATCTATATACATAAAATTAAATGTTGCTAAGCGCAAAACTAGATAACTACTGGTCTGAGGAAGGTTTTTTTTGGCGAGAAAAATTAGAAAAAAATCACGGAAAAACGTAAAAGTCGCATTTTTCTTTTTCATTACTACTACATTATAATTATGAACGCAACTTTAAAATTAATATAAACTATTTGAATGCCTTGTCCTTTTTTCACGTCGAAGTAAAGTGCCAGATAGTCGTGTTTTATGTTTGAAAATAAAGGGCTGGAGAGTTACATATACTTTTTACCACGGGAGGTTATTTCGTTCCTAGGGACGAATCTGAGCGAAGCGATGGCGAGTCGCTAGTATAGTAATATAATTCAGTTTGATATATTTAATGTCTAACTAATTAACATCATAGGTACATTACTCATTATATGTAATTTTTTAGAAATTAGGATCTAACATATGTGCACACCTTTGTTTTGAAAGCCTTAAAACTAGTAAGATCTCAAGATCTTCAAGAGTCTTATCCTCTTTCTGAGGTAGAAGGATAAGTCTCCCTGTCCCTTGTGTTATGTATTTGCACATTAGTTATATTTAATTCAAAATAATTATAAGGACCCAAAACAGTTGCTTAATAGACAATTTTACTTCAGATTTTTTGCTATATTACTATGCTAATATCTGACAAAAATCACTTTAATTTTAAGGAAATGCACGGGCCTCCCTTCCGTACGAGTGGGATTAGACCATAGTCCACCACGCTGGTCAAGTGCGGGTTGGCGGACTTCACATGTCTTTTGAAAACTTTTCCTCACGATGTGTTCCTTCACCGTTAAGACAAGTGGCGATCATGTTGGATATGATTTGCACATGAAAATGTCAGAGATGCGATACCCGGGATTTGAACCCGCTTCACACGGTTTCCCAAGCAAGCGGGTTACCACTGGGCTACCACTGCCTATGAGGAAATTGAATTCACTAAAGATATTTGTGAAGCCTAAGAGTATTTATACCTATTACGCTTCTTGCACGTACCAGCTGCAATTACTATATATAATTTTTGTCAATCAGCATACCACGATGTTTACAGTATGCCAAAAGACATATATATATTCACACGACAACTACTGATATGTCTTCTACGTAATCAATTTGTCTTCTTGTTTTTTTTTTTAGTTAAATAAACTACATATTTTATTCCAAGTTTTATTTGACAATATTCCATTGATGAAACATATTATAAGTTCTTTATATCTTTATATCGTGCTTGTTAAGTACAGATACTTCGCAAATGTAACGTAGAAATGGAAAAGGCTCGAGGAAGACATATCAAAATTTCAAGTTATAAAAAATACTGTATACAAACTCGGTAGAGTGCCACTTGCACTTGAGTGCTTGACTTCCCATATAGGACATTTTCCAAGCAAATTACTCACATTTTTATTTGCAAATATATTCTCAACATGCCATTAATTTGGTACGTAACGAAAACACAGATAATAAAAAATCCAGATTTTAACAAGAAATAAATGGTGAACAACACGATAGAGTAGCTACAATCCGCTTATTATTTTCATTTATTGATAGATTATTCCTGGTACTTGACAACCTTTGTTCGTTATTCCAATGTATTAGGATTTTCTGAGCTAACATTGAACATACAACGTTCGTATTTTTATGTATGACGAAATTAACAAGTACTCGTATGCTCGTCGATCACAATATAAATTCAAATGAGATCTAGGCATTTTTTTTAATTTAAGTGGCTTTTTAAGTATTTTTTTAATCTGTTCAGTATTTAAAAAGTTAACGCTTGAGTGCAACAAATAGACTTATCAGTATACCGTTGGTAGATGACAAGTCTTCCAAGAAAAAGTCTGTAATTAAAGCCACGCCACTGATTAAGACCACTGAATTAAAATTGCAAATATATAAAGTTATTATAGAGCACCAGTTACATAATTTATCGTTGAGAGGACGAAAACACATTGTAGCGATATGTTATGCTGTTAACGAGTCAGGCTGATAATAAAACGGGCCTGGAGAAAATTCAATTAGTCGATGCCGAATTCCGACCTAAGCGCAATGTCGTTCACATGCCAGTTTTTGCCGAGCCCAGACTAGTTAATGTAATTAAGTGGTATGCCGTTTACGACGCTCCTATTTTATCACACCTCACACATGCGTCTTATGTTCTGAGAGTATCCATAATTTCTTAGCGGTTTCCTTAGGGGAAGGACTTCTGCAACATTTACTGTTGAATATATTGTCATAATATAACTATCAAAATATTTTATATCGGTAATAATGAAGAAGAAGGATAGCAAATATACACGTAATAAAATCGGTCAAGTGTGAGTCGAATTCGCACACGAAGGGTTGCATACAATCGTACATGTACTTCTTATTCGACTGTTATTAATGACTTTTTACTCTATGTATGTATTGATCCTGATTTAATTCCTTAACAATAGCATTTGTTACAATTTTCCACCTTGTCTCTTTGTTGTGTCATTTTTTCTTGACTTTATAATACTTTCTGTAATTTTTATATACCGATGGTTAAATAACGATACATTGATATTTTTAAAATGTTCGGCAGCCGTTTTGGCGTAAAAGAGTAACAAACATCCATACATAGTCACAAACTTTTACATTTATAATATTAATATGGATAATACGGATATAATAAAAATAGTTATTGCGAGTGTTCATTAGGAGACAGAAATATAATATTACGGACTTTTCTGTAGACCTTTTTAAGACCTACAAGTTTTTAGTTCATTGTTTTGATGTATCTCTTAAGTTTTAGCCACCGGAAGGTTTCTAAGGAGGACTCGATAAAACCAGTTATTGTGTTTTCCCGTGGGAAAGAAAGATTTTCTTGAAATAAAAGGTATCCTAAATGTTGACCCGAGTAATAAGTTATCACTTTACCAAATTTTGTTGAAATCGGTTCATTATTTATTGCGTGAAACTCGCATACATAAACAGATATACAGACAAACAGACAATTTTTTTAATAATTATTTATTATAGTCATTGTTGTTCAAAAATATTTCATGTACAGATTTAGCTAAGTTCCTTCTTTATTATAGTATAGATGACAAGCGACGGAATATATTAACTGTTCGCCATGTACGTACCTATATTATGTATTTTTCCAAAAAAACTTTTTCATAACCAATCAAGGTCATAGAATACAAGGTTAGGATAGCTAAGTTTTTCATTACATAAGTTTTTTCTTGTAACTTAGTTTGGGGCACAAAACTTTTGCGGCCTTTAATGTGTTTCAATAGGTCTGAACTTACGTATTCGATTTATGTCCAGAGTCTGCAAAAATGTTAAATAAGATTTACATGAGTGTTAATGCTAAGTTCGACTATCATACTATGTACCGTTATATATATATATATATATATATATATATATATATATATATATGTGTGTGTGTGTGTGTGTGTTTCATGTGTGTGGGTGTGTGTGTACAAATAATCTAGACATATAATAAAATTCTGAGTTAAGCCTGTACATTAAACATTTTTTTTAAATGTTATTGAAATATTCATTATTATCGATACAGACGCGAATCTATAGTTTTTAGATTTTTTGTCTGTCTGTCTGTCTGTGACCAAATCGCGGAAAAACCACTATAGGGATTTTGACGAGGTATGATAATGGCTGGTTATCCGGGTCAACATGTACGATACTTTTTACTGCGGGAAAATATCTCATCTCCGAGAAATCTATACTAAACGTTAAAACATAAGTAGGAAGAACCACAGCCGAGCGAGGGTGAGTCGCTAGTACGTTATATTTTTAAAACTAATACAACTTTTTATTCAATGGGAATAGGAAGAGTACTTGATCATCGCAGCACACCATGATAAATGAATCTTTTATTTAACTTTTATTAAGATAATCATTTTATATTCATATAATATAATGTAAAAGGAAAAGGTATTTAAAGTTTCTAAAATATATCAATTAGTGACAGTTAATTCTTCTTTTGAACGAAATATGACCTTGGCGCAAACCAAGTCAAGAGTGACCCAAATCTTATAGTCCACTGGTCTAACTCCGGGAGTCATTTCATGAGTTATTTACTGATAATTGTATTGTACGGTTTTACCTATATGCAACGTATTACAATAACTATAACATTATACGTGACTGTAACAAATGTCTATGAACTTCCTTCCGCTGTGCATAAATTATATTATGACGTTATTCATATCTGCGAGATTTGCATATTATCTTCTATTTCTCTTTAATTTATAGCTACTAGCGACTCACCCTCGCTTCGCTCGGGTTCTTCCCTAGATGTGTTTTAACTGTTAGAATGGAATTACATATATAAATATAGTGTAATTACATATACAAATCGGTATGATGTGTTGTTGTGGGTTGTGATTTATAACGTGTTTTCCCGTGGGAATGAGATAATCTCCCGCGGTAAGAAGTATATCTATACTTACATATGTCTCCAGCCAAAAAAAAAATACGCCAATCCGTTACTCTGTTTTGACGTGAAAGAAACGACAAACAAACACAATTTCACATTTATAATATTAATAGTATCGATACAAAATTATACTATTTTACACTAGCGACTTATCATCACTTGACTGCATCCCAGCGTGCCTGACCATAGCCAATGTGCCATTGCAGGTTCTAATCTGTGTACTAAATTTTATCCTAATCATTTTAGCCGTTTTAGCGTAAAGGGATAAAATCGATAGGATAAAGCGTAAACATACACACAAGCAAACTTTCGCATACATTTTAGTCCCGTACAAAAAAAACAGCAAACTGCCTTCCGAGCCGGTGGTGGATTCCTCACGGACTGACTACACTGACATTTAAATGTCAGTGTAGTCAGTCCGTACTTGGTGCAATTTTTCATTTTGTTAATTGTGGGTAGGCTGTCTGTAACAACTATACCTTCGAGACATCTAAGATCTCCTCCTTTCCAGGATCTCAAACTATCTTCTTACCAAGTTTCATCTAAATCTGTACAGTAGATCCAGAGATTACCCCCTACAACGTCACAACCTTTACCTCTTTATAATATTAGTATAGAAGTATCGATTTCTTACAAAATTCAGACTACTAAGTTTAAATTGTGCCATATATTGGGGGATTAGAGGACCCGTACAAGAGCAAATTGAATTATCAATCATGAAATTGCTGTCTCTACCTTCTCTACTTCGACGAATTGACCGAGTTGAACAAACAATGTTAGTGCAAGCTACTTTGTTTTCTGACGACATTGCAACGGAAATAGCAAATAAATATATTTTTGTAAATATTGTTTCTGAGTTATAACATATATAAAGTATGCATAACAATTGTTATGCAGGTGTTTGTAGGCGTTGTGTTGTATCTGGAAGTTTCGAAAAGTCGAAAATAATGTGAAAACCATACTATGAAGAATTGTCCTTTTAATCTGACGAGAAGTAACTTATATTTAATTTATGATCAGAAACAAAGCACATTAATTATTAATATTACTAGCGACTCACCCACATATCGTTCGGGTTCGTCCCTAGTTGATTTTTTAAATTGACATAACTGTTTTATTTCTGATTGAAATAAAACAGATACTTAATATTAAGTGAAGCTTACCACAATACATTAATGAAAACTGCACTCAGATCGGTTAAGTTGTTTCTGAGGTTAGCGCGCACAAACGCATAGACAAACAGACAAAAATTCTAAAAATCATTGTTTTGGATTCTATTGTGTTAATAAAGACTGAAAATAATAGTTTTTCTCAAAAATATTCCATGTACAGACAGTAATCAATTACAATTTTATTATATGTACACATAGAGAAAAAAACTCACTACCTAATAAGTATGGTGTAAACTACCAATAAATATTGTGACATAATAAGTTTTAGTTTAAATAGCATTTCCTTTCTTGCTACATACAAAAATCCATTCAATATAATTCACTCGTAACATGAAGGTTATCAATTTTATTCAAACGTCCAAATTGACTTTTGTTCGGCAGCTTCAAACAGAAATAAATGTTATGTTTTAGGAATTCGCTATGAGTGAACTGAAATAGGTGATCTTTCAGTATATTGTGTAGAAATAATTACACAAGTAGTTAGATTATTACAATAATGAAATAAACGAATATTCATATCACTTCATTTAAAGATATTTTTTTTATAGTTAGAAAAAGGGCAAACGAGCAGAAGATTCACCTGATGGTGAGTGGCTATCGCCAATGTAACATATTATGTACATAATATATAAATATTAGTAATAAGGTGGCCAAAAAAAATCAAATATTTTTTATTTTCTTTTCGAGTCTCTTACGAAAATTTATGTTACTTTATCTTGTCTTAAGATCCCCTTTCATTATGCTTTAAAAAAACAATTAAAAAAATAGCCTGGAGCAAATTTTTGGTGACAAACCCCCTGAGTCGTGTTTGTTAATATATTTTATTGGTAAAAAGTAAATTTCGCCTGGAAAAACAGTGAGGGATCCACCACATAGATCGGGATCTTGCACTAATATGAAATCCGGATAATAATCTCGGACCATCGACCTGACCTGATGATAGGTACAGCTAAGCGGTGGCTACTGAATTCATTCGATATATTTTAATAATCAACAGCAATATTTTAATAATATATAAGATTTTTCGGTTTTATCTGATTTTTCAACTCCCACGCTCATTTATAAAATAAAATCTGTGTCTGATAGAAGGTAAGTATAATAAAACACGAGGAATATATTATTTTCTTTATTTGTATATTTTAACATTATTATTTTATTTTTTATTATTAGAACACATATAATTTTTATATATTTATTTCTATTAGTTCTTTATTAATATTTCAATATTTTATATAAATATTTTTATTTACAACCCTTTTAGTATATCGATGTACATTTAGCTATTCAGAATTATATAAATTCGTAGCCTAAGTTATATAAACGCACGGTACAATATTACTCTCAGCAATATATCAAATAAGAAGAAGTAGCGAAGTAAATTGTTAATACAAAAAATATTTGGCTGAATTTATTTATTGAGCACTGTTTTGGCACTTCTTTACTATTATTGTGAAACCAATGGAAGATTGAAATTTACAAAAAGGTGTAACTTTAAACATGTGATTTGTAAAGTCTTCGGGCAAAAACTACATAGCATGTATTGCAAAAATTTGAAAAAAAAGTTTAATTATTTAATCTATGTACCTAAATATGCTTTATATACATTTAAAAAGCCTACTTATTAAAAAAATCAAATACCGCTACATAGCACAGGTTGCACGATTTAAAAATTAGATGAGTTCATTAGATTAATAGTGGGACGTTTTTACCCTTTATTTTTCAATTCGTAAACTAGTTTAACAAAATCTAAGTCAAAATAATCAAATCAGTCTTGAGAGATATTTAATTAAAATGTATTTTAAAATATATGCATGTATATTTATTAATTATTAGTAGATGTGAGAACAAAATGATGAAAATATACAGACGCTCGTTCGATATTCTAGAATATGGAAGAAATCAAAAATTTTATAAAAGTTACTCTAATAGATTTACAGTGACATCTTTTTATTTAATAATTTGATAATATTTCGCGAAAGAAATAAGTAGACGGAACACTTCAACAATAGAATGTGACCAAAGTTAAGCATTGTTATAGAACAAAATACTTTTGCCAATTTCAGAAACAATATCAAAAGTTTGGATAGATATGCTTTATACCAACCAATATATTTTCTGTTGTCATTGTACCATTTCCGTCCACATTTTTCTTTAAGCAACTAAGTACTTACATAATAATAAAGTTATTAAAAACATTCAGATTTAACTGGATTTATATTAATTTACACAAAATAATGAAATCTTGTAAGAATTATTTACAAAAGAAACGTTAAATATTTTGCTTCTACGGAAGTACAACAGTAAGCTGATATTTTAAAAATATTTAATGTAATATAGTTCTTACGACTACTTATCAAAACTACCTGTTGGGGATACCCTTAATTTGGTGTTATATGTTAGGTTTATATTCCACAAAAATATTTTTATGGTTAATCTATATTTATGAATCTGTCGTGGTCAATGCGTTTATTGCTACGTTAATTGTTTAGAATTGAGCTTTCCGTATTGTAATTTACAATATATAACTATCTATAAATAGGGACATTTATTTGCTACGAGTTAATTTTATTAAGTTTAAAACACACTTATGTTAATATTACAAACATTCATAAGATAGATGCTATGTATATACGTAGAAAGAATCGAACGACGTGAACGAAGCTGTTGATATAGTGGGGGCACGGAAGGCGGGCAGGATATGTTGCGTGCGGCGAGGTGGCGGGCGCCTCATACGGCGGGGAGGAGCGGGCTCGGCGACGGCGGCCTCCGCACACTACTCCACTGCATCATATCCTCGTCTCCCTGCACACGCGCACTCGACATACTCTCAGCATCACACTCCTCAACCTCCCAACTCTGAGATCGAGATTTTGAGATCATTTTACCAGGAGTAGGACTATCACACTACCATTGACAGCCAATTTTTACGCCACTGACACACGTACATGCAATTCGTTTCTGAAGCCAATCATCCAACTAAGCTATACACACAGAACTTTTCCAAAATCCGATCAGTTGGGAGTAAACAAACAGACATATATAATGGTTATTACAAAGAATTTAATGCTGGGTTTACACAAAGCGAGCGAATGCTCATTCTCCCTCGAGTTAGTCTGGTATAAAATCTCATAACGAGGTCGATACATCACACGTGTTCCGAGCATTCTTTCGCTGCTCGACCACGTTCGCACTGAATAAATTGAAATATATGAAGAGGAATCAAGCAATTATTACGATTATATGAACAAAACGAATATAAAACACTGTTAGAGCTAGTCTATGGGGCTCTAATTGTGCTCACTAAAATGCAAAGGCCAATATAAAACTCGATAGGGGTTAGGGGTGCGTGCGGGTCGTGCGAGTATAAACCACGTATTACGGTGTCAACACTTACATATAAGAGGTAATTACCATCATCGTGTGTGGCGTCGGCGCGGAGTGCGGGGGCGCGGGCGGCGCCATCGGGGGAGGGGGCGCGGGGGGAGGCTCGGGAGAAGCCGCCGCCGGAGAGAAAGATGACGGTGCGAGAGGAGACTGGGCTATAAGTTGATGCATTGGTCATCCTTACCTTACTAATCTTGTTATTATATGTGTACCTACATGTGTATAAATATTATAAATGTGAAAGTTTGTGAGTATGTATGGATGTTTGTTATTCTTTCACGCCAGACGGCTGAACAGATCTGGATAAAACTTGGCACAGACATAGATTATAGTCTGTAATAACACATAGGCTACATTTTATCCCGAAAAAATATACGGTTCCCGAGGGATAGATTTCTTTTGTTTTTCTAGAGGCAAACCCGAGCGAAGCGAGGGTAAGTCGCTAGTTTAGAAATAAATCGAAAAGTTCAATCAATGACATCATTAAAACCATGATAGGTATATTAATGTTCCATTCAATTATTTTTTTCATTAATTACATTTGCGCTGATATCGCAATATTGGACAACAAAACAAACAAACGCATACAGTGTTTACACCATTAAGAAAAATAATGTAAGATTTATCTACCTATAAATACTTTTCAAAAATAATTATAATGCAGAACTTGGACTTATTCCAAAAAGTTGCTCAATTGTGGATTCGAGCGTAATTTATTACCTATATATTTTCAGTACAATACAAATTTTAAAAAAATAATAATTTTAATTTGATTCATTAATATTTTTAATTTCCGTCGGTTCATAATCAAATTAATCACTCTATAGATCTTTAATAACCACTTTTAACACTAATAATCACATATGTATATATGTAAAGAATATAATGCCCGCTAGCCGCGTCCCACTCGTGCCGTTCAGGAGCAGTGCGGTTTTCAAAATCGCACGTCTTTCTGGCCCACCCATTGTTATACAATAGTATATGTAAAATAACCTCAAAAAAATAAAGAAATATATAACCTCGTACTGAAGGGAGGCCCGTGCCCAGCAGTGGGACGTTAAAAAGGGCTGTATACATACATACATATGTGAAATCATTGTATTTTTTTTTCATGTACAAATATGTAAGAAGATGTTACACTTATTTCATTAGATAACTTACCGGCTGCAGTGAGAGCCAGAACAAACTGACTCCAGTGAACGCAGCAACCGCAGCACAATTGCAATGTCGCCCGGCGCAAAGCCCGGTGCAGCGCGAGGAACAGTAGAGGGTTTACAGCCGCGTGCACGTACGAGATGTGGAGTGTGATTTGAAAGTATAACTGTTAATGAAAATATAATTTTACTTAAAAACTTGTTTATGTACTACAATGTTTTGGATAACGAACGAACTGTTCGCATTTAAGTTGGATTATTGGACGATGTATCATATTTATCATTTGCAATGTTCAATTTTTGGCCTTTACGAATGATTACTTGAGTCTTGTATGGGGCACGAAAACCAACCTCCAGATCTGGCTGAATATCGTGCCAATGCAAACGCTTGTATTAAATTACCTAACATATATTATTTAATAACATTAGGGACTCGACAATTAATTCTTTAAAGGTCTCATTTTGATTTTTTACACAATAAACTGTTATTTCCGAATGCAGCTTTACGAAGAAACTTAAAAACTGGTATCTATTATAAATATTTAGAGCATTATAGCAGCGCGATTTAATAGGCACACCGCAATTGCGAGTAAATATATTCTTGTCTTTCACCGTTAAGACAAGTGGTAATCATGTTGGAAATGATTCGCACATGAAAATATCAGAGGTGCGAGACCCGGGATTTGAACTCGCTTCACTCGGTTACCACTCCGTTTCCACTGGGCTACCACTGCCTTGTAGTAGTCCACCATGTTGTAAGCTAACAAGCTTAAGTTACAATCATCCATCTTAAAGATAATATATTATTGTTTTAAGAGCATTTAATTTATTTAAAGAATCAAAGACGCAGATGGGATAAAAGTTTCAAACTTTAGAAATTTCTTAATTAACTCTGAGAATACTTTAACTGTCAAATTAAGTTTGCACGTCGCTCGATAATAATAATTTATATGAACGCAATTAGCAACAACAGGTGTCGCATGCTGACGTTATTTAGGCAACGCTATTTTAATTTATTAAAACAAGTGGAAAGTGTGAGAACTTTTTCATTACATTAAATTAATTTAAGCTCGTTACATCGCATATTTTAGATTAATTAGTGTAAAACATCAATCCTTTCCTTTAAATCACGTGCTTTAAACTTTTGTCCAAAACTCAGGCTTTTTACAAAAGTATAGTAAACATATTGAAATTATTATTTTATGAAATAAAATTTTAAGTTCTACTCAAAGCTCTGCCAAAATATCATTCTTGAAGTTAACACCGAATTTCTGCAGACAAATTCTACAGAAATTATGCTTAAGCGTTTTAGTTCTCTAAAGGTTTAAAGTATTAAAGATTTTATCCAACCTCCTTTGTTTCTTAAGTTCTAAAGAAGAAAATAATGAAAACTGGTACTTACTACGTCACTCGCTTTTGGATTTACAATAAGAAATGACATGTTTAATTTTGAATTTTAATTTTAATATAGTTTTTTTTTAAATTTGAATTTAATTCAAACAGTT
The DNA here is from genome assembly GCA_921882275.1 of Brenthis ino. Classification (NCBI taxonomy): domain Eukaryota; kingdom Metazoa; phylum Arthropoda; class Insecta; order Lepidoptera; family Nymphalidae; genus Brenthis; species Brenthis ino. Next base: position 3,778,983 of record OV170227.1, read on the forward strand.
TAACTATACAAACACAGTTGTATTTAAATTAAAAAAAAACATTGCCATCGCGAGCGACGCTGCGGGTGTAATACTAATACATACTCGTATATGCATGACAATAGCATGACAATATACAATTACGATAATCGATAATGGAACAAATAAAAAAGGCTAAGCGTTTTGGAATATATATTAAAGCAAAATGAGTTAGGGTTCGGCTTAGTAATTTATGCTCCTTAACAAATATAACGTATACGACTTCTTAGTATCTTCAGAACTGTAATTTTCCAACGTACGTCCCTAATATACTCGTAATATTTGAATTCAAACTAGATGAATTTATCTATGTAAGAAACGTTGCGAATATAGATTAGCATTCTACGTATTCAAAGTGAACAGGCAATCAGTATAGTACTTCGTACGAGTTACTAATACCATTAAAGTTAAGTTATTTAGAATAATTATAACTAATTTTATGATGAGACTAATTAATTTCATTATTCTTGGAAATAGAGATACCTAATTTCACTATTTTTGGTTAATTATTATTAACGAAAACGCTACAACATGGTTATAGCCCAATTGTAAAAATATAAGAAATTTTTTTTTATAGAAACTCACCTCGTACGCTACATGTGATGTCAAAGCCGGGTGATGAAGTAGAGTTATAATAAATAGTGGTCCCCAGAACAGGACATAAGCTGCAGTAATAACTAGGAACATTCGTACACGTCGTACTCCTTCGCGCTCTACTCTTGCAAGATATCCTCTTAACCTGCGGCCTCCTCCGAGAGGCAAGTTAGCACTCCCGGTGGGACGGCATTGACCGTCTGCCAACGCACCGTCTACTGTCTGAAAACAAATCCCAATAAGTTATACTTATCTATGTTACTACAATGTAAAAATACTAGAAAAGGGGTAAAATATAGTATTAAAGATTTTGAAATTAAAGAGTTTAAAAGTATCTAAAGGTGTCCAAGAAAAGTATTTCAAATTAAATATCACTAGTTATAGCAAAAAATTCATTAAAATTTTAATTATTAAATTTGCCTACTTTCTAGAGTTTATAGTATTTTTAAAGATCAAATTCGTATTAAATTTGATTATTTAAGTAAAGAGTTTTAGAGATAAAAATGCTACAAATTTTCAAAAAGATTTTCTATTTCCCAAACAACTGCAAATTGGGAATACGAAGGGTTAGATCGGAATGCGTTTATTAATAGTAGGTATTGGTATATATATTAACAGGGGCTTTGAGCGGTTTGGAGAGTCCATGCTTGAAAGTGTTGAAGAGATGATAGATCTATACATGCAGTGCATGCGTTACGTTACATACCCTCGGTCCAACGCTGTTGGGAAGCGAATCCATACGCCTATTGTCTCCGGCCATACTGACGAGCGTGGTCACTAGACCAGCTACTCGAACAGCTTCTACGTTAGCCTGCATGCGATAAGATTTAAATTTTATCCCAATTCCCACATGTATGTACCAATTTTGTCAAATAAACCAATCTATATTATATATCGGAATGCACGTGCATTCCATATAGCCGAGTAATTTCTTGCGCGAAAATTTAAATCTTATACATAAAGTTACGTGAATTTTGGCGATATACCAACTGATTTTATACGTATATATAATCACCGTTGCGAGTACAACGACCGTAGCGCACAGCTTCTCAAAACTTTAAACAGCCATAATCGTAAAATACTGACTGTGCGCTACTTGACGTCGCTATCGCTAGTTTTATTGGCTATTAAGCGATGAGTGATATGCAATATATCTAATTATGGAGAAGTGAAACGAACTATAACACTTAATACAGTGGATGAATATGCATCAGTGGAAGCGCCCAAGTTAGTTAAACTTCTCCGAGCTTGTGGCATTTGAGTATACATAATATAATAATAGCTACGAACCTTAGTGAGGTCACGATGAAGCTTCTTTAAATGGAATAAAGTCAATCCAACGCAGACAGCGTTGACGCCTATCCAAAGGGCGTTAAGGACGTAATGTCTAAACGGTCCTCGAACCAAGGGACATGATGGGGAAGGGCCATAGGAACCATAAGATCCTGCACTTGCCGCCAAAGCTCCGGATAAGAAAGTTGGCCCAAGGTTTATTGTAATTGACGCGAACCATATCATGAATGTACCGAACAGGACGCACTGCAACAACGATACTTGTTTTATATAATTAAATATAAAAATTGATAAATGTATACATATGTTTAAATTTAAATCATATAATTTAAAGTAAATTTTAAGATGTATGTACCTACTAGCAGAACCCGCGGCTTCGCTCGCGTTAAAACTACAAAAAAATCTCAAAATAGGGAGTTTCATACAAACTTTCATCCTCTATTTTACCCTCTTATATGATGAATTTCGATAAATGCTATAAAACACGTATTTATTTAATTTTATTGTAGAGCATTAATACCAAGTTTTAAGTCATTCTGAACAAAAACTTTTTTTTGGATTGTATTATAAAGTGTTTTCCCGTGGGAATTAGGTAGACTCCCGCGGTAAAAAGTAACCTCTTCGAACTATCTTCACACAAAAAATCACTCCAATCCGTCATTTCATTTCGACGTGAAAGAAGGACAAACAAACAAACAAACAAACAAACAAACAACAAACAAACAACAAACAAACAAACAAACAAACAAACAAACAACAAACAAACAAACAAACAAACAAACAAACAAACAAACAAACAAACAAACAAACAAACAAACAAACAAACAAACAAACAAACAAACAAACAAACAAACAAACAAACAAACAAACAAACAAACAAACAAACAAACAAACACACTTTCACGTTTATAATATTAGTATGGATGTACATATTTTAATAAGCACATAAAAATAAAACGTAGTATATTTTATGAGTTAGTTTAAATGTAATTTGGTAAAATTTATTATGACACCTTTCCTCCTACAAAACATAAAAATAAGAGCCTAAAGTACCTGCGGACTATCCATTAGTAAGGGCGCCGATAAATCAGCTTGTTCTTCTTCGTTTTCAGGAAAAATGGGGCTGTCGTTGAGGACCGTCGTCAGCATATTTACTGTAGATACTGTTACCTGTGATAAGTTTTAAAAGTACACTTAAAATTATATATCATTTATTTAGATACAAAGAAAAAGAACATGTGTGTGTACTCACGTACGCACGTAAGAAGTTATACTTCTTTGGAATAACAGAACAAAAATAGCTAAGGATTTCATCCCGTATGTCACAACTCTCTGTTTGTAAAAGGAATGCAGTTAACTTTACCATGTCGCTTTTTGGCTGTCGGTGTGAGCGCGCGTCTTAAAAATTTTACTCTCATACTTTTTCCAAACGTGCCAATAGAAGTATAACTTCAATAGATCTTATTTTTTCATGTATTATTTTTTATCACGTTTATTTATAGCTAAAGGCAGTTATTAAACAAGTTTTTTCAAAGTATTCATCATCATTAAAAGGTACTTCGTTGAGTGTAGCGTTAAACAAACGAACCAACTAATAAAGTAATAAAAGTTTCAATTAATTGACGGCAGGCCAAGCTTATTTACTGTTTACCTTTCAAAGAAACAATGTGAAACTTTAGCGTTGTATTAGAAATAAAGAATAAAGAAAAAATATTTTCCCTCGAGCGATCCAGCGAGATCGGATCGAAGAGCGGTGGCCCTTTTACACTTTAACACTCGAAAATCTCAAAGTTTATGGATGTTTTACGATCTTTTAAGTTACAAGATGGGCGAAATACGAAGTTGAGTATAAAATCTAATCTAGTTTGGTTTCGAAACGTCGCGTCGATGTATCAGCGTTGTAAAGACAAGAGGGTTTTTGTGCTATTTTAGAACAATGGCTGTTATCAGCCATGCTTCGTATTCGATGGGATGCCCATGATTCTGAACATAACGTCGCGCAAAGCTTCTATTGGCAATCTGCCACTAACAAATACTAGTTTTATAACGTTGCTTAAAAACTAAACTTTGTTAGTTACTTATTATAATGAAAGGTTATTCCTACTATGTGCCTATGTATTTGTATAATTTTATACTATACTTTAAAACAATATCTCAGGTTTATGTTATCGAGTCGCTGTTTATTTTCTCAACAACAAAATCGAGCCATCTACTTTTTTAAATATACATACACACATACCTACATGACTATTTTTCTATATAGCTGACGTCACCATCACCAGATTTTAGGAAATTTGGGTATAATATGTAAATGAATCATAAGTGAGTCAGAATTTACATTTAACTGTTGCTATTAAACTTGGCCAGTAGACACGTTCCTTTAACCGGGGTCACGATCCCATGGTACGAAGTTTCTCAGTGATATAACTTAAAGACTTTAACAAGATCTTCCAGAAGCCAACTAGTAATACAAACTCCAAGTTATCAAACAATTACTTAAGTTTTAACTGCCCAATTCCTTATTTTAAAGAAATTGAAATCCTGCAGAGTTTCAAAAGCTAGATGAGATAAATGAAAAAACTAATAATGTAAACTGTCTTTTTTTATATGAACATGTTTTACTGTCGTCTCCATAATTGTCTTCCATCTATATTAAATGTACAATAATATTGCAAAATTAGTATAAGCACAAAAATATTTTCATTATATTAATTATATTTAAGGTTTTTAAACTTGTTATATTTTATTTCGTGTACTGATATGATATTTTAAGATACGTAAATCTAACGAAATTCAACTAATTTAATCGTATTTTACGAGAAACTAGATAAACTTATGAATATTCTGGATCAATGCATCTACTTCAAGAAAGAAGCCACGGGCAAAAACTAGTTTTTAATATTACTATAAAATATTTTACGACCAGCCGAGCTAATATATTGAAGAACGAAAAAAGTCTAAAATACTTAGAACGGTTTAATATAATTCCCCAGGGCACTTATAGGTGCCATTCGAGTAGAGTGTACACCGTCATCATAGCTTGATGACGGTCTACTACAACTTATAAAATTTCGTATTTTTACAAGCTTTTATATTTCACTTGCAATGTTTGTTTGTTCTGGTCAAATCTTGCAACTGGAGTCTAAAGATTTACCTGTGTACATAAACGAGAAACAAAATGTTAAAAACAATATATTTTTTATAAAATAGGCAAATCTTGTTTAGTTGTGGGGTTTGTTTTAATTTAAAGTTTATTTTCTTATATATCTTCAAAGGTAAAACCATTTTCTATAAGTTGATGCATATAAATAGTTTTAGCAAATATCTGTCTATGCATTGTTCGTTTGAGGGTTGGGTTTACTTAATCTATAAGTTTCATATACCTTTTAAATAAAACAAAATCTTCCTTTTCTATAGAAACACTTCACCTGGCCAGATTTTACTAAATGTTTCATTACGTAGGTATCCAGTGTACTGCTAAATGTAGCAATTTGATGCCAAATCAGAAAAATGCGCGAGGCATAATTATTATGAAAATTTTCATTCAAAAGCGGATGACTATAATACTTATAGATACTAATTTTAGCAACTTAATTTAAAATAAATGCAACGTAGTTTAATTTTTTTTATCTCAACTTTATAAACAGGAAGACATACTCAATTTAGTTATGTATATAATTTTCGTGCGCAGTGTATATTAGTCAGTTATGACTCGAGTTTGATACTCGATTTATGTTTCTAACGAATAGATACCTCAAGAGTAAAAAATAAAGTACAATAACTTTGAAGTGACTCTTAAGTCAGTGTGTTTATACCATTATTTGGTTAAAAAGAAATTATAACTCGATTTACCAACTCTTCAATCTAAATCGATTTATAATTGAGTATATACATATATTTTCACACTATATTCATTATGATATTCTTAATTAAAAACAAAAAATAGATATAAGCAATATAACAAAACAAAGCTTAAATATATCCATTAAGTTATTTACACTTAAAATTACAATGTTTCGGGTGTTGTTAACAGCAATTTAAGCTGTAAATTAAAATGGATGACAACCCTGTACATGTTTCCCTAACCAATATTAACTTAAATTATTAACATTGTTCCTGCATGAAGTACGTATACTTAGAATCCCCTTAGTACGTATGAATATTTAACAGCCATTGGCAGGATTGTTTATCTACGATCCGGCATCTTTTGTATCGGAATCATTGATTAAAGATTATAATTAATTGCTCTGTGATAAACTGTATTCGAATATTAAACCTTTTTGTTGCTTAAATGAAATCGATTCATTATCAATTGCAAATATCATTGCATTGTAATTAAATCTTGAGATTAATTAAAAAGTATACGTAATAATTAATTGGATTTTAATAGGAACTACACTAAGTACAAATACAAAGTATGTTTTCGCTTTGTATTCATTCGATTGGAGTCTCTTCTTTTTGTTGGTCTAGAATGACTTTGATTAAGCGTATGTACCAGACTGATTTTAGTCTATAAGGGAAAGTTAAAAATATACGTTTAAGTTTGCTTATGCTTATGAATAGACCTTACACAAAAAAAGTCTACAAGTTAAACTTTTCCAAATGATGATGTTCTCCTGACTGATTCCGGCCACGGCGGCCAATCTCATTGAGACTGGCCAACTGCGCAGGAGATATTATAGTGCACAAGTGTACGCGCAGACACAAGTGCACTCTCTATTCCTGTCACTCTCATACTCCGGTGGGACGACTACTCGACACGACCGGTGAGAGTTAAGGCGCAGGACCGACGGCTTTACGTGCTCTCCGAGGCACGGGGGTGAATCACCGCCAACTTCCCAACTCCGGGCGGTTACTGAGACTTACTATACAGAAAGACTCAATAACTAAACTTGGCCCGACCCGGGACTCGAACCCAGGACATGCTAGCCACTACACCAACGAGGCTTTTCCAAATATGTATAAGAACGTTATGTGAGTTTGGTTCAGAATATGAAATTAAATTATGTAAAATTCTTTAAATAAATGTAAAATATTACTAAATATCCAATTTTTTCTCATCGAATTTATACTAAAATTTATTATAAACTGTTTTCATTTTACATTTTCATATGTAAAATTTAAAATATACACGTATTAAATCCCATAAAAATTTTGAACTTGTAAAAATTTTAAACTTTGCTTAGTGTAAGCACTAATAAGCGTTTCTGTGCTAAAAGATATGATTCAAAGGTAGAAATTGGCTGCGGTCCAGAAAAATAATTGGATATTTCCATAGTAAAAGAACATGTATGTAAAATACGGGATGTTTTTACGAGCTGTTTCATATTTTACTGCGCGGTTCCTTTGTGAGTTTATTCAGGATACATTAAGAACGGAGAAGGAAAGTTAAACTTTTATTATACAAATTATGCGATTGTAAATTATGTTTTTTTTAACTTTAGTATTTATGAACTTTTCTAATAAATGTATATAAAAATGTTAAGCTCAACCCAGATAGAATAGCTTGTTTTAACTGGCCAGATAGAATAGCTTGTTTTAACTGGCCGTCTAAAAGGCGAACATTCCGTTGACGAATTTACCTCGAAACCCGTGCATCTATTTCCACACTCTTCTTGAAAGCTTAGTTTATTTAACTAAAGCATCGGCTATAAATTTTTTATGTACTTATAGCTTTATATCTAACTAGCGACTCACTCTCGCTTCGTTCAGGTTTGTCCGTCTAATTTGCTTCCCCATAGAAACGTTCATCCCCATTTTCACCCGGAATAAAAACTATCCTATGTGTTTTCCAGGGTCTCAAACTATTTTCTTACAAAATTTCATCTAAATGGGTTAAGTAGTTTCGGAGCCTATTCAGTACAAACAAACAAAAAATCAAATCTTTCTTTTTTATAATATTAGTATAGATTAGTATATTCTTTGTAAGTATACTCACAAGTAAAAGGAAGGCAGTTTCTACCAGTGAACATTTGTATACAGGCTGACATCGGAACACGGCGATGCCGAGTGGCAGAAGTATGGCAGCGCGCGCACAGTCCACAACCGCTTGGTGAAACAAAAGTCCGTGCGACCACCTGCATTAAGAATTAAATTATTAAAAAATAATCCTTAGTAGATATCATTTATACTTTAAAATAATAGCATAACCTACTATTTCATAATATTAAAATAACTGAAACAATTTTTAATTATTGTTTTCAGTGAATAACTAATGTATAATCTATACAGATAAATAAAATTGAAGTGTCTGTTTGAAATGTCAAAATAACAGCTTTTTACTAAACGCATATGAAATTATATACGGTATTTATAAGAAAACAATTTTTTTTTTAATTTTTGTCGGTCTGTTTGTCTGTCTGTATATCTGTCTGTTTATTCCGGCTTATCTCCGAAACAGCTGGGCCGATCTTGCCGGGACTTTCACTGGCAGGTAGTTGGTGTTATAAGGAATAACTTGGTTACTTTTATAGCAGTAACAGAATAAGGGTTGCGTTCAAAAAAAAACAAAATGTACCTAGGGACGAACCCGCGCGAACAGGGGGCGAGCCGCTAGTCTAATTTAAAATGTAAGTAGGTATATTATAATAATTACATGCAATGTCAGTTTAAACCTTGTCCAATTTTCATAACAAGGAGCTCGTGTATTTACATGCATGTGACGCCTATAGACTAAAAAATATAAATAAATAAATATGTTGGAACATTAACACAGCACCATCTAGTTCCATGGTAAGCTTGGCTTGTGTTATGGATACCAGACAACTGATACACTACACACACACACATATAGGTATATATATAACTTTAAATACATACATAATATAAATATAATTGAAGAATAAATAATAATATTAACAGAACGGGAACTAAAGATTGTATATTATAATATAACGCTATTTTCGACCTAGATAGTTTCTAACTTAGGTCTAACTCATAATAGGTTGCATTCAACTAGTTACGTGGCGTTAAGCTTTTTAAGTGACTAATTTCATTAAAAAGTGTACGTGTAAACTTCTAATTTAAAAAAACGTAAATATTCTTACGTATTGGCAATTTAAGATAAAATTGATCCCACGTAACTAATTGATGTCGCGAATGATACTGTGCATTCTGTATATATACGAGTATATTCTGATCTGCATAATTCGCCTATCCCTATTAACATTATCGGATATGCAAATTTGTCATTTTCTTTTTATTTCACTAATCACTCTTAAAAAGTCTCTTCTTTTAGTAGCTGCAACAAACAAATATTTTTTACGAGTAGTTTTTAAAATAGCCACAAGTAATTTTTGTTAACCTAACTTGTACATTTAAAAAAATATCAACAATTCAAACTTTGACGCACTCTCCTGTAAAGTTGCCGATTTTCACATCCGACAATGTTAATAGGGATAGGCGATTTGTTTTATTAATTTCGTCACTAAATAGATTACAGCATAAGTTACTCGTTTAAGTTAAATGCTATAATTGTCTTCAGAAATACACAGAAACCAAAACATGATACAAATCGCAAAGTAAATATTTGCTTTTTTGTATTCTGCTTGTTATTGCTACCTTGGAGGCAGGGATCGGAAGCGGTTAAAAAAACGGTTTATTAGGTTAATGTAACGGTTAGTTCATCGTTCGCAGGGTTCGAAACCGGTTTGTATAATGCCGGTTAATAAAGGTTAACACAAAAGTTAAAAGAACGGTTTAGTAAATCTAAATTATAATGATTAACGGTTATTGTAAGAGAAAGGTTGGATTTCGGATTTGATACCGAAATAAACCAGTTCATTCATAAGTAAAAAACGTGCATGTATGCTTCTACTATGCAATTCACCATTAGCAAAGATTTGCCGAATGTAACGCAGAAAATTCACCAAAAACCGTAATCCGGGTTTTACCGGTTAAAGAAGATAACCGAAACCTAAATCCGAAAAGCCTTTCGGTTTGGGGTCAATGACCAAAAAAGTTTAAAAATTGAATGGACTTCCGATTCTTGCTTGGAGAGCGTAACGCAACTGAATTAAAAAAATATATAATACATAGAATCGGCTTTATAAAAAGTTAGAAACTTCGTTATCTTAGAAAATTTCTTTTCTAAAAGGGAACCTTCCTTTTGTAATAAAATAAGTGGTTCGCAAAGCAAATATTTTCCACACAAACGCTAAGCGCTCGACAACGGCTTAAGTAAAAGAAAACACGGTTATACAGCTTCCTTTTAAAGGAATCCGAAAACGCAGATTGCAATATTTTAATAAGAATGATTATTCGTATGTTCTCTTGTAGTTATCTTGAATATCTTCTTCAATTTATTTTTGCAAAAGATTCTCAACTGCCCTAAAAGAATAAATAAATATTTGTATTTATAATAAAACACGTAATACCTATATAACACATATCTAATAAGTTATAAAAACATCTTATATTATATTTGAAATCTAAGACTGACAAAACGCTTCAAAAGATCGGAAAACTTTATTTACGTAGTATCGAATTGTAAAAGGGAAAGGTCTAATGCGTTAACACATGGAGTATCCTATAAAAGGGTCTGTCCGTACTAGGATGGGCATTAGTTCTCCACATCTTGGACTACGTGAAATGATTTCGGAACGCACAAAAGAAAATGTAATGGAGAATTTATAGAATGGTTAATATAAAAGATCATGTAGACAAAAAAGGTTTTTTTAATAATATATAATATAAAAAATATATAATAAAATATAATACTAGCAGATCCCGCGGCTACGCCCGCGTTCAATCTACAAAAAAGCTCTTTCTTTGGCTTTATGTTATACAGCTATGTATTTATATAATATTGTTCATTCAAAAATACTAAAATCGCGATAACAAATGGGGGTGGGGGTAGGAGGATGAAAAATACTTTATGACCTATTCTCATACCTACCAAATATACAAAAAAAAAACATCAAAATCGGTCGAGCCGTTTTGGAGGAGTGCGACCACAGACACCGTGAAACGAGTTATTTATATATTAGATGAGTTGTTACTCATCTTATATATAAATAACTCGTATATAAATAATTATTGCAGGTTATGTTGATTTAATATTTACAAATTATTCACTAATGCAGCTAAAAGTACCTATTTAATGTACTAACATTACCAGAGGCATGATAAATGTCGCTCCTTAAAGGAACGCCACTCTATCCATCGTCGATTGACAATGATTGATATATAACCTTCGTTGATGCACTCCGATAGTTTAGAGTACCTTAATATACCAGTGACATTCGCTTGTCAAATTGGAATTTTGTTATCATTCGCGTTAATGTTATGATAATCTTTGAAATATTTCTCACTCTCAACACTTGATTGATGTTATTATTAGTTATTTTTAGTTAGTTTTATAACTACGAGTTTATATAACACATTGTTTCTATTTTCTTTCAGAATATTTTTTTTTAGAATAAAAATAACTTTAGACAGAAAATGTAACAGTGTAATTTTAAATAAAACTATCTTTTCGGATTTTTTCGCAAATTTATTCGTTTTATTTAAAATGTCAAGTATTCGCGTAAATCTAAGAAAGTATTATGTAACAGTGTACTTTGGGGTAGTAACCACTGCCAGTCATACAGCGACGGTCATCGGTCGAAAATGATATTTGGGGTAATATTTCATAAAAAAAATTCAGTACAAATAAAATGCAAAGCAAATTCTTGTTTCTACCTTTATAAAGTCGCTTTCTACAGAAACATAAAATATTCACCCCATCTGGTTGCGAGGTCGTTCGTAAATAATCCTCGTCTTATCTTGTTCTGAGTTTTGGCATCTCGAGATTTACGTCGTTTTAGATTTATTCGAAACAGCGGGTTTATAGCCCTTATTATATTTTGAGGTTATGTTAATTTTGCGTTAAAATGCACTCGCTATTCGCTATTAAAGCCAGTGAAGCTCCTATTAAAGCTTTAAAATAAAACTTTAATGGGAGCTTCACTGGCAGGTACATACATAACGTAAAAATAGTAAGAATGAAAAATAGCTCATCTCATCGTACTTATAGTATGCGAAGAAGATGCACGCAAATATTTATCTATCTATACTATAATATAACAGTAGAGGTCGAATGTCTGTACATAGCAAAAAAATGCTAAAATCCGAGTCAGGGGGATGTAAGAAGACAAATAGAACAAATCCAGATTTTATTCAAAAATTTTGTTTCTCTGTCTGTTTGTCTGTTTGTACGGGCTAATCTCCGAGTCTATTGGACAGATTTAAATAAAATTTTGCATGGTAGTACCTTATATCCCCGGCCAACATCTTAGATACTTTTTATCCCGGAAAATTAAATAGTTGGCGTGGAATAGTTAAAAAACTATAATCACTTATACAGCTTAGTACACAAATTATACAGCTTAGTACACAACAACTTATGCACTTAATTTAGTAAAATTTGGCATGCATATACCTTATATTTCCGGTCTAACATCAAGTTAGTTTTCATCCCGGAAAAATGAACGGTTCCCGTGGGATAGATCTGTGTGTGCTTTTCTAGAGACGAACCCGAGCGAAGCGAGGGTGAGCCGCTAGTACATTATAAATTTATTCTTACGTTCATAAATTCTTACACTAAATGCGAGTTTGACATTTCTCTATCTTATTCAAGATTTAGGTATTAAAGCAAACCTTCGCAAGAGAATATTCAATTATTCTCAAACTTTAGTCAGTAGTTAGTTATGAGAACACATAATTTAATTTAACGTACAATGAGACGTCTATACTCTATATTAAACATTGATTATGTAAAAAATACTAATTAATTAAAATAAAAATAAAATATTTCTCGTCTATCTTTTGTTAATTTCAAAAAAGATAACATTACTAAATGATTTATAAGTAAAACTTTTTTTTTTAATATTAAATAAAGCTAACATTTTTGAATTTTTGCGAGTGTATTTTAATTTTTGATTACGACGTTTTCAATGTTACAGCAAACAAGTTGCTGCTGCTGGAGTACTATTACAAATACGAAAATTTGTGTGTGTGTGCTTGTGCGTATGTGTGTGTATATATGTGTGTATGTTTGGTCATACCAAACGTCTATATGGATGAAAAATTAAGTTTTTTTAATTTGATTTATTATAATTTATTTACTGTTAAACACCTAGGCATGCACCCGAGTGAAGCGAGGTCGCTAGAGACCGTAGTCTCAGTCGCAGTCACGTGTGGTTTATGTCTCACTCGAAATATAGGTACGCCGTTAACCTTTTAATTAATATATTCAGACTGAATTTAGGTACTTAAATGTCGCACGTTATGCCTAACGAGGAACTATTCGAGATCAATTTTGTTGCATTTAGCTACAAATGGACCTATTTGCATATCAATGACCTTTCTAACAGATATCTATTTAGAGCTGCATCTACATCTCTCACATTTCAGTCCCAGCACACATAACAAAGCACCAGTAAACCTTGACATGCATTTTTCATTAAAATCCCAAGACGAACTGGTAAGATGAACTATGAGTACAATCCGTTATTACAATCTTCATTCATAACTTACTTCTGGTTTATCTAGAATTTAAGTATTTAAAAAATATTTTAATAAGCAGTTTACTGGGCCAAAATAGAAAGTAGGTATATATTTTTTTTATTAAACTAGCGGCTCACCCTCGCTTCGCTCGGGTTCGTCGCTAGGTACGTTTTAAATATATATAAATAGTTATTACCCAGCGTTAGCCATATAAATTTTAATATGGCTGTTAAGAATTCTTAAATAAGTATTCTTAAATTTTATTTATAATAATAACAGCAAAATCTAAATAAATCTGCCAAATAATCCGAAAAGATAGTTTTATTTAAAATGTTAAATATTCGCGTAAATCTAAGAAAGTATTAAAAAAAATTAGTTAAATCGGGCCAACCGTTCACGCGTGATGGCGTGACTAAGGGAAATAGGGATTCATTTTTTTAGTAATTACTAGCAGCTCACCCTCGCTTCGCTCAACGTACACGTGTTGTTGTACTATTAGTTCACGCTAAAAACTTTATATGCATACTCACTGGAATAACAATAATACTTTCTTAGATTTATGCGAATATTTGACATCTATACATATAATAAAATTCTGAGTCAAATCTGTACATTAAATATTTCTTGGAAAATCTTATTGAAATAGACATTATTATCGATACAGAGGCCGAATCTATAGTTTTTAGAATTTTTGTCTGTCTGTCTATCTGTCTGTCTGTTACCGCATCACAGAAAAACCACTGGAGGGATTTTGATGAAATTTGATATGGTGATAGCTGGTTCTCCGGATCAACATATAGGATACTTTTTACCGCTGGAAAATGTCTCATTTCTGAGAAAAAATACAAAAACTGCAATGTAAGAGTATGTTAATATGTAAAAACTAAGAATTTGGTTTTTGGTCACCTGAACGCGGGCGGAGCCGCGGGCAATGCTAGTTTTAAATAAAACTATCTTTTCGGATTATTTCGCGGATTTATTTTGATTTTTGCTTTTGGGTGGTTTTAGGAAACCAAAAATCATAAAGACCTAATTCTGTCCTGATCTAGTACTTTTCTATATTAAATGTACCTATAACTTAGTGGTTTCAGATTCTGTATAAAAATGTTTATACTTTCTTTTCTCTTCTCTACAAAAAGAAATTATCTGTCCAAAACATATATCCTTCGCACAATCTCTATACAAAGGGTTCTATCGATTAATTCGTCTGTAATAATTTAAAAGAAATAATGACGCGCTATATCCATACTTTTTAATGTTATAAATGAGAAAGTGTGTTTGTTTGTTTTTTGTTTGTTTGTTTTTTCTTTCTTTCTTTCTTTCTTTCTTTCTTTCTTTCTTTCTTTCTTTCTTTCTTTGTCCTTCTTACACGTCGATACGGAGTGACGGATTGGCGTGATTTTTTATGTGGAGATAGTTGCGAGAGCTGGAGAGTGACATAGATTACTTTTTACCATGAGAGATTATCTAATGTCCACGGGAAAACACGTTACAATCCAATCTAAAAAAAACATTCATAATCCGAATTACTCGAAACTTGGTTTTAATACTCTTCAATAAAATTAAATAAATACGTGTTTTTGCATTTCTCATAATTCATCATATAAGGAGGTAAAATACAGGATGAAATTTTGTATGAAAATACCTTTTTACAGATTTTTTGTCGTTTTAGCGCGAGCGAAGCCGCGGTTTCTGCTAGTATATAATATTAATGGTTTGAAAAATACTTTAAACATTTTCTGATTCTTTTCAGATCACTAGAAATCGACTAGATGGATAGCCATGTATCAATGGTTATAGCTTTCTGGCTCTTCTTAATCTGATTGAGTTTCGATACGATTATCCCATAATCCTGCTACGTTGCAACGCAACAGTGAATATCTCTGTATTCGTTTGATTTTCAGTTCCAATTTGGTTACTCTAAATTTTGTATATATTTTTGAATCTTTGAACGAAAGTTCGAAGGCATATGAGTGCACTTGTATTTAACGATTACGTATCGAATCTCATTAAATTTAATATTATTCCTCATATACCTTGCGTACAATTTAACAGTTTAATTTTTAAAGTAATTCAGGAAAACATTGCTTCATAATAAAATGACGAAAGTTATAGTTAATAACTAAATAAAAAACTAATGACAGTAGTTGAAACTGAAAAATTCCTTAAACATTTGTAATTTCATCAAAGTAATAAATTCCATTCCATTTTGATGTTAACATCTAAGTCCTTTACTTTCTGAGTACTCTTGTATACTCGTGTTTTCAAATATATAAGAATAATATGAAATTGAATTTTTACATTTTATCCTTTATAATGAGATTTTCTTTTTCTGGGATAATATAGTGTAATTGTTTGTTGTTTTTATATATACAGTAATTGGATCGACTGACGGATAAACGTAACTTATTATTGCGGTAATATTGATTAAATATGTATTAAAAATTGTAATTTTGACAAAACACGATTAAAAATCTAAAACGAGATCTGTACTACAATAAATTCTGTACGCTTTCTTTTCCCAAACAAAATGATAAAATGCCTCGTAAAATTCCCCACGTTCCGTAACTTTCAACTGTTCAAGAATATCCTTGACATGGGTGCAGTTAGAAAATAGGTGAACGCTAAAAATATAGCTTCGATATGTCAAAACTACAGACTTTGCCCTAAAAATTCGTGAACATGTTTAATAGAAGTCGCTATGAATAACTATTTTGCGGTTCAAAATATTTCTATCCCACATTATAAAAGGATATACAGCCACTGGGTAAGCTTTTAAGCCTGTTTTACGTTTGGACTAAAATAACATTTCTGCTCTGATTAATGTAATACCTTTATATTTCTCTGTTGTTTATTATTAAGTTTATATTATTGTCGTTATAGCTGTTTTATTTTTTCATCTTACTTGTCTTTGTTCTTTACAAAATATAGTATCGTGCTCGCAGCTAAAACAAGAATTTTAGCAAAACTAAAATTGGCAATCTAATATAAAAGCAGCTTAAATAAAATAAAAACATAAAACCGGTGACAAATTCTCAAATAAACTAGGCATTATATTATTTAATCTATTTAGTTATTTTATACGTTCTATGATGTCAACGACAAGTGAGACAAGATTCATAATTTTATAAGTCGATGAAAAATCGTTCTGGCTCGCGTATATGTTACAGCTAAAAGATAAGTTTAAAGAAAATATCCTCTGAATATACGGAAAGTGCGTGTGTGTGTGTGTGTAATTCACACAAGGTAGAAGTGAAATTTCAGAAAAGTAACCTACGAAAGAATGAGATGAATATAGAGTTGGTGGAGTAGGATAATTGTAAAGTTATTTATTTTAATAATATTTTAACCAAGTTTAAAATTTATTTTTATTTTAATTAACATATATATTATATTATATTATATATAATTCAGTATAATTTTTATTATTTTTCATTTCCTGTGTAATGTATTCTCTTATCTCTATCTAATTCTCTCGCCGGCTCAATATATATATATTTATGTGTTTGTCTCTTTATCGTGACGCATTTTCGTTTCATCGAGTTTCAAATCACAATTCTAAAGAAGTTTCACTTCAAAAATATCGTAATCGTTGCAGTCGTTTTGAAGAACATGTTAGAAAAGTAAAATTTAATTTTTAATTTGTATGATATATCAAATTAAAAGGTTGTGAGCAATACAAATTCTTTAACCCAACACCAAGGAGACATTTACACAGTCTACAGGAAATTAAGACAAAATCCTATTATTAGGCAACCCTTATGGGGATAAGGGTTGACTCGAACTTGATTAATTTACCTTCTAAGCTGTTTTTTGCTGAGTATGACCGCCATCAACGCTATATTTGCTGACATTCCCAGCCCAGAGAGCGCCAGTAGAGCCGCCGCACTGGCAGCGCCGCCCGGGGGACAATGCCTGGTGTTATTGACTAGTGAAGAGTTCGGTGCACCCGCTGGCCCGAAACGCAGGTTCGCGTTTATCATAGCCACAGCCGACCCCGCTGTAAAATATCTTATGTATTATATCAATTAACTAAATTTGATATTACGATTGTTAAAAGTGGTTCGGACTTAACAATTTATTTCATCACAGAATAACCAAAGAATTCCTAAGGTTAAAAACCTTAGGAATTTATAATTTATGTTAAAACTGACATTTAGTTATGCTAAAGGCATTTTAACCCTATAGGCGTTGCTTCCAAATATAAACTTCAATGATCAGCAAAGCTCAGTTTTTTCAAATCCATGTTTGAATAAATTATACGAAACTTTTTAATTTATTTAAAAATAAATGGTAAACAATAAATTAAAAATAAAGTATAATAAAAGTACAATTAAAATAGTAAGTTTATGAGAAAACTACTATTTGTATATATGTATTGTTTATTTAAAAGATATCCCTATTTATTTTTCTTATAAAGTAGAAAAATTAAAAATGAAGTTACCTATAAACATAATTGTAAGTTACAGGCAATGTTTCCGTAGCGGGCCCTTATATCAATTAGTTAACTTAAGTTTCTGTGTAATTAGCCGGCAATTTCTTCGCAACGCGATATCAAAGCCTTTACAAGCGCCTTACGTATCTTGGAGCTTTAAATTGTGTTCAGCGACATTAAAATTAAAGTGTATATTAAAATTTCTTGCTAAAGAAACTGTCTGACAAAATTACACTCAAGAGCTTTTTGCTTACGTTGTAAAAACTAAGTTTGTGAAAGTTTTTCCTCATTTTATTTCTATGCATAGTAAATTAAAATTAAAAATTGCTGTTTTCGTTACCTGCCGACATGATTGCTTTTTTGCGTCCAATTTTGAAAATATCTTGTTACAACTTGTCAGAAGAGCCAATCACCACAGTCTCCCCTCCACCAGCCCATTGCATTTTAACACAAATCACGTTATTTATCGACATTACACTCAGTTTTACAAACACACAGTTTGTCACTTTTTGATACATTTATTTTTGTTCATCATCTTGAGTGTTGACGAGATTTTGGTTTGAAAAATTAAAACTATAATTTAACGAATACTTTTTACTCTCAAATCTAATAAAATAGCTTAAAAATATTCGATATTCATACATTAGTAATAAAAAACTGATGATTGATAATATAAGATTTGCTTTGCTACTTGCTCTACCAAAAATGTATATACATATATAATATAAGTATAGAAGTTTAGATTACAACATTATTGTAATCTATACTTATATACTAATATTATAAAGAGGAAAAGTTTGTAAGTTTGTGAGGTTGTAAGGGGTAATCTCTGGATCTACTGAACCGATTTAGATGAAATTTGGTAAGAAGATTGTTTGAGACCTTGGGAAGGACTTTTTATTCTAAATCATCCCTTAAGGGGGTTAAAATGGGGATGAATGTTTGTATGAGGAATCAATCTGAATATAAAAGCACAAAATGCTACGAAATAACAGAATAAATCAAGCGATTTATAAACGAGAAAAGATACGATCATTTAACTGCAAAACAAAAACAACATTATTCTACTACTATTTTCGATGTTCTCCTTTACGTTTCCGAAGATTAATGGCTCGTGTGTTTTTATAGACTAGTTTTTTCCATTCAAAGATAATCTTCACTTTATGACCGTAGTATTACAATTTTATTTTGTTAATGTTAATAAAACTATTATATGAAATTGTTCTTTTAATTTTAACGTGTTAAAGTTAACATAAAACAATTCGTCTGCCAGTTTTGCTGTTGTCACTCGCCAGTTTATTAGTCTGTCTTTACGACTTAAGTTAATAATTAAATAAAGAAATTTAGTTATTTTTTTGTCAGAATCAAATCAACGTTAAAAACTCTACAACATTATGAAACGTTATAGTAGAGATTTATATAAGAATATCTCCTATATGTTTGTTTACATATTATGTACAGCACTAAATAAAATATTTTTCCTCGGGTAAGCAGATGGGTGAAGACTACCTTATTTCAGATCGCAATCTAAAAAACGATGCCAGGTATCGTGATATTTATGTGACATTCACTCCAATAAACAAGATAAATAGCACGTTTAAATTTCATCTTCTACTTAGTGACCATAGACATGACAATATTTCTATGCTTATTACAAAATGACCAGATTTTTCCTTCAGCTACCAAAATATCGAAATCATTAAATTAAAATCAATCTCTTCGAACCGTCGAGTAAACATTGTCTATTTTTTTTATTTCACTGACAGACAGAAAACATGGCTTGCGAATTCGGGTAAAATGAATATTTTTAATTCGACTTCTGCATTGAAATAACAAAATAACATGTGAATTGTAAGAGCATTTCACGGTGCATTTAATACGGCCGGGTTGCATGCTTTCCTGTCAACATCTGTATGTAGGTTACTTAAAATTATTAAAAAAATCATTTCGTCACACCATATTATTTAAACTTGCTAATGGAGTACTGTTCAGTGGCTATTGTTTTTGTTTTAATCTTACTAAATTAAAAACAAGATAAACGACCAGTTATTTGCTTAAATACATGATATATAGTTAAACTGTCTGACGACACGTTTGACTCAGTGTGTACTTACTTGCTATGTCAGCGGTCGCGGGTTCGAGTCCCGCTGGGGGCATTCAATGTGTGATGAGCACGAATGTTTGTTCTCCAGTCATGGGTGTTTATATTTATAATATGTATGTATTTAAAGTTATATATGTGTAGTGTATCAACTATCTGGTATCCATAACACAAGCCTCGCAGGTTCCCATGGAACTCGATGGTGCTGTGTGTTAATGTCCCAACATATTTATTTATTTATATTTAATGTATGATTTTGAAGTATATGGTGTTGCTTTATATGTAATTAATTAAGTAACAAAGTTGATCGTTTCCATTATAATAGTGAAGATCATGTTAATTCAGTACAATATATAATTATTTCTCACTAGTTTTTCTTATACGCATTGATTTATTTTAATTAATGTTGAACATTGTTGTAATAGTTGTTTATTATAATGATATATAAAAAAAATCGACATTAATGAGGAAATATAAAACCATGAGTATTTCAATTTAACTTAAAACAATTTAAATATTATAATAACATTAATTTCATCGATATATGTATATAAATAAATTTAATAAAAATAAATAAATAAAGTTAAATAAATTAATCGATATGCATTTAAATTAATTTACATGCACAATAATAATAGAATACGTTTTGTAAAGCAAAGGAAGGAGTTAAACATCAAAATGACACTATAGCAGAGAACAAAGCAAGTGTAGAGTTAACGTCGCTGCAAAGGAAACCTCGTTAACGCAAATGTCATCGGACTGCATTAGACATCGCAAACGTCCTTGTTTGTTGTTTAATCGAAATGTTCATGCTACATTAATTTACTTGGAAATTTTAAATTACCATGAAAATTGATAATTTTAAATGCGAGTGCAATTAAATGCGGTTACACCATATCCGTTTTTAAGAGATTATTTACAGGTTATTTTAATATTACTATATTTGAATTCGAGGTCTTTTTTTTATTAGAAATGGGCTCACTCTTGACCTTCATCTATGCTCGAAGGCAAAGATAAGGTCTACGATCTAGCGAGTTTGCCCAGGAGAAGCCTGTTAACACGCACCTTAAATAGGTTCAGGTTATACGCACTCGAAAAAACAGAGGCAGGCAGGGCATTCCACTTCTTGGCTGTGCGCATTATAAAAGATGATGAATAACGCTTAGTGCGAGTGGTCGGAATATCAACCAAGAAAGGATGGTATCCTGCAGTACGTCTGGTGTTCCGATAGAAGAATGGCGATGGCGGTATGAGACTGTGGAGCTCGTGGGCACACTCCCCGAAGTACAGTCTGTAGAAAACCGACAGACAAGCAACTTGGCGACAGTGTGCTAAGCTGTGAAGCTTAGTTTTCACAAGCTTTTCGTCGCCGATTAGCTTTTTAGCTCTGCGTTCCACCGAGTCAAGAGTAAATGGCAATGGTAATGGTTATTAATATATAATAATTAATATATCAATCAGGCAGTGGTAGCCCAGTAGTAACGCGCTTGCTTGGGAAACCGAGTGAAGCGGGTTCAAATCCCGGGTCTCGCACCTCTGATATTTTCATGTGCGAATTATTTCTAACATGATTACATACGGTGTAGGAAAAACATCGTGAGGAAATCTGCATGTCTGAGAGAACCTAGCAAGTTTTCGAAAGACATGTGAAGTCCGCCAACCCGCACTTAGCCAGCGTGGTGGACTATGGCCTGATCCCCCTCGTATTGATGGGAGGCCCGCGCCCAGCAGTGGGACGTTAAAAAGGGCTGAATACATACATACAATTAATATATAAAATAAAACATATAATATGTGTTTATAATAAAATTTATAAATAAGTTATTTAAATTGAATTACATCTTTTTATATAAAATTCCCGTGTCACGATGTTGGTCCGCAATTAACGCCGAAACCACTTACTTATCCGATATCACGTTTTTTTTATATGTGTAATTTATTGTAACATAAAAACACATGATAGTTTTTTTCCCGATTATTTCCTTTTTAAATGAATTATAAGTGTGCTACAGCAACGCGTGGCCGGGTCTACTAGTATTTATAAGTAAAAGAGAAATAAATACCAATCACGATATCTCAGAAAGAATATTACATAGATTTTGTATAAGTTCAATTCAAGTTCCAAAGTCCGAGTGACCAAAATTGGAAATCTTTCCAATTAAAAATGACGCCGACGAAATTTTAGGCGGTGGATGATGTAAAATTGGAGATTTCATCACTGTAAAACTACGAAACATGTAAAATAATATTGAGACTCATTGTGGAGTAAAAGAAGCAGCTAGTTATACTCTTTTTAAGTGCATTAGACTAAGTTTTCTCGCGGCTCCGTTCGCGTTGTATAATTTTCAAAATTAAATATTATATTCTCAAATTTGAATCACGCATATAACATTTAAATATACTTCTGCAAGTACTTTAATTTAAAATGAAAAAATGAAAGAAGTCGGCATGGAGTTGTCGGCTAGACTGGAAGATACTACGCGCTTGCAACGCGATTTTATTGAGAAAATACGACGGAAAACTTAACAGATGTGCATTCTACACTTGTTTTTTGTTGTTGTTATTGTTATAAAAATAATATGTGTATATTAAATTTAAACAAATATGGCTGTCACTTCAATGTAACTACCGCATAATGTGCTCTATTTTGTTTTTTTTTTGACGACTTGCACGACCAACAACAAACACTCGTTATAGTTTGCCAGCCTGTCTGTTTGTACCTGCGTATATACGGAATAACTGAATTAATTTTACGAGACTTACACTTGTAGATGGAAGTTTATCACTAAAGTGAAAGAGGCTACTTTTAGAAAAAAGAATTGAAAATACATGATGATCGACATGCAGTGAAAGATATTTTTTGTCGTTACTCGTATTCGATGCCGTGGGCAAGAACAAGTCTTAAATATACATTAATGTGAATAATGACTCAGATTCACTACAAAAAATCAAAAGGAATAATAAATTTTATATTAATAACTAGCAACGCATCCTCGCTTTATTCGGGTTCGTCCCTAGCTTGCTTACCAGAACAAACTTTCATCCCCATTTTCTCCCCCTTAAAGGAGGATTTCCAGGATAAAAAATATCCTATGTCCTTCCCAGGGTCTCAAACTATCTTCTTACCAAATTTCATCTAAATCGGTTCAGTAGATCCAGAGATTACCCTCTACAACGTCACAAACTCACAAACTTTACGTCTTTATAATATTAGTATAGATAAAGAGTACAATAGGTATACATTGTGACAATGTCGACACGTATGTATGTGACAAGATTAATGGGCTCATAGTCATTAGATAACTTAGATGGGTAGCAGAAGTCCTTTCATATATAAGCCATCTTAATCGACCTACCAAATGAGTTGAATACGACGAAATTAGCAAGGAAGAGAAGATTAAGTAATTATTAACATTTAAAGATCAATCTATTACCATTAAAGCCTTTTAAGCACGCTTTTATTAGCCTTACGAAATAAAAACAACTACATCTATCTATATATATATAAAAGGCAAAAGTGATTAACTGATGTATCAACGCACAGGCCAAACCTTTAAGGCTATAAAATTGAAATTTATATGAACCTTTTTATTCCTTGGACATATTAGCATGAAATTTCGTATGAATTGAGTAGGTACGGCAAAAATTATGAGTTAGGTATTTCCTAAAATTCAACCCCTAAGAGGGTATAATAGGGGATATAATTTTTTATGAAACCCACTTTTTACAGTTTTTTTATAGTTTTAGCGCGAGCGAAGCCGCAGGTTCTGCTAGTTTTCATATAACAAACTTAAAAAAAATGAAAAACAAGATTACACATTAACAACTAAAAAAAAAACAAATCTATAAGGAATGTCAATAATAGGTATCATTTTCATCCATACCACGTAGAGTTCAAGTACAGAAAATTACGACTGTAAAAAGAGTAGTAAAACAGAAAACGTGTAAATGTGCGGGCAAATCGCTATCCCACAAGTTTCCTCTGTAAGGATTTACGATACCTCTTATTGCTGCTAGATTCTCACGGGAACGACATTTGACTAAGACAACATTTCTGAGTTGGGAGACCATGTATACTATATTGCAAAAAGTAAACAATAATTAATCTATACTAATATTATTAAGAGGTAAAGTTTGTGAGTTTATGAGTTTATGACGTTGTAGGGAGTGATCTCTGGATCTACTAAATCGATTTAGATTAAATTTGGTAAGAAGATATTTCAAGACCCTGAGAGGGACATAGAATACTTTTATCCCGGAAACCATCCCTTAAGGGGGTAAAAATGGGGATGAAAGTTATATTGGTAAGCAAGCTAGGGACAAGCCCGAGCGAAGCGTCGAAGTCGTTAGTACATAAAATATTTCAGAATTGATAAATTGGACCCACATTATTGCGAAAGTTTTTTGTGTTTGACTCCGTCTAGTCATTTTAGCTTGAAGAAGTAGCTAACAAACTTTCAACTTGTATCAAAATTACCCAATTGGCATTTTTCCTTAATATAATCTTTTTTTTAATTCAATTCAATTCTCTTGTTAATGACTTCAAAATGTGCGATTTAATCAAAGATTACTTCGCCAATGTAACAGAATGGAAAAAACACGAAGAAGATCTGTCGGTAAAATAAGATTGTTAGGTAAATATTATCATCATTATTATCAGCCTGCTTACTCCAACGGTTATTCGTTCCCCTCCAGATATGGCCAGCCCACTGCCACTTTAGCCTTCTGATTCTCTGAGCAACATCAATGACACGGGTTTAAATTACAGGTGAAACTACATATTATATATAATTTACTAGCGACTCGCTTCGCTCAGGTTCGTCCCTAGGTACGTTTTGACACTTAATATGGAATCGTCTTTTTTCTTTTTTCTTGTGAATTTTTTCCACGTTTTTATAGTTATTCTGCTATTTGAAGATACAAATCCAACAAATCAAAAACCATGAAAATCGGCACAGCAGTACTCGAGTTATAAGTATTTTAACAAACTCGACTTTGTTTGTTTTATATAAATATATAGATAATGTGTAAAAAAAGAGTAAGTCCTTTATAAAACGTGGACATTAATTATTTTTTTATAAAATACGCATAATAATATAAAACAAAATAATATCACCAAGCCAAGTTCACGTTTCAATAAAAAATGTTACATATTATTTAAGATACAGTAAAAGAAAATGAAAGCTTGTTGAAATGTAAACATCAAAATCCTATATCGTCCAGATGTCACCGGAGGGGATTTATAGTATTCCTTATTGCCAGTAGCTCCTCGTGGTTACGACTAACGACTCAGATAACAGTAAATCGTTCAGAGCTTCTTCACTAAAGTGCGTACATTTTCATCTGATTAGATACTTGAAATCCTTTAGTTAAATTTGTGTATATTATAAAATAATCTATTACATTATTGTTGAACTAAGAAAAACGTTGTTGCTCGCTTATGTTCAAAAAAAATGGAGTTATTTTAATGGTACAGCTAGGGGATGAATATTGTAGTAGAACTATAATGATTTCTAGTTTAACGAAACTGTGTTTAAGTGATTTATTCATTTCGTTAAAACTGCTAATATATATCAATTATGTTTATATAACATAACATATCAAAAATAATTATGGTTTGTATAAAACTAGCGAATCACCGTCGTTTCGCTCGGGTTCGTCCCTAGGTCTAATAACTTTCGTCTATAGTAACAGTCAGTAGGGAATAGATACACTATATATTATTATATTCCATAGGTATGATAAGTTTTATATCCCTTACTCTAGAAACAATTAGTTCGAAATACAGACTTCAATATCCCGCTTTAAATCCCCTTAAGGGGTTGTTTTCGGGATGAATACTATTGTATGTCTTTCCCAAGGTCTCAAACTATCTTTATACCAAATTTCATCTTAACCGGTCTATTAAGAGAGTCGTGAAAAGACTTTTTCTATCTCTCACTATTCAGCCCTTTTTAACGTCTCACTTCTGGGCACGGGAATCAATTCATTATGAGGAGGATCGGGCCATAGTCCACCACGCTGACCAAGTGCGGATTGGCGGACTTCGCATGTCTTTCGAAAACTTGTTAGGTTCTCTCAGACATGCAGGTTTCCTCACGATGTTTTCCTTAACCGTAAGGCAAGCGATAATCATGTTAGAAATGATTCGCACATGAAAATATCAGAGGTGCGAGACCTGGGATTTGAACCTGCTTCACTCGGTTTCCCAAGCGAGTGCGTTTTCACTGGGCTACTACTACCTGAAAAGACTTCATAAAAATCTAATCAAAGAATCTGAAAAAGTGTACTTAAATTAATTGAGATATTGTTGGTAAAATTAAATGGGCTACCCTCATAGTATAATTAGCTTAACCAATATTTGGGTAAAGTACACTTTCAGCTTACAATCATAATAAAATGTAAATGGGACCACGGTTTACAAGCTACTGAATAAATTGGAGGCTTCAATACGCAATAATTAAAGTGGTCTTCAATTACTTAATAATAGCCTCTTTGTATGTTTAATTTTTTTACAATATGCATTTTACTTAAATAGGTAAAATATGTGAGAAATCTGTTCTTCACTCTCATAGATGTGACATTTTTATATGTAGTGTGATCCCATAAAGATACATTGTTCTCGGTTAAAGCCAATATCGCTATTTTGTAAGTCATCGTAAATGAATAATATGTAAATACTAACAAAAAAGAAGCCGGCTGGATGAACTTCATCATATAGCTGGCTTAAAGTAAGCCGCCCAGTAAACCACTTATCCAAAAATTTATATTTTATACACTCAACATCAAAATTATATAAACATTTATATATTATAGAAAAACAAAACAGTTTGGTGCCTTTTTCTATACTGTTCATCAACCGATTTTCTTTTTTTTTGTTTAGTAGCTATTGACTTCTTTTTCTTCAATATATATATATATATATATATAGGTAATATACATTTTCGAAAATACCTACTGCGTGTTTTATGTACCATAAGAGTCGCTTCACAAAGATTTCATTCGCATTTTGTCTAAAGAAAATTGTCAACACCCGTGCGTATTGCCCGTAATGATTCCAAGATCCAATGCCACCCGAAATCAACCTCAAACGCCCTACTCACTTTCAAAACGTTAAAATGAGTTTCGCGATCCAAGGACTGTAAAAGAAATAATCCTTAATGACAAATACTTGATATACATTTTTTTATCTTTCAAGTAAGCTTTTTAGATAAAAATCATTTATATCAATTATTATAATTAATTAATTATATTATAATCATTTTTTTTAATTGTGTAAGTTTTCTTATTCCAATAAATTCCATTTTTATATATTTTTAACATAAATAATCCCTAAAGCCGCAATATGTCTTACGAGTATACTGCGAAATGGTTAGTAATATATTTTAAAAACCGTTTAGGACACAGCGGATCGGCAATTTAAAATGATATAGTACAAAATATGCCGCGCAATTGAAAATAACCTTCTAAAAGTATCTTATTATTTGAACATTTCTTTGTTACAGCTGTCGCCCATTAGGGCGTGTATGAGATTCGTTTCAGTGTTGAGTGCCTCCTAGGAATTACTACGAACGCAAGCGCTCCGCATTTCCAGACTAACAACGCTTTGTGTCCAAATAGTTCTCATTGTTATTGTCCTGCTGGAACTTTTAACCGACAGTAAAGGAAACTTTAGTATAGAGAGTGGACGCAAAAAAGTTTCAACGCAAATTATACTCGAGCACAATACTTGGACTGCATGCCATCGTATCGATTTTATGCCTTGAATACAAGACTTAAGAATTCCTTCCGCTATTCATATTTTTTATATCATATTTCAATAAAAGTGTAATGATGATTTATTAAAAAATGGCAATAATGTAATTAAATAACTGTTAATTTTCCGTATAATTTTAGTTAATAAACTAAGAAGCAATAGATCACTAAGATTTATCGAAGCACAAGACATCCACTTTGCCTTATCTGAGATATAAACTGCCTCTTGGAAAGTGATGAATCGATAGCTTATACTTTCTAAATTAAGTTCACAATAGCTAATTATGAGTTTAGTATTAAAACTGGGGTTTTTTATGGGGTCATACGTCAGTTTGATCCGCTTTTGGTTCAAGAAAAGACCATTATAAGATATAAGCTCTATTCATTATATTAGAATAAATATATATTTCTTATGTAAACGTTTATAAATATTAGCTTATGCTAAATCTCGAAGTACCTAAGTATTTTTATCAATACACATGCCCAAGCTGTTGCAAAGAAAGGCAGAAAAGTGATACTACGTCATATAAATCACAAATCAAGTTACAATTGTTTTTTTTTATCGAATAGAATCACATAAGATACTCGTATTTTACTTATTTTATGCTAATTTTGCATGCGTGTCAATTTCTATATGTTTGCTTTATATTACTTAACTTGAGAGGTTAATTAAATATATCTATACTAATATTATAAAGAGATAAAATTTGTGAGTTTGTGATGTTGTAGGGGGTAATCTCTGGATCTACTGAACCGATTTAGATGAAATTTGGTAAGAAGATAGTTTCAAATCCTGGGAAGGACAACACTTTTTATCCCGGAAATCATTCCTTAAGAGGGTGAATATGAGGATGAAAGTTTGTATTGGAATTAAAGCTAGGGATGAACCCGAGCGAAGCGAGGGTGACTCTCTAGTATATATATAAATACAACAATTTACTGATTTTAGCTCTTATTTTGTTTTGGTTTTTCTTTCATATTCATATTTCCTTGTTTGAAATACTTATACAGAAAATTTGTAAGCCACCAAAGTTACGTCCATCTATTATTATTATTGCTATGTTGTCGAATCTTAGAACATCGCACACTATTTATAAAACAAAATTTTTGTCGATAAAAGTTTTTCAATTTTAATATCATTAAAATTTAAGTTACGGTTCATCACAATGTACCTACGATATCACATTTGACTGCTAATGACTCCTAATTGTACGTCCGTAAACCCTTACATTTAAAATGCTTAAAATTCAACATGAAAAAGCAATTACAGTTTAACTGTAATAAAAGGAATTGGATTCGCTTAAATGGTAATTTATTCGGCCACAGAGATTCAGGTGAATATTTGATACGAATATTTACGGAAAGCTAAATATCGGAGTACACTGGGATGTTCATACTGTCTTCCTAATTTATATATAGGGTGGAACAAACGAATGGCACATGAAAGAAAAATACCTTAAATAATGAAGATATCAAATTTTACTCAAAGGAAATATTCCTTTGTTTTTAAAAATAACTGCATTTAAATATTTTTAAAATAGCTTACCCTGAGCAAGTTATCAAAACGGTTAAAAATGCAAGAAAGTACATCACTATATTTGCGACCTAGTCGATAGGATAAAAATAAAAATATAATATGGTAAGAATAACATCTCCACAACATGTTTAAATATAATTCAGCCTTATCTTAGTATAAATGTACGAGTATATGCTTATTAAAATTTTCATAGCCAAATTGATCGTTTGACCTCTATAAATTTGGTATAGAGATTTCGTTTCGTAGATAAATTGATCATGACAGTACCCAAGGGATGGGTGTCATTAATGTAAGCTATTGTAACTTATTCTGTATTGCTTACTTAGGATATTTAAAGTTATCTATATGTTACTGTGCCATTAGCACGTTCTTTAGTATTTGAAAAATTTTAATACTGTATGGAAATTACTAAATATAGCAGATTGAAAAGTAACATATACACCTATATAGTTCACCGTCTTATAAAATATCCCTATTAAAATAAACTCTCTATACAAAACAATACGGCGTCGAAAAACGTCAAACACTATTTGACTTAAATTATATTGTATTCATTTATTGCACTTAATATACGATTGAAATTTTAAAACAGAATCCAATGTCGCTTCTTGGGATAAGTAGCATTTGGCACACCTCACTTGAGTAAGATGCAACATGGATATTTCTATACAAAATATTTACCTATGCTTCTGTAGTAAACTAGGCGAATGAGTATTTAAATAGTAAAATATAAAAAATACTTATACAATATATTTTGAATGAATAAAATCCAATGTGCAGGCGATTTCGCATCAATCATCTAGAAATATCTACCACAGTTTATTAATGTACAGTACAACGTTATTGCTAAAGCCGTATTGGTATTTGTTTAGATCGGTAACATCAAGCTTTAATTAATACAGAAAGTTTTGAAATACATCGGACTATTAATGGCCTGTAGTAGTAATGACCTGTGCTATTTAAAACTGCGACTCACCCTCGCTTCGCTCGGGTTCGTCCCTAGGTTGCTTCCCTATACGAATTTTCACCCCCATTTTCACCCCCTTAAGAGATGATTTCCGGGATAAAAACTATAATATGTCCTTCCCAGGGTCTCAAACTATCTTCTTACCAAATTTTATCTAAATCAGTTCAGAACTTTCAGAGCCTATTCGATACAAACAAACAAAAAAAACAATTAATATTACGAGTAGAATAGATAATCACTTCAATCTATCTTGTTATTAAAGGGATCTGTCAACTAGTACAATGTTAATGTAATTTTTGATATTTAATCTATACATATAATAAAATTGTAACTAAGCCGAATCTGTACATTAAATATTTTTTGGAAAATCTTATTGAAATAGATTATCGATGAAGAGGCCTAATCTATAGTTTTTAGAATTTTTGTCTGTCTGTCCGTCTGTTACCGCATCACGGAAAAACCACTGGAGGGATTTCGATGAAATTTGGTATGATGATAGCTGTTTATCCGGGTCAACATATAGTATACTTTTTACCGCAGGAAAATATCTCATTACTGAGAAAAAATATAAAAACTGCAATGTAAGAGTATACTAACATGTAAAACCTAAGAATTTGGTTTTAGGTTATCTGAACGCGGGCGGAGCCGCGGGCAATGCTAGTCTATAAATATATTTGTAAGTAATTATTTAAATGTTCGTTTGTAAATATATAATTTTACACATGTAACTGTTACGTAGA
The DNA here is from genome assembly GCA_921882275.1 of Brenthis ino. Classification (NCBI taxonomy): domain Eukaryota; kingdom Metazoa; phylum Arthropoda; class Insecta; order Lepidoptera; family Nymphalidae; genus Brenthis; species Brenthis ino. The sequence goes on from OV170227.1 coordinate 3,809,910, forward strand.
GAAAGTTTTTATGTTATTTATCTTGCTGTAAGTCGACACTATCTATGATGAATTTTCAGAAAAACAACAAACCCTACGCCATTCATAAGATTGTCATGAATTTTAGTAGGTACATGAAATAGCATTTGAGTGTGAAAAATATTTTCTTCCTTTTCAGTTATAAAGGGGAAGTTGATAGGTTGTATTGTTAAAGGAGTTTGTTTTATCCCATTAAACTCTTTTTATCGTCCAATTGCTGGCCGTAGGCCTCCCTTTAACACGAGTACCAAGTTCGTGTTAGCCGCCATCACACGTATTTCGAAGGTAATAATATTTTTTCTCAGACATACAGTTTTCGTCATGATAATTTCCTTCATTGTAAGGCAAGTGGTAATCATGTTGAAATTGATTCGCATATGATAATATCAGAGGTGCGAAACCAGGGATTTGAATACGGTTCACTTGGTTTTCCAAGGGAACTAGTTACCACTGGGTTACCACTGCCTTTTTAATTAAACTTATTTAGTATATTTATTTCATTTTTCATTACTATCATATAAAAATTATGGATTTATAAAATTTTTATTCCACATGTAAAAAAAAGTGATATTTTAACCAAGAATCAATCGCCAAAATTTTATTTTAGAGTTTAAAATATCTAGATTACATCTACAAGCAGGTAAGCACTCAACGATACTTAAATTTCTTTTAATTTACTAAAAGTTTAAACATTGTACAATATACATATTCTATACTGTTGATTAAGAAACGTAGCACGGTCATGTTATGTGAACGTCAGCAGTCTCATTTTCTTTCTACTTGTTCATTTTATTCTGATATTAGATGTGTCCACGTCGTCCTGAGCGCGACATATCGGAATATTAGAGATATCTACTTCATGATTAAAGGTATAAAGTACCTTTATATTTTCTTCTCATCTTTTTATTTTAGTTCAAAATGTTAACAATACATTTTAAATTTAACTTTTACGATGTTTAAGACGACATGTTGTTTTTAGATAAAAATATACCTAACAATTATTATAGAATTACTAGCATTTGTTCAGATGACTAAAAACCAAATTCTTAGGTTTTACATTTTAGTAAGTATACTCTTACAATGCAGTTTTTGTATTTTTTCTCGGAATTGAGATATTCTCCCGCGGTAAAAAGTTTCCTATATGTTGACCCGGATAACCAGCTCTCACTATACCAAATTTCATCAAAATCCCTCCAGTGGTGTTTCTGTGATGCGGTAACAGACAGACAGATAGACAGACAGACAAAAGACAGACAAAAATTTTAAAAACTATAGATTCGGCCTCTGTATCGATAATGATGTCTATTTCAATAAGATTCTCCAAAAAATATTTAATGTACCGATTCGGCTTAGTTACAATTTTATTATATGTAAAGATAATAACGTGTTTATTGCCATATGAGTGATATTCACCCTGAATAGTTCTTTTTTGTTTTTGTTTATTTAAACACGTTACTTTAGTATAACGCTATTACCCTTAGGGGCGTAGAAATTATACATAAACAACGCGAGTAGAACTGCGGGTAAATCTAGAATTATAATAAAAAATTGTGCCTACACATTGCATATTGAATGTACGCCTCGTGGCAATATAAACAAGTTTTATTTTATGAGGCATTTTAAAGGAGTCCAATTGACTACGCAAAAGTACCCATAAGGTACAAATTCTGTTAAAGTTAAATTATTTTCGGATTTAAATCCATTATATCGACGTTTTTTGGAAACAAAAATTATTAAGCTTAATCTTGTTCAATCTCGATCTAGCTTCTAAAGTACCATTAATTTCTAGATTAAACTTTTAAAGTTTGCTGGCGAACACTTATTCTCGTCTGTTCTCATTTCCTATTGTTGTTGGTTTCCGGAAGTTTATATCAAGCAAACAAATCTTTAATAACATCTGCAAGATAATATAAAATATATGTAATAAGAGCTGTATTTTATTAGATTAACACTTCCAGGAAAATTTCTAAGAAATTTATTGTTAACTGACACGCCGGCGTGTCCGCGGTCTTGGAGGTGTTAACATACTAATAATAAATTTTTTGCGTTTTACAATGACCATAAATTAGCAACGCTTACTGACTGGTCTATGGAATGTCATATATATGTACATACTTACACTTAAAATACACGAGTGAATAATACTATAACTAACATAATGCTGTACATATACTATAACCGATATAATCTAAAATTGTGTGACAAAAACACGACACCTAGCTGCCTTCGTGCCTATGTAATCAGAACACTCATCAAAATTTCATCTCGATTGAATGAATTATAGTAATGTAAACGTTACATAAATCAAAAAACCGAGGAGCAGACAGACGTACACATATTTTATATAAGTATATAGATAAATGGTTCCACATTTTTTTACTTTTAAATTTGTTTACTAGGTAGACCAGCTTTCAAACCGCCATACAAATGCTGTTATAGTTACAAAAAGTTGAGAACGAATAGTGATGTTACTATATTTGCTATGTACAATGTACATTGTCGTAATTAAATTTTTATCATTATTTCTGTATTTAATATAACTAGTGTTCGCCCGGCGGTGAAATTCATTTTTGAAAATTCATTCAAAATTAAAAAAAAGATAATAGTTGACACAGGAGAAAAAGGAATTTAACTGTTTTATCTTTGCCAAAAAAAACTAACAGTTTCTAAAATATTTTTATTGGCAACACTAAAGCTCGTCAATAGCTAGAAAAAAAAGTTGGTTGACAAACATAGGAGAACAAGGTACTAAACTATTTCGTCTTTGCCTGTTTTTATATATATACGTAGATAATGCAATACTTTTTAAATATTTTTTTTTTAAATATACCTAACAGATATGGTGTAATACGAGAGATTGCTTTTACTTATAAGTTATAACTTACTGGATAAAATTATTCAATAACAAATACCAAATCCGCCATACTAATACTATACATCGATTTCACGGATTCTTCATTGAATAAAACATGAGGGAAATAGTAGTTTTTAGCGCTTTTAGAGACTTACAGTTAGTTGGAAAAACCATTCAGTTTTATTAATCCTTCGGACGTACAGTTATTGGTTCGCTACGTGCTTGGGAATTTACTGATCACTCTAAAATAAAAGTGTTGTAAGAGGATATAAAATATATCTTTAAAATTTATATGTATACTAGCATTGCCCGCGGCTTCGCCCGCGTTCACATGACCAAAAACCAAATTCTTAGGTTTTACATATTTGTATACTCTTACAATGTACTTTTTGTATTTTTTCTCAGAAATGAGATATTTTCCCGCGGTAAAAAGTATCCTTTATGCTGACCCGGATAACCAGCTATCATCATACCAAATTTCATCAAAATCCCTCCAGTGGTTTTTTTGTGGTGCGGTAACAGACAGACAGACAAAATTCTAAAAACTATAGATTCGGCGTCTGTATCGATAATAATGTTTGTTTCAATAAGATTTTCCAAAAAAATATTTAATGTACAGATTCGGCTTAGTTAGAATGTTATTATATATACCTATAGATAATGATTCAGAAGTATAGAGCATTGTATTTCTATAATATTTTCTTAGAGTAACGCGGATATTTGACATTTTAAATGAAATAATCTTTTTGGATTCGGAGAGGTCAGTCTCTGCCGTGACCATGATTGCTGTAAAGCATTCGAAATGTCGGAAACTAAAAATCGAAATAAACCCGCGGAAAAAGCCGAAAATATAGTACCTACTTCTTTTGGCTAATATATATATTTAAACGTTACATTTGAAAAGTCCTCTTATCTACACCTGGCTAGATCTCCAAATCAGCGCAGTGGTATGTACTTTGCTAAAATTGACATAATAAATTAATCAAATAGCTTATTACATGGATTCTTGTTTACTAAGAGATAAAAGCTTCAGTCTTAATTTTTAATTAAGTTCAAATAAAAGTACATACGGTAAGATTAACAATAACGAAACTAGAAAATTATTTTAGATGGTAATATTATATTTATTGTGCAATAAACAAATTTGTGGATAACTAAAAAACTCGTGTTAGCGTTGACTACGAAGTTGATGACCGTCCATGCGGCACGTTTCTAATTCACATATAATAGGCTGTTACGCTAGATTTCATGAGTTAATTTCCGCTCGAAACCTTTATGTTAATCATACAGGTTAGGTTAGGTTAGGTCTATGAGACTATCAGCTAAATTTTTGACAAGGATTAGTTATTCCGAAAGCTGTTAACCGATTTCTCTCTTCTTCTATCTATAATGGATATAGTCTACGTAGCTAACGGTGTCAATCAATTCCGTATGTACAATAATTATTCGGAAGAATACGATGATTGACAGTAACACCAATTTTCCACTTTGCCTCTAATCGCGAATAATATAAACGCGGTGGCATAGATTATTTATTTAAATAATTTATATGATTTATCCAGTGACACGCGACACGACGAATATAATTGCTACTGCTAAACAACTAACGTGGGTAAGCATGTGTGATATCTATATACATAAAATTACTGATTAAGTTTAATAAAATATGTGTTTTTGAATTGTAGACCCATTTTTTTGTGTTGAACTGAGGGAAATTCGCCAAAACGCTAAACGCCCCTGATTTCGCTACAACGTCGTGATTCCAGTAAATCCGTATTTGTGCTGAAGGGTGTGCTTTAACTATCCGGTTATTTATGCCTTAGCCACTTTTTATGACATGATTTTTCGGCCAGAAAAAAATTTGTTCTACTATGCCGGACACAACTTAAAGAGCTACCTACAGTGTTTTGCTTATTACTAAGTATACTGTAACCCGGCCGCCAAAGCCGCCGGCCGGTGGACCCGACGGATCCGTGCCCACCAACTGGTCGAGGCAACTTCTTATCATTACAAGGACATCCCAATTTTCCCGGCAATGCCAAGGCTTGGCTATAAAGGCAAGACAACTTTAAACCGCAGGTTATACGCACGAAGTTTTCTTGTGTCAGCATGATTATTTCTAATAAACCCGGCAACTCAAGCCTTTCATGCTCCTCCGTTCTCAAAACGAAGAATGTATAAAAAAATACCATTAAACTAAATTATAATCCTTAGCTATTCTTATTATTATTATTAGCATGCCATAAATTAACTCTCAATTGCAAATGAAGTAAGTCAGTCAGTCTGTTTGGTTGTTTTAAGGGTTGAATCAATTTTGACATTGTTTTGTAAATTAGTAGTTATTACCTTAAACTGTGAGAAAAGATATACCTACTACTTAGATACTAGACATAAAATAATTTTTTGTAGATATTATATGACATCATTAGAAATTTTAGTTTTTACTTATGTAGGTGATAAATCCTTTCTATATGAGGATAAAAATTAGTCTCATGAAAATAACCACTGTAATAAAAAGAAAACCCTTCAGAATTGAGAAAATAAGCTAATTTAGTGCGGTGTAGGTACAATACAGCATTAAATGAAATCTAAATTAAAATATTAAACAAAATAGCTTTAAAAATTATATATCAAAGGTTGCATGACTGTCTTATCATACGAATACAATTTTTAGAATCTCATGTCAGGATCTCATTAAAAATGCAGAAATATTATTTCTTTCGTTCTTAAGTTACTCGCTTCTTTTATTTTATGGAAGTACATTTTTACGTAGCCTGATATCAGATATGGTATCATTAAAATACTTTAAAAATAAATGTTATTTGTGTACCATTAAAAATATAATTTTAAATCTCACTCGCTCTGAGTGTTAAAACTGTTACTAATAAACTAAATTATTCAAATTATTAAAAAATTATGACTACTAAATAGTACTGATTATACTATGACAATAATTTATGTAAACAAAGTGTAAATTTTAACTCTTAAACTGATAATTTTGATAAATTATCACATGGTCATTGTCTATACGAGTATACAAAGTCTAATCCATTATAATTAAAAAATTAAAAATAACTCTCTAGTTTTACTAGTAATAAATTGTAATTTACCTTATAATTGTACCGTTCAACTGTTAAAAAAATTAAAAAAAACCAAACCGAATATAAATAATAAACAATTAAATTTGGACAAACTGCCCCAAATCTGTCGTCTCTTAACTGGTGTTACACGCTTTTCCACTTTTTTAATTAATCGAAATTTGACAGTGGCATGCTAATTGGTATTCAGCCAGTTTACAGATTAAAAATAAATAAAACCTTTTTATGTCGTCAACTGCAATACTAGCTGTGAGTTGTAAGTCACTAAAAGAAAAAAAAATATGGTTTAAATTTCGAGCGCGGAGTCTGATATTGACAGTATCGCGGCGCAACGGATGCGGGCAAACGCGTCGGCTGTTGGGCGGATACTGCCTTTGCCGCAGGAGCCTGCGTCACAGCTACTGGACCTCGACACCTTTTGCGGGACCCTAATTAATTACGCAGTGTCACACAGGCAGGCTCTATGTCAAATCTCTCCCAATGAACTTTATGTTCAGCTTTGATAAAGGATCATATTCGGCAGGTCTTATTGACTTTCATAATAAATGTTAATAACAGTATAACTCGACTCCAAAATTGTCTAATAATTCAATCTATTGTAATTTTGTATTATGTAGCGTCTATTTTATAATTATATTTTTAAATTTTGAATAAATTGGAAATATAACTCATATTAAAATATATTTCTATATTGTCTAAACTTAACAAATCAGTCGATATATCACTCTAGAAGATTTCGTTGTTATTGTAAATTATAAGCTTCGTTTAAGTACATAATCTTTAGTAATTGACGATTTATACTGATATTATATGTTTATATGTTGGACAATAACACACAGCACCATCTACTTCCACGGTAAGCTATGAGTCCTGTTTTATGGATACCAGATAGTTGATACACTACGCATGTATAACTTTAGATACATACATATTATAAATATAAATACCTATGACTGAGTACAAACATTCGTGCTCGTCACACAAATGAATGCCTTCAGCGGGACTGGAACCCGCGACCGCTGGCTCAGCAAGTAGGGTCACTACAAACTGAGCCAAACGTGTCGTCAAATATTATAAAGCTGAAGAGATCGTATTTTTTTTGTTTGTTTAAATACGCTAATCCGAGGAAAATGGATTTCAGATTTCGTATTTTATAGCCTATTTGAATGGGAGAGTGTTACATCTGACATCACACTAAGACATTTTGGAGCGAAACAAATATATTTAAACGAACATATTAAACTACGCAAGCGGAGCCGTAGGCAAAAGCTAGTTAAAGATTATTACGTATTACATATTTTCTATACTTAAAATAAATATAATACAAAATTTTACATGAAATATATTTATATGCGATCCATTTATTAAAATATCCCTTGATAGTAAATATAAAATAACAGAGCTACGACGTAGATGTGCTACGAGCAACGAGACAGTATAAATGGAGACTATTTATAAGAAGACACCCAGTTGGGACATTTAAGATACCAAGAGATAACAACATAATACTTCAATATTAAGTGTAAGTTCTGAAACTTGATATTATATAGGAAACTAGCGACTTACCCTCACTTCGCTCGTCCCTTGTTATGTTTTAACATTTAGTATAGATTTCTCAGAAATTTCTTCTCAGATATTTTCCCGCAGTAAAAAGTATATAGTTGACCCGAATAACCAGCTATCATCATACCAAACATGAAAATCGGTCCCTTGGTTTTCTCGTGATGCGTTCCTAGACAGACAGACAAAAATTCAAAAAACTATAGAATTGACCTTTGTATCGATAATAATGACTATTTCAATAAGAATTTCCAAAAAATATTTAATGTACAGATTCGACTCAGTTAGAATTTTATTATATGTATAGATTAGCAATATATAAACCCCTGCTTTTCTCGTTTGTTTTTATTAATTAGGCACTTCCTAGAACTTATTTTTTTATTGACTTAAAAACGTGTTAAATAATCAAAGTATTAGTGACAAGTTTTTAAATATATTTTAGCTAGAAAAAATATAATTTGGGTTATTCTACAAATACCTACGTTGATAAACTTTCAGCTTAGGTCTAGACGTTTAATCGTGGCGAATGATCTTTCAATGCGTTTGGATATATAATTGTATATTTAAGAAAAGTTGTCTTTGATACTGTATATTCAAATAGACTTTTACGAGCATTTTGAATCGTTGCTTTTACATTTTCAAAATTTAAATTAAATGTCTCGTATTAGCTCTGTCTATTATAGGTCGGTCATAGGGTCTATTGACACACGAGGTGATTGGTATATCAATCTTAATAGATGTTTAACCTTTTTTTTTATTAGCTATATCTAACATTAAGTTAAAAGGAAAGCTTTTAATATACTACTATAAGGTTTCGCCATTTTAATGTATAATAAAACAGTTATTACTTTATTACACTGGCCACACTGACGACGCGAACGCACAAATTATGATAACTTTATAAATCAGCCAGTTAAAAATGACTAGAATGGTAGAAAATAGAAAGAACAAATTAAAAAAAAGGATTGGTTGGCGAGGAGAGAACATGGCTGAAATATAACGATGATTATTGAAGATACCCAAAAAAGTCATGCTGACTACATATTATGGATTTATTCCTCTTAAAAGATCTATTAAATTTTTTTAAAGCTATTTGTACGTAGCTAGGGACACACTAGAACAAGGCGAGAATAAGTCACTACTTCTATACATATGATAAAATTCTGAGTCAAATCTGTACATTAAATATTTTTTGGAAAATCTTATTTAAATCGACATTATAGTCTGTCTATCTGTCTGTCCGTCCGTCCGTCCGTTTGGTTTTTGGTCATCTGAACGTGGGCGGAGCCGCGGGCAATGCTAGTATATAATATTTTCGTTTGATAAAAACAGGCTAGCGTCGCCTCGCAAGTTGCAACAATTGACTCCGAATCATGACTCAAGCAACAGTAAATGTGTTTACGAACTTGAGCCCAAGTCCAACATGCGAACGCCAAGTATTAAATCTGATAACTTTGAAACGTTTTCCCACTACTTACGGAATGTCTTTGACAAAGTTGTATCAACTTTATGGCAGCAACCCCAGCACACGGCTGTAAGCAACTCGTAAAATTTATTTTATATATCGCGGATTCCGCGAGTCAAGCATTTACGTAATATTTTCAAAGTACAAGCTATTTTGGTGTCTATTTCTAGTTCCTTAAGCTATATTTCCGTATGGCTATTTACGTAATGGGGATAATTATCCTATTCCGCTGTAAATAAGCTAAGATATATTAATACAAAAAGTTAAGGCAGAAGACATTATGTAGATATTAAGGATTATAATTATCTCTAATATCTATTCTGTATAAAGTAGTGATATCCCAGTGGTAACGTGTTCGCTTGGGTAGCCGAGCGAAGTGGGTTCAAATCCTGGTTCTGGCACCTCAGATATTTTCATGTGCGAATTATTTCTAACATAATTAACACTAGTCTTACGGTAAAGGAAAAACATCGTGGGGAAACCTGCATGTCTGATAGAAGTTAACAAGTTTTCGAGATTTGGAGTCCGCCAACCCGCACTTGGTCAGTGTGGTGGACTACAAGCCTGATCCCGTTCGTATTGGAGAGAGACCCGGGACCAGCAGTGAGACGTTAAAAAGGGCTGAACACAATAATAAATAGAGTTAGACAAAAACAATTCAGTACCATTTTCTCCTTTTTTTTCAACTGGTTTTTTTATTTCGTAGCTACTGACGAGCTTTCGTGTTATCAAAAAAAAGTCAATTCTATTTATTCATATATGTTTTTCTCAAACTTTTAATAATGATTATGATCGAATTTCAACCACTGGCCAAAACACAGATAATATTATAAAGTGAAATTGTTTAGTTTTCTAGTATTATAGAATTAAAGACAGTATAAGCTTTAAGAGGAAAAAGGACAACATTATGGGAAATAACAATATGGGAAAAAAGATATTTTTTTTGGCTTTAATTAATAATTTAATTAATTAAAGGTTTAAATTTTCATTTTAAGATATATATGAACTGTATTAATGGGTTTTTAAATCGAGTTTACATATAAATATCATCAAATGGAGAAATGATAATCAGGTTGTTTTTAGTTAAACATTTACTATCAATGTTTTCTTTTGATTTTAGAATCCTACTAATATTATAAGCGCGAAAGTTTGTAAGAATGTACATATGTAATATTATGTATGGATGTATGTTTGTTACTCTTTCACGCAAAAAGTACTGAATGGATTTTGATGAAACTTTAAAATACATCAGAATAACACATAGACTACTTTTTAACCCGGAAAAATATACAGTTCCCGTGAGATGAATTTGTTTTTGTTTTTCTATTAAAAATAATAATAACTCCAAAGATGCATAAATTATTCGTTCAAACGAATGTAGAGTTATTACTACTTCTTATACTAACTTATTACTAGTTTATACTAATATTAAACGGATTTTACAGATATTTTATTACAAAAATACATTTGTTAAATAGATATTATTATATTTTACGTTCATTTTATCGATTATTATAAAGTTATACTATACTAGCGACTCACCCTCGCTTCGCTCAGGTTCATCCCTAGGTTGATCCCCATACAAACTTTCATCTCATTTTCACCACTTTAAGGGATGATTTCCGGGTTAAAAAGATCCTATGGCCTTCCCAGGGTCTCAAACTATCTTCTTACCAAATTTCATATAAATCGGTTTAGTAGATCCAGATATTACCCCCTACAACGTCACAAACTCACAAACTTACAAACCCACAAACTCACAAACTTTACTTGTTTATAATATTAGTATAGATTACATAATTAATTTAATAATCGTCTAAACCTAAACGTATTCGGCATTATTCGCTCTGCGGCATGATTGCTGTATTGATTAATCATAAAGCTTCAATTTCATTACACAGATTACTTAACCACAATGTGGTTTGTTCAAAGAGAAATTATATTAGACTAATGATCCTTCTCGCTTCCCAAGCAACTTTTTGCAGTTACACAGTATGTCTCATGGGAAACAGTTGGTGTAGTGGGGTAAAAACTATTCTTGGAAAGACCCCGCAAGTTCGTAAGCTATTTATGGAAAAGTCACGCTAATTTGTTGATGTTACTGCGTAGGGAAAGAAAAGAAAAACCCTAATAAACCATCGAATGCATTATTGCTTTTATATTAATTAGTGTTCGTTCAATGCTCGAAATTCGACCAGAACCATTATTAATAATTTGAGGAACACATAATATAATATGGAATTTTATTTAATTTTTATATCAATATGGAAAACTGCCTCGGTGGTGTAGTGGCTAGCATGTACGGCTGCACACCCATAGGTCCTGGGTTCGAGTCCCGGGTAGGGCCAAGTTTTGTTATAGTCTTTCAGTTAGTAAGCCTCAGTAACAGCCCGGAGTTGGGATATTGGCGGTGTGTCACCCCCGTGCCTAGGAGAGCACCTCATGAAGTCGTCGTTCCTGCGCCTTTTCTCTCACCGGTCGTGTCGAGTAGGCGTCCCACCGGAGTATGAAAAAGACAGGAATTGAGAGTGCACGTTGTGTCTGCGCGTACACTTGTGCACTATAATATCTCCTGCGCAGTTGGCTAGTCTCAATGAGATTGGCCGCTGTGGCCGGAATCGGTTAGGAGAACATACATACATACATAATATGAAATAGAATTAATCTGCTTATATTTCCAAAATAAAATTATGATATTTTTTTATTGATAACACTGCTCGTTTATAGCTACTAAACAAAATAAATATCGGTTGGCAAACAGAGGAGAAAAAGGCACCAAACTGTTTTGTATTTGACTTGTAATATAAAATTATAGAATTTTTCACACTAACACTACACAAATACGATGTGATAAAATTCCGAAAGCTTATGAGTCAGTGTGGGTGTTTCTTACAAATTCCGACTGTAACGGCTTAACCGATTCCGACATAGGTATACAAGAGGAGAAACATAAGAGGAGAAAGCTGATATCGTAAATTGACTCGGGCTCGATGTATCCACCAAATAATAAATGAAGTAGTTATTAGAAATAACATGTTATAAAAATAATACCACGATCGAATGCTAGATATTGTATACAAAATAAACTTGTCAGTTTAGCTTTTATTTAACCAATCTAACGTATTCTTATTGTTATATTTACCAAAATGTATTTGCTAAATTTATTAATTAAATATTTTATTTTATATTTAATATCAATTAATTATAAAGCCATGTACTATTCCATTTAGTTATTAATATTTATAGATCCAATTTAGGTGAAAAATGGTATGTAGAGTATGAGATAGGTACTCTCAGGATACAGACCATTTAACTACAAAATATGTAAAAAAACTTATAAATTAATCGTAAATAAAAAATATATTTAAAAATACTCGTAATTTAGTAAAAGCGAAAAATACTAGTTCATAATCCAAGTTTCTAAAAATGTGTAACCTATAACTAACATATGGGTATGTTTCTAATTGTAATTGTTATAGCAAAATTGTTTTCGGGATAATCTGGTAATTTATATTACAGTATAACAGTGCTGGAACATAAGCGACTTGGATAAACAGTTGAAGGGACGAATACCTCAACATAGCAAATTATAGATATAGTAGGTAACGTTTAGTATTTTTATACGAAACTCTTATTTCAAATATCAGCTTTCCAATATTTTGTCTACATACATATTATATAGGCTTACTAGCATTTTCCTGCGGCTTCGCCTGCATATCTCATATACTAAAACCTTTTCCAAAATACGCTGCATCTTATGGTTGGAGTATTATTCCGATCGGTTCAGCAGTTATCGCAGTATAACCGAACAAAAAATCGACTCTCCATTTATTAGTATAGATATAAAATTGCTTCAAAATTTGTTCTGCTCTGAACAGGGTTAAGGAAATTTAAAGAGGTTATATACCAATAATAGCTTATTAGAAATGCTATTCGAAGCAATAAATAAAAATATTTTAAGTTTATTTAGGAATATCAAACTAAAAATACCGGACGAAATGAAAGATAATTGTTTGTTTTTATTTATATAGTAGATTTCAAACGTCTACTCTTCATAATTTATTAATATTTTTAAGTACATTACAGCGAATATTTAATTATAATTACACAATACAAAAATATTTGTCTAAAAGCTTTTTCTATAATAGAATAAAGTACCTTTCAAAAGTATTCGTGAATTGAATATTTTATTAGCAATAAACAACAGTTTCGATTTCGACAAAGTCACGTTCGATGTTTTTATGCCTTTTAATATTTATGGCAATCTTGTTATACTTTCAAAAATACTCCCTTTTCTAGTTAGCATTTATTCCAAAATTTACTTTTTTTATCTACAATATGTTACATGAAAATTAAAAATTAACACTTACACAACACAATACCCTGTCATGGTTGACCATCTGGAACTGCCTATTGCCATGGAATTTCATCTGGAAGAAGGAAAAAATAGCTGAAATAAATATCAATAAAGTGAGGATTCTGTAACAAACGGTACTAAAACCTTGCTTAGTCTTTATCTTCCTATTTTATCCGACGCATACCTCCAAGCATGTATGAATAATGAATATATAAAAGCATAAAAATTGGTAGGAAAAATGTATACCGAGTCAGAGTGATCTATTTTCTGTTCATAAAATGTTAAAATTATTAAGAAGAAATATGAAACATGCTATTGTTACACATACCTTCTTAAGTGGCAGTCGTAGGTTGAACATTAATTAACCGACTTCCAAAAAGGAGGAGGTTATCAATTCGTCGCAATCTATTTTTATGTATGTTCACCGATTACTCGAAGACGCCTGAACCGATTTGGATTTTTTTTGTTTCAAAGGGTATACTTACCAGGTGGTACCATATAAATTTTATCGAAATCAGTCGAGCGGTTTTTAAAAAAAATCAACAATAAATATATTTCTTAAATATATTGTTTAATCGAATATGTTATTAAAAAACTTTCTTCTTACTAATTACCTGCCTACACTAATATGTCTACACTAAAAATGGAAAAATAAATACTTTAAAAAAACCTACTTCCAGGCACTAAAATGTAAAAGATAACTAAACGGGGGCTTTCATTTAGAATAGATACCTAATTAGATATTTTCAAAGTTGGTGCCAGCCGACAATATTTTAAGATATGGATATCTAATAGCTAAATATGTATTTTACGTATCGAAATATATTAGATTTGCTTTGCGTCGGCTCGCACCGACTTTGAAAATATCTGATTAAGTATCTATTCTTAATGAAAACCCCCGTTTAGTTATTTTTTACATTTTAGTGCCTGGACGTCGGTTTTTATTTATTTTTAATGTACAAATTAAAAGTTCTGAATATATAACAGCAAAGCATTAACCACCGCTTTTAACAAAATCCTTCCTAAAAGAGAATCTAATCGGAACTGTCTCCAATACAAAACTTCACAGGAAAGTTCCAAATTAGCAAGTTGGAAACCCGAATCGTCTAAGCTACATTTCCCAATAATTACGGTATGATTCACCGAATTTAATTGAATTACATACGCGTAAATGAGCCAGTAACATGATTTGCATGTAAAGATATTGAAAATGTGAGTAGGTACGTTAAATATATTAAGTTGTTATATATATAAGGTTGTATAATATATAATATCTTAGTAATTACTATTTTTTTATCTATACATACAATAAAATTGTAACCAAGCCGAATTTGTACATTAAATATTTTTTGGAAAATCTTATTGAAATAGACATTATTATCGATACAGACGCCGAATCTATAGTTTTTAGAATTTTGTCTGTCTGTTACCGCACCACAAAAAAACCACTGGAGGGATTTTGATGAAATTTGGTATGGTGATAGTTAGTTATCCGAGTCAACATATAGGATACTTTTTACCGTGGGAAAATATCTCATTTCAGAGAAAAAATACAAAAACTGCAATGTAAGAGTATACTAATATGTAAAACCTAAGAATTTGGTTTTAATCATCTAAACGCAGGCGGAGCCGCTGGCAATGCTAGTATAATATAAAAATTTACATTCATTATTAGTTATCACGTTGTAGGCCAAGTGTTATTGTAGCTCCGGCAAGGTATTGAATATTTGTATTGACCATACGAATCACGTTATGTGGTCGTCCGATTAAAATTTAATAGGTTTCGTCATCAACAGTATGTCTTCATAAGTTCATACACGAAAAAAGAAAAAAACATAGGAAGAAATAGTAAATTTATTCCAACAAGAAAACAAACATGGTAAAATATTCTATTTCACAATATTTTAACCTCATTCATTTTCTCTAAAGAAATATTGATTTTCGTCAATTCTCACCTTTCATCTTGGATAAAATGGGAATAAATCTTTACGACCCTTTTCAATCTCCTGCAAGGCTGAATACGTGTGACGTGTATACTGCTTCTATTCCCAAAAGAAAATCTTTGAACGATTTACAAGATATTCATTTTTAAGTAGAAAACACATATTTCTTAAATTTCATATATTTTATATACCGTTAATTTATTTAGACCTTTCTTCAAATGTGGCATCAGGTGTTGTTTATCTGTGAACATTTTGTTCGAGACCAACAAGCTATTAATCTTCTTGATACATGGCCACCTTATTGATATATCTTTATTTCTCCCACGTTGAAATTTATTGATATAACTTGACTTGACTGACTTTTACATACAACGATTTACAATAACATATTCGTTATTTATAAAAACATAATTTAAAATACCCTTTTATTTTTCTATCATACTAAAATTAATAAATGCAAAGTAATGTTTACAGATTGCTTAAATTCATGAGTAAATTACTAAACAGATTTCCATAAAAATTGTCTTAATCTATGAAGCTATGCTGCTATGAAGTAGACGAATGTACAGCTTTTATGACTCCTATTACTTACTACCCACACAAAACCCGTATTATAATTTATTAATTCTCAAAATTCCTAAAATAAATTAGTTGTGGCATCTCAGGACTTTCTGTCAATATCATGGAACATTAGTTTCACTTATGTTATTTAGTTTCAAACTTGTTCAAACATGACTTTGCCCAATTCTAAAAAAAATTAAAACTCTTTTCCTGGAAGAAGCAGCGTGCAAAAACTAGTATTAATATAAAGCACGTACATACTTTGCTGATTTGCTATTTACTAAACAAATTGACGGTGCACTTTCATGTTTCTATATTTATGTCACTCTGAAATAACATCGTTCCTTCTCATATTCTTCGTATTGCAGACTTCATGTGCTCCCAGATTTCAAATCTTTGCCTTTACCTTTTATTAAATAAGTATTTACGATTAATATTTATCTATATCTGGTAAATCGATTCTGTTGGTCCTAGACATTATTCCTTATGAATTAAAACTATAGATATATTCAGTTATTTCATTGAATTAAGAGAACTCTTATTTTATATATATAAATGATTTATAAACAAAATAATATACGTAAAAACAACAAAAAAATATGTACAGTGGTAGCGAAGTGGTAAGTACATTAGAAAAATCAAGTGGCTACTGACTAAGCTGGTTTACACCCGGCGGCTGGCTTACACTTCAGGTCTTCACTACGCAAAAAAATTCCAGTGCTCAATCAATAATTGTTAATACGACGCCCAGTTTCTATGATAGGTGTCATATCGTAAGGAAACTAAACCTCACCAATTTTTAAAGTTTTCCAACTCGCATTTCGGTATGGCAGTCTATGGCCTGATCCCGCTCGCATTAAGAGGAGGCCTGTGCCCATCAGCCAGACTTGAAAAAGATTATAGTTACACTAGCATTTCCCGCGGCTCCGCCCGCGTTTAGATGACCAAAAACCAAATTCTTACGTTTTACCTATTACTCTTACATGCCAGTTTTTGTATTTTTTCTCAGAAATGAGACATTTTCCCGCGGTAAAAAGTATCCTATATGTTGACCCGGATAACCAGCTATCACCATACCAAATTTCATAAAAATGCCTCCAGTGGTTTTTCTGTGATGCGATAACAGACAGACAGACAGACAGACAGACAAAAATTCTAAAAACAATAGATTTGGCCTCTGTATCGATAATAATGTCTTTTTCAATAAGATTTTCCAAAAAAATATTTAATGTACAGATTCGGCTTAGTTACAATTTTATTATATGTATAGACATAGTATATAAATAATAACATAGAGTTATAAAAGGCTTGTTCTACAGACGTACGATTCTTATTTCGTATATAATTGAATATTAACAAACTATAGTAATTTCAAAAGCAACTTCCAGGCAGTGTAAATTGCCAGCAGCAAGTCAAATGAATACATTCAACTATTTTGATCTCCCGAGAACATCGAAGTGGGACTCAAATTGAACTGTCGAGGCCGATACTAAAGTTTATGCGAAACTCTGGACCACAATCTAAATAGCTAAGTTTTGAAATTTAGAAGCAATAAGTTGCAGATATTCATATCAGTAATGCTATTTACTTTGTACATTATTATTTAAAGTAGCGTTATTTTTGTATATTATCGTGTCCCTCCGCCAACCGGTTCTTAGTCAGCGTGGTGGGCTATGACCTAAACTTTTTCGTATTGAAGGGAGACCCGTGCCCAATAGTGGGACGTTGAAAAGGGCTAAATATAATATAGTTCCTCGCTGGAACTTCTACAGAACACTTACTCTTCTTTTTCCCTTCTACATCTATCTATACTAATAATATAGAGTTTGTTTTTTGTCTGTTTAAATATTATTAATTATTTCTCGGTTTTATAGCCTATTTATTGAGCAATGTCAATAACACCAAGCTACGACCCTTAAAACAACAATTAAACATCAATGATTATGTGTTCGGAACCATGGGGAAAATATGGTTTCTGAATAAATATTTATAGGTACATGGTTTTAAACTCAACTCTGGGCTGTTACGGAGGCTTATTATACAGGAAGACTCAATAACTAAACTTGGCCCGACCCGGGACTCGAACCCAGGACCTCCGGGTGCAGCCGTACATGCTAGCCACTACACTACCGAGGCAGTTACAGTAAAATATAAGAAATAAGGAAACTATCGAAATAAAACTTTACTAAAAAGTGTAAAATATAATTAATAAGTAATAACGATAGCTGGATATTCAAGGTGTATAAATAGATATGACCGATTTAACATAAGGTCACGATGAAAAGATCTATTATTATCAACGTTTCTCTTCATAGAAATGTTGCGTAAATATCACCTAACATTATTTATACATGAGACATTATAGGGTATGAATTTTATAAATAAGTTACTGAGTAGGGTTACACTTACGTATAAATGTATGATTCTGTATGATCTGCAATTTCTAAACGTAAGCTCTTAAATACGAGCTAGTAAAGCGACAGAGAGAACGAGTTACTCAACTGATTAAATTCAACCTTTAAACTACCTTTGTTAATAATTCTCAGTATTACCTATTCAACAAAAAAGTTTCATAGAAATCCATTCAGCCATTTTCGAATGATCTATACTAATAAATGGAGAGCCGATTTTTTTGTTCGCTTTTACTGCGATAACTACTGAACCGATCGGAACAATACTCGTACCATAAGATGCAGCGTATTTCGGAGGTTTTAGTGTATGAGATATGCGGGCGGAGCCGCAGGGAAACGCTAGTAGGAATATAAAATACTTAGACTAATAGATTTTTATTGCTTGCCTGCCATAAAATTGTCAAAAATTATTAAATGTTTTACTTTAACCACGACATTTTATTGTCTTACACGTAATTTAAATTTTATAAGATGGCATACTTCTAATCTTACATTGAGTAAGATTAGAAGTATGCCTACGAAGCCGGCGGCATCGACCCCGTAACCTCTTGCAGAAATAACGTACGTTGAACTAAATGGGTCGTGCAATGTTTAAATTACGATCTCAAAGCATTTTTAGCTTAAAAGTGTTAAAAAAAAGATTTCGTCGAATTGAGAACCTCCTCCTTTTTGGAAGTCATGACATCAAAATAAATGCGTAGTACAAAATAAAATAACATAAGATTATTTTCCTTTTACACTTTTTGAAATAGTCTATAAAGGGTTTATGATCTAGACTTGGTTAAATTGACTAAGAAGCGACCTAAAAAGATAGCACTTTCAAAAGATCTCTTTAACCCGAACGACCGATATGTATAACTATAGGAGAATATAAGTGCGGTCGTACAGCATGACGCAATTGAAGCGTGTCTGGATCACAATATCTATCTTACAGATGTTTGAATCAGCCAAAGTATAGCGCAGCTTAAGTCAATCGATGTGTCCGTCCTAGGGTAGATAAAATGGTAAACCGCTGAAAAGAAAGATCTCTCTATTGAGCATTAATATAAATCGATCATCATTTAGCGATACGTTTGGCTCAGTTTGTAGTGACACTATTTGCTGTGCCAGCGGTCGCGGGTTCGATTCCCGCTGAGGGCATTCGTTTGTGTGATGAGCGAGAATGTCTGTAA
The DNA here is from genome assembly GCA_921882275.1 of Brenthis ino. Lineage (NCBI taxonomy): Eukaryota > Metazoa > Arthropoda > Insecta > Lepidoptera > Nymphalidae > Brenthis > Brenthis ino. The sequence goes on from OV170227.1 coordinate 3,829,349, forward strand.
TCAAGTCATGGGTGTTTATATTTATAATATGTATGATATAATACATTCTTAGATTTACGCGAATATTTAACATTTTAATTGTAACTATCTTTTCTTCATTTTATTTCATTTTTCATTCCCGACGTTTCGAATGCTTTACAGCAATCATGGTCACGGGAGAGACTAAGGTTATAGACGTCTCAAACACATACTTGTTACCGACAGTGCCTACCCACTATTTTACAAAAATGATTATCAGGCAATAAAGTACTTTACAATATTTGTTGATTTTTATTTCTAAACAGTTAAAAAAAATAAGTATTATAATTAAATATAGCAATATTATTTATTTAATTTTAGCTGTTATTATTATAAATATTACAAATTTTAAAAGCTTTATTAATTACTAATATTATTTAGTGTTGCTATTATTATATTATGTATAACCATAAAGAATATTAAAAAAATAAAAATGATGATGATAAACTCCCGACCGATTTCGATCTTGGCGACTGCTTCAGCTTTGGAGCGACATTTGTCGCTCATGTGCTCTCATATGGCTATTGTAGCCAATCTTCATTGAGAAGGTCCGCATACACTGTGGACATGTGAGCACACCATTATGAATATTGTATCTGATCGCCACAGATGGTCGGGCTTTCAGATAATCGCGTCTGGTATCAAGCTCGAACCGACGTCGCTCCTCAAAATTAAGAGTTTTCTTCTTCACTTGAGCTCTCCAGTTCGAACGTAAAGCTGCGTGCTTCTCCCATTCTGAATGTTCAATGCCACACTTTTAAAATAAAAATATTAATTATAAAAAAATAAAAATATTAATTATTTATCTAAGCAATATTATTGTTTTATATTTAGTTTAAAAGAAGTTAAAATATTAATTTAGATTGATATTATTTAAAGTTAAAATATTGAGCAACACTATTGCTTTATAGACAAAAAATATTAATGAGAATTATTGTTATTATTGCGATCCACACAGTATATACACTAACTACATCTACTGGTCTGTTATATTTGTTTTTGTTGTTAGATTTTATAATATTTATTACAGGATCCCAAGATGATGGTAGTACCCAGCCATCTTCCCTTTTGAAGTTTGGATATTTTTTAATGTCAATATCTTTGCGAATCATCCTGGGACGATAACGATTCTCTTTCGCAAGTATTTGTGGGCTATCAAAGCGAATGTAATAGCTTGGGCGATCCTGGTTATGTTTACAGACTGCAGATGTTGTATTGCGACGGTCCTTCATATCAGCTATGTGTTCTTTGACCCGAGTTCTAATGGATCTTTTTGTTTGTCCGATGTAGGAGACCCCACTATCACAATTAAGTTTGTTTACCCCTGCGTCTGTGTGTCAGTGTTTTCCGATATCAGAGTCATATGTGATGTATTGCAGTAAAGCATAGAAGTTGATATCCTGAAAATTACCAACAAATTTTATATAAATCTTTTTCTGCGTAATTGTACCGGTATGCTTCTATTTTCACTCACGTTTTAGTTTAAGGTAAAGCAAAAAGGAAAAATCGTTTTAAAATGTAGGTGCAGACGGATTTGGCATCAGCGAGCGTGCACGCTCTGAATACTGTTGATAAGCAAAAAATATTTTTTACAACATTCGCTTCAGCTTTACAAAATTCTTGCACACAGCTGACAACGTTAACATGGAATGAAAAGAAGAAATATACAGTCATACAATTTGTAATTTAATATATAGTGGTTGAAGATATCGGCACTTTTATTTTTAACATAAGTACTTACCATAAGAAATACTATTATAAATATCACGAAAGATTATTTGACAGCAATTTATTTTCCACATGATTACTAATTTATATTACGATAAAAGAAAACATCGTAGGGAAACCCGCATGTCTGAGAAGACCTAACTAATTTTCCAAAGACATGTAAAGTCCACAAACCTGCACTTGGCCAGCATGGTCTGACTCGCATTGAGCGAGGCCCACGCTCGGGAGTGGGACATTAACTTAAAAAAGGGCTGAATACATATATAAGTGTTCATTAGATTTAAATTGTCTATAATTTTTGACATTTAAGAATTTCAATACACTCCCAAAATTGTGAATTTTCAATTTCTTCTCACATAATGATATCAGCTACAATTTTGTATTTCAGCATCAGTTAATTTTAAAATATAAGGGTGTATTGGTTTATGGTTCGAAATTCGACCTTTATCTGTTAAATGTACTGAAATGCATTTATATTTCAATGAAAGAGCTTATTTGTGCGCTGATGGTGAACAAAGGGCTTTTAATGATAGCATATATTCAGTGTAACGATACCGATGCGGGCCGTTATTTTTCTGAACACCAGAATAGTCATTACAATGGTGACGTTATGGAAGATAATAGGGACTGTTTTTATAATTAAGTGCTAAAAGATAGACTAAGCTGACTCTAAGTTCAAAATAGCTGTTAATTTTACTCTTTATTTAGTTTTATGGGAATTAGTAGATATAATAAATAATAGTATCAGTTCTGATAAGATATTAAAACACCCAATTGTGGTCTAGACTTATAAGCATTACGTTACTGGCTATCCCGTAAAATGAAAAAGTTCCCAAGAGTAAAAGTTTGTGAAATATCGGTTTTCATATATTTTATTTTAAGTAGTTTTTTTATTATTTCACTCACATACTAACCAAATTGGTAGTGATTTAAACACAACATGTAGGTAACTAGAAAATATACAAAATATATAAATAAGACTAGCATTCCCGCGGCTCCGCCCGCGTTCAGATGACAAAAAACCTAATTCTTAGGTTTTACATATTAGTATACTCCTACAATGCAGTTTTTATGTTTTTGTAATTTTTCTCAGAAATGAGATATTTTCCCGCGGTAAAAAGCCTATATGTTGACCCGGACAACCAGCTATCATCATACCAAATTTCATCAAAATCTGGCCAGTGGTTTTCTCGTGATGCGGTAACAGACAGACAGACAGACAGACAGACAGACAGACAGACAAAAATTCTAAAAACTATAGATTCGGACTCTGTATCGATAATAATGTCTATTTCAATTAGATTTCCCAAAAAATATTTAATGTACAGATTTGACTTAGTTAGAATTTTATTCTATGTATAGATAAGGTTATTTGCGAAAGATCAATCATAAATATACCTTTAGATATTTGAAACGCGCAATTGAATTGTTACCAGTGAATGTGAAATGTAAAGGAATTTTATCGCTCTTCGGAAACAGGACACGAACAGCGATAGTTAAACAAAAACAATGGCTTTCGTGACGTTTCCATAAATCAAAGCATTAAACAAAATTTATTTCCCGATACGATTTGCAGATTTATAGCTATAAACAAAATAATATCTAATTAAAAAAAAAAACTTTTTTTTCTTTGTTTTGTTTTGTAATTTTTTAAATTCTTATTTGAAACAGATTAAACTAAATGAAACCGGTGTTTTAATCACTCATCAATCAGTTTTAAAATGTATATAATGTAATATAATATGAATATGTACATACATAGAGTTATGTATGTATGTATAATAAAAATAGGAAATAATCGATATAAAAACTGTCCATCTTTTAAATTGGAACAAATCACACATTTTGAAAAAAATACGTTAGGATCCCATAAAAGTTCATCCCATAAATAGTTTCGGAGTTCATCATAGACTGACATCACAGGAATTTTATATATTAAGATTTATGACATCTCATGTCATTAGGACATGAATCAACGGGCACACACCTAATGGAACAAATGTAAATAATTATATTATTATTTACTAGCGACTCACCCTCGCTTGGTTCGGTTCGTCCCTATCTTGCTTGCCAATACAAAGTTTCATCCCCATTTTCACTCCCTTTCGGGGATGGTTTCCAGAATAAAAAGTATTGTATGTCCTTCCCAGTATTTCAAACTATCTTCATAGCAAATTTCATCTAAATCGGTTGAGTAATTCCTCAGACTACTTCCTACAAACAAACTCACAAACTTACAATCTTTACCTCTTTATAATATTAGTATTAGATATTCACAAGAAGACAGCCCATTAAAAATATTCTTAACACTATTTGTGAAGAGTTTTATTCAAAATCTTTTCGAAGTATGTGAACAAACCTCATATACTTAATACACCAGGGACAACCAAAACCTTTTCTTAATACGTGGTCAAGTGGAGTTTCTTCAACTTTGCCCTTTTGAAATAAAAAATTAATGTATACTTTAAAGTAAGTAGTAAGTAAAGTTCCGTGTATTATAATTATTATCGTAACATAAATATTGAAAATTATTAAAGATTAAATTAATCTATAGCCGCAAATTATTGATTATTTTCACTTAAATTTAAAACTGTTATAATTGTTAATAGCCGTAATAATTGTCACCATAATAAATAATAATTAATTATTCATATTATTAATCGATGCATGATAATAATCCTTACGTATAATAAAATTGTAACTAAGCCGAATATTCACATTAAATATTTTTTGGAAAATCTTGTTGAAATAGACATTATTATCGATACAGACGCCAAATCTATAGTTTTCAGAATTTTAATTTGTCTGTCTATCTGTGACCGCATCACGGCAAAACCACTGGGGGGCATTTTGATGAAATTGGGTATGATGATAAAAAAAATATGTTGAGACATTAACACACAACACCATCTAGTTCCGTGGTAAGCTACGAGGCCTGTGTTATGGATACCAGATAATTGATACACTACACATATATAACTTTAAACACATACATATTATAAATATAAACATCCATAACTGGATACAAACATTCGTGCTCATCACACAAACGAATGCCCCCAGCGGGACTCGAACCCGCGACCGCTGGCACAGCAAGTAGGGACAACAAAATACCTCATTTTTGAGGTCCGATTAATGAAAATATCGTTTAGTAATTAAAATTCGATAATCGACTTATTTTGATTAAATTTTATAAATTACTAGCGGCTCACCCTCGCTTCGCTCGGGTTCGCCTCTAGATAAACACTAATAAAAATCTATTAGTTCCCACGGGAACCGTTCATTTTTCCCGGATGAAAAGTAACCGGTTGTTTGACCGGCAATATAAGGTATCAGAATGTTAAATTTTACTAAATTAGGTGCATAAGTTGTATAAGTTATAATAGTTTTTTAACTATCCCACGGGAACCATTATATTTTCCGGGATAAAAAATATCTAAGACGTTGTCCGGGGATATAAGGTACTACCATGCAAAATTTCATTTAAATCGGTCCAATAGATTCGGAGATTAGCCCGTACAAACAGACAAACAGACAAACAATATCACACGGGAACGCAGTCGAACGGGATAAAAAGTATCCTATGTCCGTCACTGGGTTCTAAGCTACCTCCCCGCCAATTTTCAGCCAAATCGGTTCAGCCGTTCTGGAGTTATAAATAGTGTAACTAACACGACTTTCTTTTATATATATAGATTGTGTTATTATTATGAAAATAAAACATTTGTAGCATTGGTAAAATCCTGCCATTTTATCCTGCCATTAAACATTCGAAATCCTTAATAAAAATTTGGTATTGGGTTTAGGTTATCACATATGTAAAGGATAAAAATCATTCTTAAAATGGTCTAAAGGCCATTTCAATTTTAGGGAAAGAAATATATCACAGCACATATAGTGTCATAAACCTTTAGTTATGAGTTAATAAAATATACGTTAATTAAGACATCATTTGAAATAGTAGAGGTCTTATTAGCCTATAAAGGTTCTCTTAATTGAACTTTGATTGTGAACCGCACTTGGGCCTACAATTTCAAGAGTTATCTTTTGCTACAAATAACTTCCCTATTCTAGACAAACAGACAGATATAATATGTTTTTCATCTATACTAATCTATACTAATATTATGAAGAGGTAAAGTTTGTGAGATTGTGAGTTTGCGACGTTGTAGGGAGTAATCTCTGGAACTATTGAACCAATTTACATGAAATTTACTAAGAAGATATTTTGAGACCCTAGGAAGGACTTAGGATACATTTTATCCCGGAAATCATACCTTAAGGGGGTAAATAAGGAGGATGAAAGTTTATATGGGGAATCAAGCTAGGGACGAACCCGAGCCAAGAGAGGGTGAGTCGCTAGTATATTATAAAGTAATTGATTATGAATTGCCTAAAATCGAAGTACAAGATATTAAATAGATTTATTTTTTACATAATATCCTGAATTTTTTCGATTTTCAGGCAATTTATTGGGTAGGCTTTGCAATAGATTTATTTTCTTTATATTTGGCGTTAAAGGAAACGTTCCCGGCTGATTATCGCGTGACACTGCAATATAACCGACCCGCCTTCTCCTTGTTACCTAAGACAGCCATTCAACAAGCACGAGCCATATAATTTATCGTCAGTCCTACACAGCAACTTATTTTATCTCAGAAAGGATTTGCCAAGTTGTCTTACATTTTCTTCTAGCCTCTATTTTATTAAATATCAGATATTTATTATGAAATAATTCTTTTGGATGTGAAATATATATACTGTTAAGGTTATCTCTTATATAGGTGGAATATTTTTTCAATATACTTTGTCATATTATAGTTATTCGGTATATAAAAGAAAAGTACAACACACTTTTGAATACTTTTATCTATTTGCTTGTACAATGATCATGTCTATACCTGCAAGGGCAGCATGTTACAATTTTAATATCCATTTATTTATTTATAATACTAATAATAATAATAATTAGACTTATAATATTAATAATTGTGAAATATGTACATATATGTATATAAATGTGTGTGTGTGTTTGTTACTCCTACGCTAAAAGGCCATGACGAATTTGGATGAAATTTATTATATAGATAGACTGAAGACCTGATCTAAATGACCTGGAGTAACATATAGGCATACTGTTTGTCTGAAGTGAAGTAGGGTCTCTAGTATATGTTGTAATATGTATGTAAATATCTTTTGGCACACGATCAGCGCCTACTTTAAGCTTTTATTACTTTATTTACACACTATGACATATGATATATTTACAAACAAAAACAGATCTATCCCACGGAAACGGTACATTTCTCCGGGATAAAAAGTAGCCTATTTATTATTATGATGTATGAACTAAATCATTGTAAAATTTCAGTAATTTTTGTGTGTACTAAGCTGTATCAGTTACTATAGCTTTTTAACTATCCCACGGGAACTCTTTAATTTCCGGGATGAAGAATATCTAAAATTTTGACCGGGGTATATAAGGTACCACCATACAAAATTTCACTTAAATCTGTCCAACAGTTTCGGAGATTAGTCCGTACAAACAGACAAACAGACAGAAACAAAAAAATCTGGATTTGTTCTATTTCTCTTCATACATCCCTCTGACTCGGTTTTTAGCATTTTTACAGGCATTTGACCTCTACAACTTTTTAGATACTGTTTAAAATACAATAATAATTACTACTAGTAAAAATACTAGATAAACCGAATCGTTTGATAAATTCTTAACTTAAAACTTTATTTCTAAAGAAGTAAAGGGACTTAACACTTCTCTTGTTTGAACAAGTGTTATTTGAACTAACAATGCGTATTACGTATAAAAATACGCTCATGATATTATAATGGAAATTATATTTTCTGATTTACCTATGATATTAATATAAGGATAATACTTTATTTACTAGAGTGAGTTATATAGAGACTAACTTTTCACTTTTAACAAAAACTCGTAGCAGGTAATTAAATATGTATTTATAGTATACATATATACTTAGGTTTTCCAAGCCATTACAAAATTCTTATTAAAATACACCCTTACCATGTACGTATACACTTACAATGTCTCGAGAATACTGTTCTTGCTTCTATATTCCTTGACAAAGTTATTTAAGATGTTACTTTATTTTTAGGTGATTATTTTGAACTCTACTTATATATTTTTTTATTACTCTACGCGCTGTCATGAAAAAACCATTGTCCAATATTATCTAAATGAAAATGTATGCCTGAAAGCCCGCAGGCTCTATTTCGTTAGTAAAAGTTTCGTAAAATGTAGATTTATTTTAAACTTAAAGATTTATATTGTAATCCCATATGGTATGACATCATGTTTGTAATAAATCATACATCTGAGCTCGTGCTATTTAAAAACACCTTTGTTGTTCGTATTACTCTGGGCACACCATCTGTAATAATTAAACTTACATTAATGATTATCATTTTAACATAATTATCTAACGCTAATCTAATCAATAATTAGTTTAATCTCAATGTTACCTATATAATAAAAAAGCCCTCCTTTTCTTGAGGTAATATGTCATCATCAATCTTATAAACTTAATTTTTTTCCGTTGCATTGCCATTTAACGGGGGAATGCGGCTAGCATTCTTGCCACTATTCCACGCGGACATGACTTGTACAGTAATAACTAAGTGTACATTTGTTTTGTATATATAATTAAGTATATTTGTAATTTTCTTTATTGTAAATAATTTTTTTTAAGATATTTTTCTCCTAAGCAATTTTAAAAATTCACCCTTATAACCAAACAGTCTATATTTAAGTAGCTGCTTACTCTATCGATGTCTCAGCCAAAGTCTGACATTTTGAAAGACAAATAATTCTATTACGAAAGAATTCATAAGCAAAGTATATGAAGGCGGAAGACAAAAGAAAAAATCACGAATCCTTACCTTCATCGATTGTTTCAATAACTTCTTCAACTGTAGTGCCATTAGGATATAATGTTGTTTTCGTTTCCTTTTGCATAATATTAGATTTTGGCGGAACAAAGAAGAAGTAAAAGAGATTTTGAGTATCATTATTGCTCATAATGTTATGCCAAAATTGTTCATCTGCATGAAACCAAAAGCCAGTGTTGTTCGTCGTATTTTCTGTATTTGATAATGATGTAGTAGAAGGTGCTGAAAAATATTTAAGTACTTATTATCTATTTTATGTTTATAAAATGAAAATCGGATATTTCTTAAAAAGTTTCCAATATATTAATTAAATATCTACTGTAATATGCTGTATTTATGTGAACTAAGCTTTTATATTTGATGAGAACGTATATTTAAAAATAAATATTTACTAAAATAAAATTCAACATACTTACAAGTTATATTTAAAGTTTGCATTATATTCGTATTATTTTTATTTGTGTTCTCTTCCTGAACATTTGAAGACAACGAAGTTTTATTCGGAATGGATACAGAAGTTACAGTTGTATTTATTGATATTACACCAATTTCAGGTCTTGTTATTGTAGATGAGGTATCTGATAACTCGTGATTTTTATTTTGTAATGTTTCGTGATTTGTATAAAATACTTGAGTAGTATTTGTTACTGTAGTGTTTAACATAGTGACAGTACTATTTTGAAGCGGTTCGGTGCTATTTTGATACGGTGCTATTTCGTTCATATTTTTTATGTTTTTTTCAGTAATGATTGCTGGTGTTGACATAGACGTTTTAGGCACTAGTAAAGTGTTTAAGTTATATTTTCCACTTTCTTCATTTAGTATAATTTGACGCTCATGGGGCGAAGTAGGCAAATTATCTTTTAAAGGCAAATATATAAATGGTGATGTCGTATTTTCCGTTATATTTACTTTTTTTATGACCGTTTTATTGAAATTATCGTTATTTTTTTCAGAAAGAGTTGCTATTGTACTACTTGGCAAAAGTGCTGACTCATATGTAGATATTTGTTGTTCATTATTAGTTTGAATTTGCTGCATATCACTCGGACTTACAGACGTTAACTCGATACTTTTAAATTCGTTTTCTTTTACGATAGGTGTAGACTGTGTTATAGTTTGTTCGTTTTTAATATTTTTCTCATGCTTTTCAATTTCTGGTACTAAGCTACTTGATCGATGCAGAATTTCTTTATTCAAAAGTTGATTGTCGTCGTGTTGATTATTGTTTTCTGGTGAATATACTTTAGCCGTCTTTACTTGCGTTGGATGGACATTCGGTTCATTGGACACTATTAATTTTTCTAAAGAATCAGTATCTGTCGTATGTAATAAGTTATTGACGAATTGTAGAGGTGATTTTTGACCTGAGGGTATATCAGCCAGGTGATGGGGTGCTTGATTATGTTTTTGATTAACTATTGCATCATGTGAATTATTAACAAATAATTGAGATATTTGTAAACCTGAAATGTCGCCTTTACCTTCTACACGTTTTAAAAAATCTTGTGATTCAATCATCACATAATTAGGATGTATTTTAGTGATTTTTTCAATTTCATCAATGTGTTCTACTCTTCCGTCAGGATGGATAACCATGTAACGCTTTGATGGCTGCATTAATTTCAGAATATCTATATTATTATAAAAATTAGTGCCACCTAAAAATATAAAATAAATATTTATAACTATTTTACAAAAAATATTATTTAAAATAGCTTTATTCATTTAATAAATGTTGATTTATATTGAGTATATACAGTGATTTTACTATTATTGTAGAATTTAAAAGTTACAAAATCAAAAATTGAAATTCACCTTGAGATATGTTTGGAAGCTGTTGCCCTTCTATTTCATAAGGTAAAGCTTGCTGTGTGCTATATAAAACTTCCGCAGAAGGATTTTCATATGTTGCTTCGTCTTCTTCAAAGTGATTTTTCGTATGAAATTGTTTATTATCTAAATATTTAACAACTTTAGCGCTGTTTACTTTCTCATATGGACTTGTCAATGATAATTTAGCCTTTAGTTCAGGGTTATCTTCGTTAATTAATGACTTTATATATTCAGGAGAAACTGCTTGCATTTCTAACTTTGTGTCTTCCATTGGCATAAGTTGCACCTCATTAAGATGCTTAATTCGCGGTGTATTTATATTTTTAGAAACAGTAAACACTGATCCTATATCAACAGGTTTCAGAGAAAGCACATTATGTCTATTGCCTGTCTCATGTATATCTGAAAATTGTAATTTACTTCCGGAAATGTTTTCTTCTGGAATATGTTGTGCTTCATTAAATGTTTTAGATTCTGAAAGTATGTGATCGGGATGTGTTTGATGTTGAACATATTGACCTCTTTGATTGATACTATCTTCTTGATTAATTAACTGTTCATTAGTGTTCTTTATTTGTTGCCAATTTAAGTGTTTTGGGGAAATTCGTTGCGATTCTAATCTTGTATTTTCTAATGTGGATTTAGAAACATCTTTTGGGTTAGATTGTGCTTCAATGAATCTTCTAACTGGAGGATTTATATATTTAGGATGTGTTTTATCTTGAAAATATGGACTTGTATGCATTACTTGCACACCTTGGTTACCGGGATGATGTTCTTCATTTAAAAGCTGTTCATTGGTATTTTTGATTTGTTGCGAATTTATGTATTCAGGAGAAATTCTTTGTGATTCAAATCGTACATTTTGCTGTGGTTTCAAGGGCTCACTAAATCTTTCAATAGGCTGATTCTGACGAAACCTGTCATCGTAAGGGCTATTTAAAGGAATTTCAGTGTTCCTATGAGCACTTAATTGGATAGCCTCTTGATTTTGGTAGTCAATGTGCGGAACATTATTTTGTATATGCAAAAAAGCTAAAATTAAAATGTGAATAAATTATATTCTCTAAAAATACACAATAATAAAAATAATGTACACAAACAATATCTAGAAAAACTTCTTAGTAAAATTTTGTTATTTTAGAAAAGTTAAATAACTATAGGTACAAAATTACTTGTTAGTTCTTGTAAGTGTGCTAATAATAATATAATAGATAAGGAACTGATTCTCAAAATTTAAGTATTTTTACAAACCTCCAGACCGGACGCATAGCACAACACAAAACACACTTAAAAATTTCATTTTCGTCCGCCGCCAATCACTTTAGTCTACTTCTGAAAACAAAAGAGAGAGGCCTGATATTATAAATTCGCGTAAAGCAAACAGAACCGAAAAAGCTGTTCATACATCCATTGTTTGACGGTATACTTCATTACCTGAATTTCAAATGTTTACTCAAACGTAAAATGAAATCAACATTGCGTCAAATATGAATGATATTTTAGACAGAAATATATAATTCATATATGTATGTATGTATTCAACCCTTTTTAACGTCCCACTGCTGGGCACGGGCCTCACTTCAATACGAGGGGGATCAGACCAGAGTTCACGACGCTGGCAAGTGTAGGCTGGCAGACTTTACATGTGTTTCGAAAACTTGCTAGGTTCTCTCAGAGATATACGGGTTTCAGAGCAATTTTCGTTATTTTCTTTCTATGTTCGGGTTTTCTCAGGATGTTTTCCGTCACCGTAAGACAAGTGGTAATGATTCGCACATGAAAATATCAGACGTGCGATATCCGGGATTTGAATATATTAATTAAATATCTATATTAATTTAATATTATAATTTTATAATCAGTAATAAGGGTGAGTGCCTGGTGATATGTAATTTTCCATTTATGTGACCTAAGCCTTTATATTTGACTATACATTATTTTTATATGTGCCATTTTCTTAAAGAAACGAATACAAAAATCTTTTGTATTAGAACAAAAAATAATTAAAAGCGACTTCAAAAAAACACTAAAAAGTAAAAATAACTGGATGACGGTTTTCATTTACTATAGATACATTTCTGGCAAACCTCTTTCGAACAAACAAATAATTTTGCAAATCCGTCTAATATATGACGGAGTTATGCCCGAATATAAAAAAAATAAACATCCGATGTGAGAACCTACTATTTTGAAGTCGGTTAAAAAATAATGTTCTATTTGTGGGTTGTTATAAAAAAAATATGTTTGAAGCTAATTTTTTATAAACATATCTAATTTAAAAGATCATAATTATGAATAAAGATATTTCATATAAAATATTTACACTAATTTAATTTACATAATCTATACATATAATAAAATTCTAACTAAGTCGAATCTGTACATAAAATATTTTTTGGAAAATCTAATTAAAATAGACATTATTATCGATACAGAATCCGAATCTATAGTTTTTAGAATTTTTGTCTGTCTGTCTGTCTGTCTGTTACCGCATCACGAGAAAACCACTAGACAGATTTTGATGAAATTTGGTATGATGATAGCCGGTTATCCGGGTCAACATATAGGATACTTTTTACAGCGGGATTTCATTTCTTAGAAAAAATACAAAAACTGCATTGTAAGAGTATACTAATATGTAAAATCTAACAATTTGGTTTTCGGTCATCTGAACGCGGGCGGAGCCGCAGGCAATGCTAGTATTTCCATAAATATCTGTTCTCAACAGAAATTATATGCTCAATTATCGTCATAAAATAACTTATTTACGTAAATATTATTAGCAATTAGCATCTATTTACTTGAGAATATAACCATAGGCAGCTAATTATGTATATAAAAAAGTAAATATTTACTCCAACATAAAGAAGAATGGTGGCACGTCATTCGGAATAATAATAAAGTATACGTCAGAAATTTAAATCTTAATAGATATTTTTTTATAAATAAATATCTATTTAGGTGGTTTTTGGATATTAATTATTTATTAATATTATTATTTATTCTACTTACATGTTATCTACATATAGGTATATTATCAAGGTATGGCGAAACTAAAGGTAAGTAAGTGAAAATACTAAAAGGGGACAATTTAGGTAAAATCTTTAAATGGGTTTTAAAAATTCAAATAATTTTTGCTTAATTTCTGAAACCAAAGCTGTTGTTTTTAAAAAAATACACCTGTACGAGAGGCCACCAAACAGTTCTACATACTACGTGCATTATATACGTATGTTACAGTTCTACGCATCTGTTCGGCTATGTCTATAAAGTTTTGTACTTTTCTAAATAATATTTATATTAATATAATAAACCTGAACTTTGTTTGTTTATTTTTTGAACGCGCTAATCTTTGAACCTACTCGTCAGATTTGAAAAATCATTTGATGATCCCATTCTTGGGGAAGGTTATTGACTATATAATATCACGTTACGATTCAAAATAACTTTAAGTACCTAGAAACAGTTATACATAAATAGACAAGGAAACCTAGTATAGCTGAAATTTAGCACAGAGATAGATTATAGTCTGGAATAGCACATAGGCTATCTATAATAGCTTTTTATCCCGGAAAAATATACAGTTCCCGTGGGAAAGATTTGTTTTGTTTTTTCTAGAGGTGAATCCGAGCGAAGCAAGGGTGAGCTGCTAGTATATATAAAAGCGAATGATCATTACCTACTTGACCTATAAGGCTGAAATTTTGCAGGTTCATCGAATTTCGGACAGCGCCAATGTTAGAGGTCTAAAAGCTAGGTAAGGTAATATGAAAGTCCTGTTTTTGCTGCTAGAGACATAAATATGTATAATTCTGTGTATACATAAAAAAATAAACGTGCGTAGAACCTCGGGCCGCGCTGCTGATGTGTCATATAATCTTTGTGATGAGTGTATGGGGCACCTTGAACTACTTTGTTTTAGAAAAAATGTTGTATTTTTCAGTTCAAAGTCGCTTGCGTGTTTGTCAATATTGCCCCAAGGTTCAATAACACATATGTAGAATTGTTTTTCTATAAACGTAACAACATTAATAATGTTTTCTAAATGACACGCACTTCTTACTTCACTACTCGTTTGACTCAGTTTGTAGTGACCCTACTTTCTGTGCCAGCGGTCGCGGGTTCAAGTCCCGCTGGGGGCATACATTTGTGTGACGAGCACGAATGTTTGTACTCCAGTCATGGGTGTTTATATTTATAATATATATGTATTGCACAAGCGCTTCCCTAAGTTACTTTTTGCTACTAATAAATTACCCATGGAAACTATATGACGTGACAAGAGCTGTTGCCTATGTTATGTTTGGCCCATAAACTATCTCTATGAGAATAATTGCCATGATTAGTTGCTTCATATCTGCATGAAAAAGATGAGAAGTATATTTTTGTATTAAAAATTTTGTCAAAAAAAATTCTACTTCAAAAAACTTATCATATAAGTAAGCGTTTATTACAAAAATCTATGATACATCCGTAGCTTCGGACTATGAAGCTATTTAGAAGCAAAACTGATCACGTCTACATAATATCTTGTCTTCTTCACACGATCAAGAAGAAAATCGTATCAAAAAATGTGCCCCTTTATCATTTTTTCGCTCGAAGTGAAGAAATGAGACCGTAATGGAAAAAGATATCATTTTCTTTCAGTAAGTAGTTTATATAAAAAATCATTATCAAATTATACTCTATCTTATTTTACGATGAAAATAATTGTTGGGAATCTGATATACTATTAAAGCAGCTCATGCCGTAGACAAAATTATTACTCTTTATATTAAAGTTCTTTTAACATAAAAATAATTATTCTATCCTTAGTGGACTGTTTTTTCATATATGACCTTGGTCTTTTCAGTAAAAAATTAAATTACCAGCTAAAATATCGCAACAATACAACAAGTATATATACATGTAGATATATATATGTAGAGAAACTCTCTTAATTACGTTTTTCTCGAAAAAGAGTAAACTCGTAAGTATAAAAGGACTCCGTAACAGCCACCAGAAAGTCGATTTACGCCACGTATTTTAATATTTTTTAAGGATTTTCTTATACATTTACCGTCTAAATTCTAAATGTTCGTGAGGTGGCATCTGTTGATCTACAGCAGCACTACGTTGAAAACAGTTGCTTAGAATTTGTACTCGCTCTATTTTATTTACTTTGTTGATAGTTGAGCAACTAGGTGGCGCTAGTAACTAAAACTAAGAAAAATTATATATATATAAGCCATAGCTTCGTACTCTAATCAGTTAACATTTTCCAGCATCCATCCATCGCTATATACTTGTTAGAGATGATGTGTGTTTTGATCATTAACGTCCTCTTATCACTTTTAATTAGCGTGTCTTCAGGTAAGTTGTAAATATTATTTTAGATAAATACGAGTACAACCAAGGAAAGATAGCAAGTAGTTTAGATGGTATTTTAATCATACATTTAAATATGCAATTTATTTATAAGTTTAATTCAATATATTATATTAGTTAAATTGGAATGCAGATAAAACTAACGTTCAATAAATAAATTTTATAGAGTAACTTTATTATTACTAAACATTAAATGAACTTGTAAAATTATTAATATTTAAGTGTTTTTCTTAGCAGAAGAAACATGTGGTTCGAACGAAGTATTGGAAAATTGTTCACGGAATTGCAGTTACGATAATTGTCCGAAAGACCGCTTCTCTGACGAAGCTCCCTGCGATAAGTCTGGTGACTGTCCACCGCCTGCCTGTAAGTGCTCGTTCAATTATCGCCGAGCTTCTAATGGAACCTGTATACCTACAACGGACTGCCGTAAGTTATATATATTTATATTTTTTACATTTATGGCCAATAGAGCTGTTGTTTTTTTTATTTGATACACATACTTTTTTTTTTATTGATGTAACATACTTACTGCTAAGCTTCGGGCAAAATGCATTAACAACTATGATAATCTATGCATATAATAAAATTTGTAACTAAGCCGAATCTGTACATTAAATATTTTTTGGAAAATCTTATTGAAATAAACATTATTATCGATACAGAGGCCGAATCTATAGTTTTTAGAATTTTTGTGTGTCTGTCTGTCTGTTACCGCATCACAGAGAAACCACTGGAGGCATTTTGGTAAAATTTGGTATGGTGATAGCTGGTTATCCAGGTCAACATATAGGATACTAATTACCACAGGAAAATGTCTCATTTCTGAGAAAAAATACAAAAAACACGTACTTATTTAATTTTAATCGAATTGAAGAGCCATAATACCAAGTTTCAAGTAATTCTGATCCTAAATTATTTTTTGGGTTGCATTATAACGTGTTTTTCCGTGGGAATGAGATAATCTCCCGCGATAAAAAGTAGGCTATGTCACTCTCCAGCCCTTAAACTATCTTCACACAAAAAGTCACTCCTTTCCGTCATTCTTTTTCGACGTGAAAGAAAGACAAACAAACAAACAAACAAACAAACAAACAAACAAACAAACAAACAAACAAACAAACAAACACACTTTCACATTTGTATTATTAGGCAAAATGGGTAATCCATTTTGGCGGGGACAAGTAACAAACATATGCATGCATAAACTTTCGCAATTAAATAATAGTCTAATAAATAAGATTATTTATTATATGGCAAATAATATTTTATAGTTAATAGGAATTACTAAAAACTGGCCTAAGTTATCTTTATTTTCAATTTAATTATATGCATGGAAAATAGATTTATCCATTTATTGATTTAACTTACAAAACATTTTTATATATAAAGCGTGGCAAACATTATTTTCATGGAATATTATTACACTCCATGTAATTAGGCAAATAATTTTAGGTTCGGTGTTCGTTACCTTTTAACACGGTAATGTAATGCAAATATAATTACCGTCCTATTAATTACCTATTACACTAAAAAATATGTTGTATTATTTAATTATGATGTTCTCCTAGCCGATTCCGGCCACGGCGGCCAATCTCATTGAGACTAGCCAACTGCGCAGGAGATATTATAGTGCGCAAGAGTACGCGCAGACCCAAGTGCACTCTCTATTCCTGTCACTCTCATACTCCGGTGGGACGACTGCTCGACACGACCAGTGAAAGTTAAGGCGCAGGACCGACGGCTTTACGTGATCTCCGTGGCACGGGGGTGAAACACTGCCAACTTCCCAACTCCGGGCTGTTACTGAGACTTACTATACAGAAAGACTTAATAACTAAACTTGGCCCGACCCGGGACTCGAACCCAGGACCTCCGAGTGTGCAGCTGACATGCTAGCCACGAGATTATTTAATTATATATAGCTTAAAACCATGCTCAGTAATCCTTGTTACTGTAGAAAAAGGTGTAGTAAGAAACATTAGCTTATGAGATTAGTCCAAACAAAGACAACTCAGCGCTGTGGAGTTCTTTAATTTATGAAGACTGGGGTCAATTTTTTCTTTAAAGTTATAAAACATTTTTATCAATGATATTATAGTATAGTAGGTACCAGATACCTACAAAAAATATTAAAGTGGTTTGTATTATCATTAGTTGCTTGTATATTTCTATAATAGCTCTACGTGTAGAGAACTAAGTACCTAGTATAATGAATTTATTCAGAACTAGCGAATCACCCTTCCTACGCTCAGGTTCTTCCGTAGGTACGTTTTGACGCTTGACGGAAAAAAATGAAAAAAAATATATATTCCATAACATTTTTTTTCATTTTTTCCGAAGTTTTAATAGTTATTCCGCTATTCGGGGTGAAGACAAATCCAACAAAACAAACATCATAAAAACCGGTCCAGCAGTTCTCGAGTTATAAGTATTGTATCAAACCCGACTTCGTTTTATATTATAATTTATAAGATAATCTCCGAACTATATTTTTTTAACATTGGAGGAAATTGACAGCGTGTGGCTAACGTCCACTTACATATAAAAAATTTCTGACCCTTTTCATTTTAATAAGTTAGAGATAAAAGATACTTTTTTACTTCTACCACACAATTAATATGTATAAATAATTACGAATTACTATTAATTTTGAATTAACCGCAAAATGCATTGTTAGTAACTTAAAACTTGAATATAATTTTATACAAATACTTAGTGAAAGTATGCGATTATAATGACAAATGTAATCTATACATATAATAAAATTGTAACTAAGCCGAATCTGTACATTAAATATTTTTTGAAAAATCTTATTGAAATAGACATTATTATCGGCCGAATCTATAGTTTTTAGAATTTTTGTCTCTCTGTCTGTCTGTTACCGCGTCACAGAAAAATCACTGGAGGGATTTTGATGAAATTTCATATGATGATAGCTGGTTATCCGGGTCAACATATAGGATACTTTTTACCGCGGGAAAGTGTCTCATTTCTGAGAAAAAATACAAAAACTGCAATGTAAGAGTTTACTAATATGTAAAACCTAAGAATTTGGTTTTTGGTCATCTGAACGCGGGCGAAGCAGCGGGCAATACTAGTTAATTATATAGAGCGATAGGAATATTAATTTATACTAAGTAACACTAAATATAATATAAAGTTAAACATTTTAAAAGTACTTAGTACATCTTTTTTTTTAGCTCCATTCGAATGCCCCGAGAATGAAATTTATAACCCATGCCCGCCTTCCTGCCCAACTGACGACTGCAGTAATGCTTTACTTGATGTAACCTGCCCTATACTTTTCGTTCTGAGCTGCACTCCTTCATGTAGATGTATCGAAGGTTTCTATAGAAATGATGGAATTTGTGTACCTTATGAAGAATGTCGTAAGTAATATATTTTATAAATCATAAACTATAATTTACAGACCAAACCAGGTCCTGTAGCTTTGCTATTTGCCTAATCTAGGCGCTTAGAAAAAAATCACTCTACAGTCGTTGTTCGATGATGGAAATATTATTATGACGACACGTTTGGCTCAGTGTGTAGTGACCCTACTTGATGTGCCAGCGGTCGCGGGTTCGAGTCCCGCTGTGGGCATTCATTTGTGTGATGAGCACGAATGTTTGTACTCTAGTCATGGGTGTTTATATTTATAATATGTATGTATTTAAAGTTTATATATGTGTAGTGTATCAACTATCTGGTATCCATAACACAAGCCTCGTAGCTTACCATGGAACTAGATGGTGGTGTGTGTTAATGTCCCAACATAACATATATTTTTTTTGGATATGACAAGTTTATTCTATGAAGTTCCAATCTTCTACTATTGTAGAATGACATCTTGTCTAAGTTCCCTATAGCGTGGCTGGAACAAAGGCCAAGTCTTGAGTATACGAATACCAAAAATATATTGATTAAATACAAAATTAATATTTTTTACTAAATATTATATTAAATTTTTGGTTTTTCATGTGCTCACGGCTTCTAGGGCAGGGGCCCTCCTCGAGTAATTTTACACTCTCTGCCACCCTATTGTTACGCCACTGCGATAAACATAAAGCCTTACTGAAATCTGTCCAGACATTTATAAGTGATGCACAATTAAGTAGATGGATAGTCAGAATAATTATAAAGATTTCACTAAAACGAAACAGTTGTTTATTAGTTATTTATTTTTTAACTTTACGCTTCCTTAAAATTAATTTTAAACGCTTATTGTTTTAAAAATGAAGAGGTAATTCCTTCTTAAAATTTGGTGTAGATTGTTACAGATATTTGATATTTAATCATTTTCAGCTCAATTTAAAGGGCAGCGATGATCGAGCTTTTGCGAGTAATGCTACGGTACAAGCGCGAAGACAGCAAAATCAAGACAGTCTGCTTATATGTACCTATTAAAAAATTTCAGATTACATGTGCAGATATTATATTTTAATTGATTACTCATTCTCTGTGCTATACAGATAGTCAAGACGTAAAAATATTTTAACTTACAACATCTCTCCTACAGTTACCTATAGCCTGTTTTACTCCAGGTACTCTATTATACTCTGTGTACTAAATTTCATCTTAATCCGTCCAACCGTTTCAGCGTGAAGAAGTAACAAACATACGGACACAAACAAACTTTCGCATTTATAATAGTAGTCACGATATTTTTTAAATACTCATTTATATTAGACTGAGATAATAATTTACACAAATAAAACTTATTCATAAACTAGATAATATAAACTTAATATCATCGAATAAATATAACTATTTATCTCACTTTATTTTAAGTACAATCGTAATGAAACCTATACATACGTGTTTAGAAACACTTGTTGACCAAACAAGATATTAACAATCACGCTGAAGGAATAAAACCCATGTTCTTTAGAATAAAAGCCAGGGCTAGTTATACCACAGATCATAATATAATATTAAACTAGTAGTTATACGTTACAACTTACAACTTACATTGTGTTTGTATTATAAATGTACTTATTATGAATTTGATGCTATGTCTCTACTTCTAATATTCTATTCAAATTTATACTTTATGTGTATAGCATGAAATGTCACATTCCTTATTTCGTTTGGTTAACGCATTTTTATAACAGCTCGGTACGGGGAATCCCTGTGACGTTCGCTGTGACGGAATTGCTTTCAACCAATCAGAAATCTCAGAAGATTTATTTTTAAAGTCCTTAAATTTCAAAAACTATTGATAATTATAATTTTAGGTAATTCTAATCTGAAAGATAATAAAGTAATAATTTGTTTATTGAAAAATAAATTTCATATATTTTGATCACAACTAAGAAAATACCATGCAAAGTTTCAAGCCTGAAACGCGCTAGCAAAATTTCTAGCGAACATGCACTTATATACAAGTTTCAAAATAAAACTGACGGTCCTCTTAGAGGCTTCTTCATAGATCGACACCTTGGTTGTTACTTGTTACCTATTCACGGTTAGTCTCAGTGGGTTTCAATACTCATTGTGGCATATTAAATATGTACCCTTATCCTTAGTTCCTTTACCATCTATCCAAATGATACTTATCCCGACAGGCACTCCTTAAGGTCAGTTAGGAGGTTGAATCATCACTCGAGGACTTTCCGATAGAGTGGGTGATAAATATATGACCAAGGTTAGCTTGTAGGTAGAGCCGATATAAGCTCTACCTGCGAGGCATAGATGATGATTGGTCAACGGGATGCAGCCACCCGCCACAGTGGACCATCACTTGACTTTCGAAGCATCTGTGTTTGAGAAACGAAGAATCCTGTAGGAGGTTCCCTCAGACCAAATAAGTCTTAATAGAATTAATACCAACATAGCTCAAAACAAACCTTTTGATTTTTTAATGATATTTTCCTTTCAAATCTAATATATAAAATTCTCATGGCACAGTGTTTGTAACAAAACTCCTCCGAAACGGCTTGACCGATTCTTATGAAATTTCGTGTGTATGTTCAGTAACATAAGTGATAAGTGATAAGGGTGGTCCACCCCAAAAAAATAAAATAAATCAAAAATGACTGCAGGAAATTTAAGATTTAAACATTTGGAGTTTTTTTAATGATTTGGTTTATGGTTAGTTAACAAACGAATTAACCTTAGGAATTATAAAATGGCCAAAAAATTTTTTTAATCTTATGACTAATTTTAAGTATTTTTCACGTTATCTTTGAACGCTGATTGTAGCCAAAGTAGAATATTCAGTAGGTACTAATTTTTTTAATGATTATGAATGTTGAGAGTTTGAAAAACTTTTGAGACCTATTTAGGAACCATGAAGTCATCTGTTTAAATTGTTAATTTAAAGTTGAAACTTTCATTCACCGAACGTAAATTTTTCACTTTACACCAACATATTGTCATAATTTCCCTAAAAGTTATGAAGCTAATTATTTTAAGCATATAAGCTCATAAAGATTCAGTTGCAAAAAAAATCTTCAAAAAGTCTTCTACTTTTTTTAGAACTTTTTTAAGTTGTTCAGTTTGAAAATTCTCAAAATTTCTGAAAAAAATTCATAACTCAAAAACTATGAATAATTGCGTAACTTATATGGGGGTGATTTGGGTACCCCAAGGGATGCTCTATCTCTGGACTTCCGCTTGACACTACTTTCTGGGACATCCCGTATATCTGTCTTTCCTCTATTAAGAGGATGTTATTTGGAGCGTTATATTAGATTTTTTATTTTTTACAAGTATCCATCAGATAAAAAGAGCTGCTTGCGAAGAATACAAATATATTATAACCAAAGACAAGAAAGCAAGAAAAGCCTACTTGTCTTAAGTTCTTAACAAACTTTGGTAGGGAATCCTACTTATTAACTTATTATCTTGTTTTGACGTAATTGAAAATCGCAACATGTTAACAGTCAGAAAAGTGGACCTTAACGAAATAGATTGCATGATATAAGTTGCATTAGGTTGCCATAGTCCCCTCCAACGTGCGTTCACCTTGTCGTGGTGGGCTCAGTAGTGCCCGGCAATCCAACCGGGCGCGAAGCTAAGAAACGCACAGGGAGGTTGCCCACTTCGGTGGGAGGTGGGAGGTGGCTCTCTTCGGGGGGCGGTGTACCATGCGGGTTGCTTCTGGTACTTCTCTGACAGCAGAGTGGACTGTGGAGTAACCCCATGGTGTGGTGGTCTGCTTCGGCAGACCTGCCGTCGGGGCGTCGTAGTTGAATGCGTAAGCGATCCTGCGACGCCCCATTAAGACGGGGGAAGGTTTTGTTGGGTTTTAGTGGGTAGTACTGGCTGTATTACGCCGGTGAGTCCCACACGTCGTGCGTAAATGCATTTCCCAACGTTAAAAAAAAAAAAAAAAAGGTTGCCATAGTAACCGTTGTTATTGTCAGAAAAATGATATTTATGGTATTCTTTCCGTTGCTATCTTCAAAAATTACTACCTATTTTAATTTTTACTCATTTGTTATCAAATACGCACAAAAAGACGTAACAAATATACACTACCTATTCAGTGTCAGTATAGTATTAAAACAATTAGAACGAAGTCAATTTTATTTTCATTCCAATCTTTAACACTAAATGCGACTCGCTGAAATAGACGTTTTACGTTAAACCAACGGCGATGTGCCCCGGCACAACCCCACCTTATTTGTTTGTCTCTAACGTATTACCTGTTTCAAACACATAGCCACGGGCAGCCCCTGGTTCATGTGAACGACGGACCTACATAAAAATCTACAGTTAGACCATTAGGGATATATGAAAACAATATCCATTAACAACTTCTTAAAAGTATCACAACACACTAACCAGTTATTAGTCAACGCGGCGAATCTTATAATATAAATATTATTTTGGGACATTAACACACTGCACCATCTAGTTCCATGGAAAGCTTCTAGGCTTGTGTTATGGATACCAGATAGTCGATATACTAAACATATATAACTTTAAATACATACATATTATAAATATAAACAGTAAACACCCATGATTGGAGTACAAACATTCGTACTCATCACACAAATGAATGCCCCCGGCGGGACTCGAACCCGCGACCCATGACCCTGTCGGTGACATTACAGACCGACATAGACGACCAAAAGACGTATTAACCGACCCAGATGATAGGATTGCTCTAGCTAATACTATCTTAGGAACACACACCGACACAATACACACACTCACTGTTCTCTCTCTTCTTATTTTTAACTAGCCGTAGTCCTTTATGTAGTATATAAAAATAGATGTGACTTCCCTATGGACTCCAAGAAGCTGGAGGTTGCTGGCTGGAGCGATTTTGATGAAATTTCCACGAAATCTTCAGATTAGACCAGCAGGTGATCTTGTAAAGTTTAGTAGCGATCGGAAGTTTGAATGCGTAAAAAGCGGCACTAAAGAGATGAGAACAATTTGACGAACAGTTATGCATTTTAGTACAAACAAATAAATGGTACGACTTCATGAATGATGAATATGATTAATATGATCGACTTCCACTGATTTTCAAAACAAAATCGTGATCACGAATTTTCCTGTTTAGGAATATTTTTACTTGTTTACACTTCTGTCACGAAATCCCCATAAGTATTTCAATAAAATATAAGGTTATTATCTAAAGACGGCTATTCACATAGCAATATCGAGCTTGCAAAGGATTTGAGTGATTTTTACATGATATGTATGAAAATTCTTTATGATGGCTAAAAAACCATTGCTTAATGCCAAGTCAAACAAAAATATATACATAGCCCATAGGTACATCTCATTATTATATTTCAACATAATATATGTATTATGTTGAAATATAATTTTGGGATAACAAATTGTAAAATAAAATTTTACATTTGTTGCGAGATTTGGTATAGGTAAGTACCTAAGTATGTTTTTGTGTGCATAATACAACGACCTATTTTTTGTTTCCATACTTTTGGTTCGCACTTACGCAGTCAGGTTTTTTTTTTATTTTTTAATGAATCTATACATATAATAAAATTCTAAGTTGAATCTGTACATTACTTAAATATTTTTTGGAACATCTTATTGGAATAAACATTATTATCGGTACAGAGGCCGAATAGTTATAGAATAGCCAGAATATATTTATCTGTCGATCTGGGAAGCAGAAACGCATCACGGGAAAACCCACTGGACAGATTTTGATGAAATTTGTTATAACGATACCTGGTTAACCGGCCAACAAATAGGATAATTTTCACTTCGGGAAAATATCTCATTTTTGAGAAATCATTACTAAACGTTATGTTTTCCGATTTAATTATAAATACCTGGGCTACTGAGCTTCACTCGGAGTTTTTGGCCAAAAAAAAACATTTAAAAAAACCAACATTTCAATAAATACAAAAAAAAACAAAAGTAAAAACTTTGTATCCGACCGGGACACGAACCCCGAATCCTGTGGTTGTCAAACTTGCGCCTTGGCTGCTTGACCACGATGCTTATGGTTATGTCCTAGCGTGCGAATTAGCGTGGAATAGTGCGAAACAAAACCGCATGAAAAATCGAAAACACGCGTTTTCCCAGACAAAAACTAATCTATATCGATTTATCGCCCCCGAAACCTCTCGTATACTAAATTTCATGAAAATCATTGGAGCCGTTTCCGAGATTCAGATTACATATATACAAGAATTGCTCGTTTAAATATACCTATTAGACATCTATGTGCTGTCAATGGCGGTCCTAACCAGGGCGGTGAATCAACGGTCAACGTTCATAATCAAGTACATGCACGACTAACATAAAGAAATATTGTTATACGTTCAAATAGATACAGTAGATTTATTAAAATGGCAACTGCCTCTTTCTTATATATTAGTACAGTTTTGTTTTATTTACTTTTTGTGTACACAGGTAAGAACTTATTATAACATTTGTTAAAGTTATTGTAATGGATTTTATTAATATTTTTTTTATAAGCCCAAAGCATTTATTTGTGTTATTTTTAAATATCAACAAACGAAACAAATTAATATACATTAGTAGATAGTTACATTAAATTATGTGATTTTTGTTTCTTTTGTTTCTTTGAATTTGCCAGTTTGTAGGATTAAATACATAGATAGGTACAACTAACTACGCGGGCAGAGCCACGGGGAATACTGTGTTATACGTAGATATTTATCAATACCTACTAATAATAATCATGTTTTAATTTAGGATAATTAATATATACTATATACTTTAATATTATAAATGTGAAAGTGTGTTTGTTTGTCTTTCTTTCACGTCGAAACGGAGAGACGGATTGGCGTGATTTTTTGTGTGGAGATATTTAGAGGGCTGGACAGTGACATAGGCTACTTTTTACCGCGGGAGATTATCTAATTTCCACGGGAAAACACGTTATAATACAATCCAAAAAATATTTATGATCAGAATTATTTGAAACTTAGCATTAATGCTCTTCAATAAAATTAAATAAATACGTATTTTAGCATTTTTATAAATTCTTTCTATAAGGGGGTAAAATAGAGAATGAAAGTTTGTATGAAACTACGTTTTTAAGATTTTTTTTGTACTTTTAGCGCGAGCGAAGCCGCGGGTTCTGCTGGTATATTATAATAAAGCAAATAGCTTCCATAGAACGATCGCAGAAAGTCATTCATACAAAACAATAATTTGTCTAAATCAGTACCTTCACTTATTAAGATTATGTATAAATTTTATTAAGTATTTTAAAATTTATTATATATTTTTATATCAGTATATGGAATTATTTGCCCGCAAAATGAAGTAGAAGTTAAATGCACCACAGACTGTCCATTCGACAGCTGCCCAACAAAGCCGGGACAAACGCAAAATTATTGTCCTTTAATTAGGCCCGACGTGTGTCGCACCTCGGCGTGCAAATGCAGATTTAATTACAGCCGCGCCAATAACGGGACTTGTATCCAAACCGCAAAATGTCGTAAGTGATTTTTTATAGTTATATAATTTATATAGCTTTATGTGTCGGTTTTTTCGATGTTAGAATACCCTATCAATATTTTTTTTTGATAATTTACAATTTTTCTAATCTATACATATAAATAAAATTGTGACTAAGCCGAATCTGTACATTAAATATTTTTTGGAAAATCTTATTGAAATAAACATTATTATCCATACAGAGGCCGAATCTATAGTTTTTAGAATTTTAGTCTGTCTGTTACCGCATCACAGAAAAACCACTGGATGGATTTTTATGAAATTTAGTATAGTGATAGCTGGTTATCCGGGTCAACACATAGGATACTTTTTACCGCGGGAAAATATCTCATTTTTGATAAAAAATGCAAAAATTTGCAATGTAAGAGTAAATATATTTATATGTTTTACATATAGAATCTAAGAATTTGGTATTTGGTCAGCTGAACGTGAGCGAAGCTGCGGGCAATGCTAGTATATAAAAATGTTAAATCATTAAAAGTAAAAAAATGTAGGAATATTACTTTCTTTGATTGTCATATCATTATATGTTATATTTTATAATATTATTAGTTAATAATGTCCTCCCATTTTGATTACGGTGGCTAACCTTACTGAGAGTCTGAGACTAACCAAATGCTCGGGGCATATGAATTTTTAGTGCACAACTGTATAGCTCATAGTGTGTGTATGTATACACAAGTACACTCTCTATTCTTGTAACTATATTCCGATAAGACGGTAAAAGATAAGGCACAGGACCGACAGCTTAATATTCTCTCTAAGGCACATCGACAGCTTTCAAACTTCTAGCTTCTACTGAGTACTTTCTCGCATACCCCAGTAATTATTCAGTTCCTTACGCAATAAGATAATTTAGACCCGACCCGAGACTCGAACGCACCACCAACCACTTTCGCCACTAGACCAACGGATGATACTTGTGTACCTACGTAGTAAGTAATTCCAAATAAAAAAATACATATTAAAATTTTTGTATAATGCTTTAATCGATAATAAAAACATTTATGCACATATTTATTTGTATTTTATAAAGCTCCATTCCAATGCAGAGGGCCTCACGAAGAATATAACCCCTGTCCTCCTGCCTGTCCTACGGATGACTGCAGCCAAGCTACCCCAACCGGAAAATGTCCTATAGTAGGCCGCATCGGCATAGTGGTGCCTTGTCAACCGGATTGCAGATGCAAAAAGAACTATTGGAGGAAAGACGGTATATGTGTGCCATACGCACGGTGTAATAAACATATCTCAAGAGTTTCGATTGCGAGTAAGTATATCAAATAAGAAGGATTTATTGAAATAAATTCATTACATATTTCATACTTATCGTAGGTTAATATTTAGCAAATACTTATTTCGTTAAATAATAAAATAAATGGCACACAATATTATCCGATATGTAATAAATGTTCAAGATGTTTAAAAAAAAGACATTATCACAGGTATTGCGATTACAACGCCTATAATATATTGTAACATTTCTCTAAAAGTTAGCTATTTATTATTTCTATAGCAAAGATCTTAAATTATAAAATTCAGCGCGTAAGACTAAATGTCCACTTTTATTAAGCTTGTGGTCACATGTTCGATTCATTTAAACGTGAAGATGAATGGTCTGTACGCGAAACAACACTCTCGAATCTAGGTGTTATCAAAAATATTAAAAATATAAAACAATCCATACGTACATACAATTTTCAAAAAAATATAATTAGGTACTATTTTATTTGTGATATGAAGCCTAAAACCATAAAAGGCCACCCACACACAAGTAAGTTTCCTCATTGATAAATATCGGGGAATCCCAAAGCTCTATCAGATATATCTAAAATACATTTATAATAGATAGATGTAACTAAAATACACTTAGAATAGACTTAGAATAGATAGATATAACTAAAATACATTTATAATAGCAATTTATGTAACGAGTTTTAAAGTGAAACATGCATTAAATTGTTTATTTCTGTATTATCATTATATCAATATAATATACCTAGTATGTATAATTAAAATCTTTCATACATACAAAATGCCTTTATATTAAAACTAGCAGCTTACCCTTGCTTCGTTCGTATATATAATATATTATATGACTGCTTCGTTACCTTCTGTAGTAGCATCATGATATCTAACCTATATATAGCCTTCGGCCTTCCTCAATAAACGGGCTATCTAATGCAAAAAAAATTTTCAAAACAGATTAGTAGTTTCTGAGATTAGTGCCTTCAAACAAACAAACCAACAAACAAACAAACAAACAAACAAACAAACAAACAAACAAACAAACAAACAAAAAAACAAACAAACTCTGCCTCTTTATAATATCACTATAGATAAGGGTTATATTTACTCTGCTCAACTTGCAATTTTGTACGATACACTATAACCTTACTCAACTTCTAGTACAAAACGTTCTCGCACTTATTGAACTAATATATTTTTTGTCATGTTGATTCACTTGACTTTTTTAAACTTTTCTGAGGTAACAATGTTTAGGATATTGACCATATTTTTAGTTCGTTTTTTATTAAACAAGTATACCTACTCTACAAATTTAAACGCGCTCTAATTGTTTTTATCCCTTGCACTTCTCAGTTACAATCATTAAGGGCCACCCCTATTTTTAAATTCACCAGAGTCACCTACATTCAAATTTCACTATTAAAATAGTAAATGTCTGCGTAAAACAGCTGTGACAAACGGACAGTCAGACTGACGACGGACGGTCATGGCCGACTCATTATTATACAAAATTCACATACATACAAAGGGTCGCATCGACAAGACATGTTTTAAAAGTAAGTTAACATCGACTTCCAGATTCGATTATATACATATACAATATACATATAATATAATTTGCCAGTTAATTAGTTTACAAGTTAGCAAGCAAGTGAGTTAATTACTTAATGCAACTCTCACACAATTTTAGGTAGGTACATGATACAGTGTATTATTACTAAAATATATTTTTTACTTTTACTCGGAGCTTCTGCTATGAACACAAAAGCATGTTCTATTATTTAGAGCAACAACTAAAAACCCAACTTGTATCTTTACATATAATCGATCAAGTACCATGTATGAAGCATTGCTTTTTTATCTAACTCAGAAAGTAGGCTACAAATTAAAATAAAACCTTTCGATGAAAATTACATACGCCAAAAACCAGAATCTGTACATACATACATATAAATTATTAGTAAATAGACTTTTGTTTTAGATTATTTAAACGCGACTTGCGCACCCTCTGTCTAGCGTTACTATCAGAGTGCTACTATCAGATACACGGACGTGCACAATCAAAATCGTCGTGCAAAAATCGAAAAAGTTTCATCACAATCGGGTGAATACACATGCACAAATTTTCAAACAGAAAAATTAAGTTCAATTTCCTATAACTATATTGATTGTTATTTACAATTTTAAAATAAATCTACACATATAATAAAATTTTAAGTGAGGCGAATCTGTACATTAAATATTTTTTGGAAAATCTTATTATATTAAATATGTAGTCATTATTATTGATACTATAGTTTTTATTAAATTCTTGTCTGTCTGTAACCGCATAACGAGAAAACCACTAGACAGATTTTTACTACGGGAAAATATCTCATCTCTGAGAAATCTATACTAAACGTTAAAACGTAACTAGGGACGAACCCGAGCGGAGCGAGCTTGAGTCGCTAGTTACTTTATATATGCGTAGTTATATAAAAGCTTAGCTCATTACTTAGTAGTTAGCAGTAAAGTCCCTTGCCCCTCCTCTGTAGATCGAGTAATAATATATAAATAGAATCAAAACAAACACATTTAGAAACTCGTTGAGTACCTCATAGTAAACATGAACGCGGTTTTGGTTTTATTTTTATCATCTTTTGTTTTGTATTTGTGCGAAACTAAATCTGCCGGTAAGCAATTTTTATATTAAACTAGCATTGCCCGCGGCTCCGCCCGCGTTCAGATGACCAAAAACCAAATTCTTAGGTTTTACATAGATTAATAGAGAGAGATCTTTTCCCGCAGTAAAAAGTATCCTATATGTTGACCCGGATAACCAGATATTATTATATCAAATTTCATCAAAATCCCTCCAGTGGTTTTTCCGTGATGCGATAACAAACAGACAGACAGACAAAAATTCTAAAAACTATAGATTTGGCATCTGTATCGATAATAATACCTATTTCAATAAGATTTTCCAAAAAATATTTAATATACAGATTCGGCTTAGTTACAATTTTATTATATGTATACAAAAAACGATAAAAAGTGATCTAAAAAATGAGAACAGGTTTTATATATACTTTTGTAATCGCCTTTTAAAAATCTGTATTTTAATACCCCATGCGATTGATTCGGACAAAAAAAAATCTTTTCAAGACACATATTGGCGCCTAGGTTCCGCCATTTCGATTTTTTATGATATCTATTATCTATATGACACTCGCGTTATCAAGATGAATCTAACGACGTATTAAAATCATTAAAATCGGTTAAGCTGTTTAGTAATTATAAGGGAACACAGAGTCGGACATACATACATTAACATCCATACATGTCAAACACATAACCGTCCCGGGTTTCGCCGCAATCGTGTAAAAATTAGAAGTTAAAATAATTAAAGTTATACGTACATACATAAAGAGAATTAATAATAAATACGTATATTCTCGTTACATTGTGTTTTAACAAATCGATCTACGCTAAATATAAATAATTTATAATGGTACTTATAAGTTATAAGTAATTTAGTTAATTATTAAAGAGTAGTGCAAGTAGGTACAATTAATACAGCTTACGTATTGCTGTGTTGTTTCAAATAAATAATTATTTAAAAATTAAACTTAATAATGACATAAAAATATATAAAAAGTTCAAAGTTCGAAATTGTGTACAGCAGAATCTGGTTTTAAAATTAACTTTAATAAATTATTATTTACCATAACCTTGAAAACTGGACTTTACCTGTGTGACGGACGAATGGGAAATGCGAAAAAAAATCCTTATTTTAATAACAATTTAACGCTTTTATAATTTGCGATAACACAATATATAGGTAGTATAGTATTATATGATTTATATAAATCTATACTTATAATATTATAAAAAGGCAGTTTGTTTGTTTGAACGCGCTAATCTCAGAAACTACTAATCAGTTTTGAAAAATTATTTTTCTATTAGATAGTCCGTTTATTGAGGAAGGCTATATCATCATCATATAATATATACTATATAGTCTATCTATTCCA
This sequence comes from Brenthis ino, assembly GCA_921882275.1. Classification (NCBI taxonomy): domain Eukaryota; kingdom Metazoa; phylum Arthropoda; class Insecta; order Lepidoptera; family Nymphalidae; genus Brenthis; species Brenthis ino. The sequence continues at coordinate 3,861,424 of OV170227.1, forward strand.
TACCAACCATTAAAACGAACCTAGGGATGAACCCGAGCGAAGCGAGTGTGTTGCTAGTAAAATATGAAATAAAATAATTATTGCAACGTTAAAATCGAGTACGATTTTATTCACATTGTCAAGATGCTTATAAAGGTTACAAAATAAAAAAAAATGTATGTACATTTATAGCCTAACACAATTTTAATTTAAAAATCACATACATATTGTTTATATACACATATTTGATAATGTTTATCATCAAACAGATTTGTTATCAATACTTTTAATGTGGTAATATTTTTTGTCGTCATCACTAATTTCATTGGGTGCGCCTGACAATGGATCTTTGCCTTCATGTGTTTTGGGAAAAGCCATAACATCTCTAATTGATTCAGCTTTACAAGCTATTGCCATTAATCTATCAATACCTAATGCTATCCCTGCATGTGGAGGACAACCACTTTTTAAAGCATCTATAAAATGTGCCAATTTACTAGAATCTATATTTAACATATTAAGTACTTTTTCTTGTAATTGTGAATTGTGTATTCTAACAGATCCACCACCAACCTCATTACCATTTACAACTATATCATAAGCAAGTGACCGAACTTTCAATGGTTCTGAATCTAATAAATGCAGATCATCTGGATGTGGAGCCGTAAATGGATGATGGCAAGTCTCTAGGCCATTCTCCCCTTGTGTAAATAATGGAAAATCAATGACCCATAATGGTTCCATAGACTTTTTCATAACTAACAATTCTTTTGATTCTAGTAACGGTGCTAACATTTCTCTTATATCACCTAAACACATGCTCGCATTCTCATGATTACCTAAGGTAATAATGATGTCATTATCATCACCAAGTAAGCTTTTTAATTGCCTACTTACATCTATTCCAAATTTTTTTGATATGTTCTCATTAAGAGTTACACTTATATTATATTTTTTCCTTAGGTCATTAATTTTTCCCTTATATTTAGCAGTAAGCTTTCCAATTAAACTAGAATATGGTAATGCAAAAGCAGCTGAACCTAATTCCATTTGTGGAAAGAAATGACTAATGTTTTTCAATTTCAATTCATAAGTAAGATTGGGTTTATCTGACCCATAGTTTTCCAAAGCATCTTTATATGACATTCTTTTAAAAGGTAGTTTTTGGATATCTTCTAATGTTTCTTGTAGTAAGCTCTCAATCATATTAAGAACACCATCTAAGTTTGTGAATGATAATTCTATATCAAGTTGTGTAAACTCTGGCTGTCTATCTGGTCTTGTTGTTTCATCTCTATAGCATCTTGCCACTTGAAAGTATCTATCTATACCACCAACCATTAGCATCTGTTTAAATTGTTGAGGGCTTTGCACTAAAGAATAGAATAACCCTGAAAAATGAGTAGGTACAATAAATTCTCTGGCTCCCCCTGGTGTTCGACAGAATAAAGTTGGTGTTTCTACTTCTACAAAGTTATGCTTTTCTACAAGAAATCTTCGCATATTGTGTAAGCATAAGGATCTCTGTCTTAAGTTTTTTTGCATTTCTGGAAACCTTAGGTCTATGTACCGATGTTGCATCCTTAATTGTTCCTTTGGTTTTTGATAATTTCTTAAATTAAATGGCAGCTTTTCAACTCTGTTCAATATTTCTAGATTTTCAACAACCATTTCAATTTGTCCTGTTGCCATTTCTGAATTAATCATATCTATTGGTCTTGCTTCTATTGTACCTTTAATTTTTACAATTGTCTCTAAGGATATTTCATTAATATTTACACTTGTATTATCAATAACACATTGTATAAGGCCATACGAGTCTCTAATTAATAAAAATTTTGACAGTCTCACATATTGTACCCAGCCACATAATGTTACTTTTTGCCCTACATGTTCTGGTCTTAGTTCCCCACAAGTATGAGTTCTATATGTAAACGAATTCGATTGGGATGAAACAGATAGCTGAAAACCATGTTTTTTATCAAATTTATGTGTATTATTAACACTCGGCGCATAGCTGGCTTTCTGAGCGTGTCTTAATAAAAGTTGAAATTTCCTACTTTGAGAAACAGAAATGATGGACTTGCCATTCTTTATTGGTTCTATTAAATCAAAAGATCGTAAAATATTTCTTCGCCACATTATGTAGGTCCTTTTTAATAAAATATTTACGTCATAACTTAGTTTAAAACACGAATAATATAAGTTTTAAACACTATTAGTAAATATAACCATCAAAAATAACACCGGTCCCAGACCCTAGTACTTTTTTTGGTAATTGCATATGTCAAATGTCAATGTCACAAGCAAAGGAATGTTACGTAAATGTCAATAATATCTCCGTATTGACGTTTACTACTTGTACTTGCCACACTTATTATTGTTAAAGATATATGCACTGTATTTACAGTGGTCCATACATATATCGATAGTTCTGCTCTGATAACTGTAAAATATGTCCGATTGCATAATAACGATCTATTTCACATATTATATATTACACACTATCAAGGATACCTCTTAAGCCACTATTAAAATTATTCCTATTTTAGATTTACAATGTTCTGGACGTAATGAATCTTTGAAATGCACAAAAGATTGTCCTCCAGAAAACACTTGTAAAAATAAAGACATACAATTTATAAATAATTGTTTACAAAATAATAAGAGATGCCAATTAAAATGTGTTTGTAACACAAATTTTTACCGAAATATTAACGGAGAATGTGTATCAAATGAAATATGTGGTAAGATATTAAAAAGAAAACATAGTATAAATATTTAAGTTTTTTCAAAACATTTTATTAATATTAAAAGGAATTAAATATTTAAACATAGAGGTAAACAAAATATTTAAGTGCAATTAAAATTTCAAAATGTATTAATGTCTTATTTATTATGTATCTGAATTTTAGATAGGTGCTCTGGCCCAAATGAATATTTTAGCTGCGGCAGTGCTTGTGATAATGTATGTGCAGATCTTCACAAACAAAACCAGACAAATTGTCCTATCAAAAATATTATATGTAACGATATGTGTTATTGTGCAAATGATTATGCACGAAACAAAAATAAAATTTGTGTGCCAATTGGCCAGTGTCATCAATAAATGCGAATCACCACTTTTACATTCCCATCTTTTAAAATTTTGAGAAAAATAACTTACTAAATACTTTTAGGAGCAGGAGCAAGTGGCGATTTTGTTTCTACCATCACTTATACCAATACAGGTTAAGAAATATTTACTTCCTAAAATTTTTATTCGTAACTTAGTAATTCATTGTTACCATAATATAATACCAATGACTCAAATACTAATATTTTAAATTTCAGGATCAAATGGAGCACGAGCTTTCAGCTATGCTCATTCTAGATCAAGTTAAAATAAATGTATTGTGTAAATAAAAAAAATAAAAAGGTTTTAAAAAAGTACTATATATTTTTAACATAAACCACAACCCAATGACTACGCAGAAGAAAATAAGCAGGCATACCTCTTATTGTTAAATTTATTAATTACTCCCAATTAATGTAAAATTTACTTTACTGTTAGGATTATTTATGCTATTTCTCATCAATTTTGTCATTGTTTTCTTGAGTGGAACAACGTCTAATTCTAATACAGTCAAATTGATTGTATAACATAAACTTAACGATGGCGTTTACTTTTAGTTCTGGGTCATTTTATCAATATTGGAATGGGTTATGGGGGGCAGATGTCGTGATCACTTTGGCCCTCAGTATAAATTGAAGAGCTCTATAGCGTGGATGGTTTTTTTTTCATATTATTTAAAATGCAATTAAAAGGACGCAAAGAAAATGGATGTCATTTATTCCCAAAAGAAAAAAGTGAAGAAATGGTGAAAAACAATTTTGTACATAATAATGTATATATGATGATGTTCTCCTAGCCGATTCCGGCCACGGCGGCCAATCTCAATGAGATTAGCCAACTGCGCAGGAGATATTATAGTGCTCAAGTGTACGCGCAGACACAAGTGCACTCTCTATTCCTATCACTCTCATACTCCGGTGGGACGACCACTCGACACGACCGGTGAGAGTTAAGGCGCAGGACCGACAGCTTTACGTGCTCTCCGAGGCACGGGGGTGAAACACCGCCTACTTCCCAACTCCGGGCTGTTACTGAGACTTACTATACAGGAAGACTCAATAACTAAACTTGGCCCGACCCGGGACTCGAACCCAGGACCTCCGGGTGTGCAGCCGTACATGCTAGCCACTACACCACCGAGGCAGTAATGTATGTATAGTATAATGTAGTCTATCTATTCCACACTAACGGTTATAAAGTACCTAGGGATGAGCCCAAACGAAGTGAGGATGAGTCACTAGTACTAATGTAATATCAAACGTTGAATATAACATTTTTAACCCCCGACGTAAAAAGAGGGGTGTTATAAGTTTGAAGTGTCCGTCTGTGTGGCATCATAGCTCCCGAACGGATGAAGCGGTTTCAATATTATTATTTTTTTGTATTAAAGGTGACTTATGTGCGAGTGTTCTTAGACATGTTTGATAAAAATCGGTCGAGCCGTTTAAAAGTTGTGGGGGGTGAAAGTGGGGAAGAATAACCAAATGTCTGCAAATACATACCTAAGTATGTATCAATAATTCTAAAAAAACACGTCGCGTAGAGGCACCGCTCCGGACCGAAAAAAATCTTGGATAATAAATAATAATTTCGTTTATTATTAAAATTACGACAATTTTTTTAGAAACTTTTATTAAATAGTGTTATACTAAAAATAATATAAATTATTAATTATATAAAATAGGACTTATATGTATTATTGTAGATTCATTATTTTATTCTTTCTGTTGTCATACTGATATAAAATACTTCTTTAAGTTTTCTGACGTTGTCATCTTGAGTGGAAAAAGGACGGGAGCAGCCGGCAGCGTTGTATTTTGTTTTCATGACTTAAAATAATGCGTGATGCGTCATTCCTTTTTGAAATGTCGTTTGTGGCGTTACTTTGATTCTGTATAAAATAATAAAAACTGTGCCCTGTTACACTGAATTTTACTTGGCCTACCTGACCTACTTCTGAGATCGACTTTTATTAATAGTCATCTTGCATCAATACGAAAAGTTAAAGAGAATAATATATAATTTTAATTTACTATTATTTAAAAAAATATAAATGTAAAGCAACACTATTACTACATAGATTTACAAATGAAAGATATTAATTTGAAATACAGTAATTTTAGATAAGTCTATATTTGCGTGAATAAATGGCTGTTATATAGTTTATGTTAATGTACTTCTTTTTTAAATTCTAAAAAGGTGTACTAGGTACCTCACTATTCAACCGCTTCATCTACAAGTATGTATCAATAGGTGTGTAAAGAACATCTGTTTATATGTTTTAATGCAATAAGATCTAGTTTGGCGCTACATGCTATCTTTGTAACATCATCCAGATGAGAATCTATAAGTTTGTTTCTGTAAACTTTCTTTGTGTATTTCATTTTTGAAAAAGACGATTCGCACACATACATAGACCCAAAGAATGTTAGTGGGATTTGGGCACATCTTTGGACTCTGTTTTCCCTTTTTTCTCTTCTAGATTGTTATAGTTTACAAAATCGATGAAGTCATCAAACAACTCTGAGTAATTACAATTTAAAACGAAAGCCAACTCTGAGATGTAACTTCAGATGGGCCAATAACACGGGCCGCAGGTTGAGAATAACTGCTTTAAGGGTGTAATCTATAATCATTAAGATACCTAAGTAAAAAATATCTTATTAATAAATGTGATTACTATATACGTATATAATTAATATTATTCACCAATATTAGAAGATAGAGTATGTAACCCTTATTTATACTAAACACTATAATCATAGACAAAATAACTCTAGGTATCTGTCATCTGCGATCTGACAATCACGAAACGAAACTCTGAATTACTTTAACAGATTTGTTCCTTTCAGGTTATTTTGACTGCTGTATTAATGAGGAATATCAAGTATGTAAACAAACCTGCCCACCCGATAGCTGTTTTTCACTTGTAGCAAAATTCAAGTGTGCTAGCGACCCCCCATGCGAACCCGGATGTAGATGTAAACCAGGTTTTCTGAGGAAAAGTAGTAATGATTCGTGTATACCTATTTGCCAGTGTCCAGAACTAGCAAATTCCCCCGATTTTAATTAATTGTATAAATTTACTTATAAAGGGAAATAAAACAATTTATAACCAGTTTAATATTTATTGTCACAGTAATTATGTCGAAAAGAGAAACAAATATGAATTTATCAGTGCATTATCTCTGATTATATTAAAATATAAGCACAAGTAAGCACTGACAATGCAGATTTACCTATGTAAATCTGTTCTATGAGTAAGTCTTAAAAATAAATAAAATCAACATTTAGAAGTAAATCTACTAGGAAAAATATATTAATTAATAAAGTTGTCATAAACATAACTGACCACTAAGATTTAATGATTGAGTCTAATAGCCTATAGTCAAAAATAAGGTCATAGTAATGAAAAGAAATGAAGTCATTAAACTAGATAACAGCAAAAGTTTAAAAAAAAGTAACATTTGTAACTAACTATATGGTACTTAGAAACAACACCACAACAATAAAAAATATTGTATGCAACTGTTGTTATTTAAACACCAAGTTTATAGAAGCAAAAATAAAATCTATTCTTATTGCTTCAACAATATAGAATAGATTTCAACTATAATAATATAAAATTATTTTAAATTGTGCGCCATACAGTCTGTACTGGCATAACAGGTGGAGATGGTTGATACATTGTTGTATAATCATAAGGTAGTCTCACATAATTCTGCATTGGAGATAGTGAAGAGTAAAAAGGTGGAGCTGGAGTAGATTGCTGAATCAGGTCGACTCTTAGCATCTGAAATCAAAAAATCTGGTGAAACTAATTACATAAAGTCAAACGACTGGTTAAAAAGTAAGTTAGTACCTTTAACGTGTTTAGAGCAATCTCAGCAGCTTCCACATGAGCTTGCTGGGTCGAGAAACAAGGCCTTGTGATAAGGGGCCCAATTCGTTGAGGGACTGTTAGCAACGGCAAACCAATTTGTGGCAACTCCACACTACATATCCACAGTTCTCTTGTTGCATCCACTACTTTTTGATAGTTATATATCGGTTGTGACCACATATACCTGTTAATGAAATAACAATTAATTTTCTGTAGAAAGTAAAAAGCAATGCGAATTTATTTTACAAAATCCCATACCTTTTACACATTGACTCAAGCTTAGCTGGAGCCAATGTATAATTGTCTTGCAAGCTGTATGTGCAAGCCAGTGGTTTCATGTCACAAGGAGAGTAGCATGGGCTCTCACCAGCATATGCAGACCCAATACCTTCATCCTTCGGGCTGTTCGCGTATTCTTTTTTCTCTAGGTGCTGTTTATAAAGTAACAATGTTTGAGTGAGATCAAAGCCATTGTTAAACTTCGCATTGCCTCTATTAAGTTTCTGTATGCGATACAAATCGCGATCCACAGGCTTCGCCCAGCGTATCTCTATATTACTACCGTCAATATCCGCGTTTTGTAACTTCGCCATAGCTATTTCAGCGTGTTCTCTCTCGTAAAAATGAATAAAAGCATAGTCATAAATTTTCTTTACACGCTCGATTTTATTATTTATCGCGTTCTCAAAAACTTTTTGTATTGTGTCGGGTGTTGTACGAATTTCAAAATTACGTACATACAAAACTTTCACCTGAAATTCAGAGAAAGTTACCTAGTAAAATTGAGATTCTAAGAGCCGTCCAATCGAATATAAATAAAAGTTTACTGTAACATAACACTCCAATTTAAACAACGACACGTTTGTAAACAAATCGCGCGCAAGCTCGATAAGGAAAAACTGTTAGATATCAAAGTTTAAAAAAGTAAACAAAGAACGCTAGCTATTTTATAAAGATAAGATACGCACCGTTCTCATTTGCTCGTCATCTATGTCTGGCTCCGGTTCTGCCCAGTCCACCATCACCTCCTGGTCCCATAGCTTAACGCAGCCCGGCACGAGCGCCCGTCGAGCCATGGCCGCCGCTCGGTGAGACAGGAATTCCACAAACGCAAAACCTCTGTTCAGCTTGCGATCAAAGCAATTCTGGTACAGAATAACGTCAACGATGCCAGAAACTTGTTTAGAGAGTTCCGCCAGAACTTCTTCTTGCGTTTTTGTCTTCGGTATATTGCCCACGAAAAGGCGGCAGTTGTCTACAGATTTGACGACACCGATATGTCTTCTTGGACGAATCTCGTACCCGTTCAATAGTTTCACAGCAGCCGTAGCTTCTGTTCGAGTTGTATATGTAACGAAAGCGTACCCACGATTGGACCCCGAAAAGTCCATCATGAGACGCAATTCATATATTTTACCAGCTCGCGAAAACAGTGGTACAAGTTCATCTTCAAATACCTCTCGTGGTAGCTTCCCAATGAACACTTCGCAGCCCTTTTGTGGTGGAGGTCCCACCCAGTCTGGGGGCGGCCCGAATTTTCGCTGACCATTTTCCTGGGCTATGGAGTAGCCGGTCTTCTGCATAAGCTCCAACAACTTGTACGTCATCTGATTGCTATGATCAACCATTTCAAAGGATAATTTAAATTAAAACAATCAAAAGAAACGTTCACGGCAAATCAAACAACTGCACTGGCGCGGCGTCTCAAAGCAACCTATCCCTTTATACTTGCCGACAAATGTACCGACCGACGGCTGTGACGTTGAGTTATTTTGAAAATATTTTGAATATAATTATTAAAAACACTTAGTAAATAAGAGTATATGTTATTTTATTAATATTAAGATTTATAAATATTAGCAAAGGTATTATAAATATATTTTTTAAAGCTTAAAAAACCTGTTTTAAGAGAAAGAATCTAAATCATGATTTTAAAAGGATTTTGTGGGGAAAGTCATTTGAGTTCTTATTTTTAAAAAGTAATTTTTATTTATTCCTATAAAATAGAATAATAAACTGGAAACCATATTAAAATACAGCAATTAAATAAATATTAAAATGTGTGAAACCAACACGTATGTATATGCAGTATCAGTTTACTGGAAAGATACAAATTTTTAGTTGAAATATTCCTTCCTTAGTTTTACTTGATGAAAAATATTATCCTATTAATTTTTAAAGTAAATTATTAAATTAGTCCTAATAATTTTTCATTTGAAATATTATTTTTTTCGATAAAGATGTCGGCACTTACAGCTATACATAAAAATAATAGTATCTATTTCGTTGTATAAATTTAATTTTAATTGAAATTCTTTACATTAAACCAACAAAAACAATATGTATTTTTTGTATTTTAATATCTTTATAGGTATATTACTACATGTATAAACGTAATATTTAAAATTTGAAATAATTTTCAGCGCAAGCTTTATTTTATTTTACGTCACATAGATGGCGCTTTATTATGCCGTATTTGTTGCAAAACTACGAGGTTATTAAATATTTTCTATACTAATATTATAAAGAGGTAATCTATACAATATTATAAGGTAAAGTTTGTGAGTTTGTGACGTTGTAGGGGGCAATCTCTGGATCTACTGAGCCGATTTAGATGAAATTTGTTAAGGAGGTAGTTTGAGACCCTGGGAAGGACATAGGATACTTTACCCGGAAATCATCCCTTAAGGAAGTGAAAATGGGGATGAAAGTTTTTATGGGGAATCAAGCTATGAAATAAATTATGAAGCTGGATCATTATAATCATATTTGAATATCAAAATTGTACAGATTTTAGTCTATATTACTAACAAGATTTTTAATTCTTTTTTGTATTTTATTAATTTATTAAATTTTCAAGCAAAATAGATTAGAATGAAAGGATAAAAAAAGCCGAAGATATGGTTAAAAAAAACAAATGATTTCAATTATTTATTCATCACAGTTGCTACATAAAACACACCTAACGAGTACACGTAGATTAATAATAGGAAACTATAATTACAGCTAGTTTTGTGCGCGGACACAGACAATAAAACACTTGCGCACTTATAATATACATATATAAAATAAAACGTGCGTGTGTACTTATGTACGCACGTAAGAAGTTATACTTCTTTTAGCATAACAGAACAAAAATAGCCAAAGATTCATCCCTGTATAACACAACTCTCTGTTTGTAAAAGGAATGGAGCTAACTTCATCATATCCCTTTTTGGCTGTCGGTGTGCGCGCGCATCATAAAAATGTTACTCTCACAATCTTTTCCAAACGTGCCAAAAGAAGTATAACTTCAAAAATCACCTAACTTTGAATAAGTATAAATGGTAAAAATCTTAACAAATTATGTAAATAAGAGTTTTTCAAGTATCGGATAAAACTGACTGTAATAGATAAATTGCTATTATTTTATTTTAGTCTATGAATAATTTTGATCATTACAATATTAGTATTCATATTCCAATTTTGTCATACACTGAGATCAAATTTAAATAATTAAAAATTCAATTAGATATTTATAATGCTACATAATAAAATTTTTGAACTTAAGAACTAGTTAAGCTGTAAGTAAATTTTAATTTCATTTTGGTCAGAAATATTCTTTGCATTGCTTCTTTTAGTTTTTAATTGTTATAAATTCTAATAAAAGTTTCTACTATATTAAAGGAATATGCATACATACATATACAAAAAAAATATAACACTTTTTTAAACTATTCCCTAAATACTTTAATGATAGGATACAATGATATTTACAGAACAGAATATCTTAGAAAGTATTTGAAAAGAAAAAAAATGTATGTAAATAATTTAACAATCTTTCTAAAAACTGGTAATTTGAATATTAACATGGATATGATACAAAAATTATATTATCAATGGGCTAGATAATATGAAACTTTACTATATAAAAATAATTATAGTCCACTTAAAATTAACAAGTTTCTCTAGTTTATGTTTTGAGCTACTAGATGGCGCTGTTCCCTTTCTTTTATGATAGTACAAAAAAAAATATATTATACAGTATTAAAATAAATCGAATGTAATATATTTTATTATGTATTATACAAAACATTAAATATTATATTTTTAAGAACACATGACTCTTTTGTCCGAGTGGTGATAATTATATGTTAATGCATTTCGTGGGTTCGGTTCTAACACAGGTATTTCTATTTTTCTTAATTGTAAAAAATATATATTTTTTAATTGTAATGATAATAAAATGACACAAGTTCATTAAATATACATTTTTTTATATTTCAGTTCATTATAAGAGGGGTTAGAGCTTTGAGTTTACTTCTAGTACTAATGCAGTATAACAAAAACTTTTTAAAATTAAAAGAAATATATATATATATATATATATATATATATATATATATATATATATATTTATTGTTAATAAAACTAATTTTACGGATGTTTTCGCTAATTTATTTTGATTTTTGAATTGATTTTGGGGAATCAAAAATCAAAATAAATTCGCGAAAAAATCCGAGAAGATAGTTTTATTTAAAACGTCAAATAGTCACGTAAATCTAAGAAAATATTATATATTTATTGTGTTAACAAATATAAATTAAAAATATGCAAAGTATAATCAGATTTTAGCAGCATTATTATTCTTTCACCTCGAAGTAACATAAAGACAGAGGTAAATTCGTTTAACTATTACATATCAATCAGTGCTGTATGTCCAAGAAACAGAACAAAACAATTTATAATATATAAGGATTAAAGCTAGATATAAGTTATATAATTTTGAGCGACTGTAAAAATGAAGTTTTCAATAAAAAAATCACATTTTCGTCATTAATACATTGATTTAAATGATATTTTTTTCTAGAGAAGAAATTCTGCTTCTGAGTCTATGTAGTTTTTTAACCCCCGACGGAAAATGACGGGGTGTTATAAGTTTGACGTGTTTGTGTGTGTATTGTGTTATCTGTCTGTGGCATCGTATCTCCCGAACGGATGAACCGATTTTGATTTTGTTTTTTTTAAAAGGCAAATCAGTCGGGAATGTTCTTAGCTATGTTTGATGAAAATCGGTCCAAGATGGTCGAGGGGTTTTTTAAATGTTTAATTTAATATATTGAAAAATAATATTTAATCTACATTTCAGAGCTTCTACCCATAGTATTAATTATCGTATCCTCTCACAGTAGTGACGGAGACGCCACCTGTGTCAAAGCATGCGTCACTATCGGCTTCCATCACCCACGTCTGTTTCCCCACAAAATCACAAAACCAGTTTGATATATAAAGCTGGATCAATCGATCATCGATCAAAAAAGTACTAGATACACAATCGGCGATAAAAAAATGTCGTCACCGAATAAGCGCTCATTTGAAAAATTTGAGCGCGCTTTTATTTTTTTTTATGTAAACAACTTTAAGCATTGCATTTAAGGTTCAATTTACATTGTTTTTTTTTTATTTGGTAAACAGTATTTTATAACATAAGTAGCTACATCACAGATAGAATAGTTGAAATACATACATAGTTATATATGTATTTCAACTACAATAAATACATAAACACAATTGGTGACATTTTTAAGAGATTTTTTGCATGGGATTGTGTGTCTAATACTTTTTTGATCGATGTGTAATATTACATAATTTTTACCGACTTCAAAAAGAATGTTCTCAATACGATATCTTCGTCGTTTATAATATAAACTTATTGGAATATATTTTTTTTATTTAACAGGAAATTCGATTAAGTCCATGTAATTTTTACTTGACTTCCAAAAAGGAGCTTCTTTGTTCGTGTCTATGTAGTATTTTTTTATGTGTTTGTACCGAATAGGCTCCAAAATTGCTGAACTGATAAGACGAAATTTATGAAGAAGATAGTTTGAGACCCTGGGAAAGACATAGGATAGTTTTCACCCCAGAAACATCACTGAAAGGATTGAAAATGGGGATGAAAGTTTGTATGGGGAAGCAACCTAGGGACGAACCCGAGCAAAGCGAGGATGAGTCGCTAGTATTATATTGAAACATCATTTTTAATCTACATTTCAGAGCTTCTATCCATAGCTTTATTATCGTATCCCCTTGCAGTAGTAACGGAAGCGCCATCTGTATCAAAGCTGGCATCGCTATCGACTTCCATCACCCACGGCTGTTTCTCCGCAGAACAAAATACGCCATATACGATCGCTCCCAGGAGATATATGAAACTGGATATGAAGAATACTATCCGCCATTCTTCTGCCGTCTGGAAATGAATTAAAATGGAATAACTTTTTGGTTATGGTATGATTTATGATGGCATGGAGGGATGTGGGTTCGAGTTCTAGGGAAAGTTTTGTAAGGTTTTCACTTAAATAAATTCAATGTTTAAGTATGATTGTAATTTATAATTTTATATAAAGAAACAGATAAAATGTCATTTTTTGTATCCCCGAGTTTCTTTGGCCAGTTGCGAAAAGAGATTGATGCAGCCATTTTTAATGTCCTACTACTGGGTACAGCCTCCCTTCAATACAAGGAGGATCAGGCCATAGACCACCACGTTGGCTAAGTGCGTGTTGGTGGACTTCACATGTCTTTCGAAAACCTAGCAAAGGTTCTCTCAGACATGCAGGTTTCCTCACAATATTATCATTTACTTTGTTTTCTATTATAATAGTATTTAACTCCATATTACTTACTCTGTTAGTAACTATCGAGCCTGCGAGAGGGGGGCTGATAATGCCAGGCAAAGTTGCTATGGTGTTAGACAATCCCATCAGCACACTGGCGTGTGGCGGTGCTATGTCCAGGTGGTTGACACTGGAATTTAAAGAAAATTATTGTAAGTTACATTTTGCAATATTGAAATATCCTTATTTTTAATCTATACAGATAAATAAAATTGAAGTGTCTGTTCGTAATGTCAAAATAACAGCGTTTTACTAAATGCATATGAAATTACTATATACGGTACGTATAAGAAAAACACAATTTTGAACATTATTGTCTGTCTGTTTGTTCCGGATAATCTCCTAAGCGGCTGTACTGATTTTGATGAGTCTTTCACTGGCAGATAGCTGATGTTATGAGGAGTAACTTAGGTTACTCTTATTTTAGAAAAAAAGAGGGCTCCGCGCAAAAGATTAAAAACCATGAAATCGTGTATAAAGCGTACCTAGGGATGCAACTGAGCAAAGCGAGGGCACGTCGCTAGTCTACACTAATATCTACATTAATATTATAGAAAGGAAAGATTTGTATTTTTGTAACGAATTAATCCATAAATTACTGGACCTATTTAGATGATATTTTGTAAGAAGATAGTTTGAGACATAAGAAATTTTTTATTCCGGAAATCATCCTTTAAAGGGGTAAAAATGGGGAGGAAAATTTGTATGGGGAATCAACCTAGAGACGAACGCGAGCGAAGCAACGGCGAGTCCAGAGTCGCTAGTATTAAATATATTCACCTAAATCCAGACCAAGCGAATCCCCCGAGCCCCACCGCGATGGTGAGACAAATGACACAGCCTGACACAGAAGGGGCGTATGCGGCCGCTATCATGAAGATTGTCTGAAATTATATATATTATTTATTGCACTAAACAAACAAGCATGTGGGAAATAATGTTAAATAGCAATTAATATATCAAGAGAATTGAATTTAATTGTATATAATATAATTATAATATGTATATAGCTGTATAAGTAAATATTCGCGCGGACAGAATTTAGCTTTGTTGTATATGACACGTTATCTTATAGTATTGTTGATCGAAGATTGCCTCTATAGCAACACATAATGTATCTCATCAACCGTTATAAGTGGAGTTGAAATTTTCACAGAGTGTGTATTTCTATTGCCACTATAGCAATAAATAATAAAAAACTAAGAAGCTAAAATATAAAAAAAATGTCAAGGTAATAAAAGAAAATCGATTAGTATATAGTGTTATATCTTGTACGATGGTACAGAACCCTTCATGTGCAAGTCCGACTCGAACTTGACAGGTGTTTATTGTTTTATGTAATCTCTCTCTCATTGTTATAATCAGATATCCAATATACGCAAACCTGAGATAAAAACGCGCCACAGTTGAACAGTTTCCGTATATTTGTCCTTGACATTACGTCCATCCGCAGCAGCCAGTCCGCCATGTGGCCCGCCACCTGGAGCACTATCGCCATGGCCAAGTACGGGACTGCCGACAGCCATCCAGTCTGCGATGTTTTGAATTTGAATACATCTGTTGTGTTGTAAAGAATAATTAGTTCAAATAACTGCCAATAGATGGGGATAGTGGTACCGCGCTTGCTTGGGAAACCGAGTGAAGCGGGTTCTAATCCCGGGTCTCGCACCTCTGATATTTTCATGTGCGAATCATTTCTAACATGATTACCACTTGCCTTACGGTGAAGGAAAAACATCGTGAGGAAACCTGCATGTCTGAGAGAACCTAGCAAGTTTTCAAAAGACATGTGAAGTCCGCCAACCCGCACTTGTCCAGCGTGGTGGACTATGGCCTGATCCCCCTCGTACTGAAGGGAGGCCCGTACCCAGCAGTGGAACGTTAAAAAGAGCTGAATACAGGTGGCGTTAGATGTATCGATTTGTTATTGAAGTTTTTGTAGAATTTATTCAATTTTCTATTATATGGCTTCAAAGCGTGTAAGTAGAGCACAGATTACTTCGCCAATGTCACGTAGAATGGAGAAGTTACGAAATTTGTGTACAATTAACACAAGATATAAGTTGACAACGAAATTTAACACACCGATTTCGTAGTTCATACGTCTCCTTTTACAATAAAAATATCGCATACTCGATCTCACAAAACCCACACACAGCCATATTTTGTAAATTCCGAAAACTCTCACAGAATGTCTGGGCTGTCGTAATAAATACTAATATAATGCCTTTGAGACATCTAAAAGCTTAGTCTCTCCCGTGACCATGATTGCTGTAAAGCATTCGAAACGTCGGGAACCAAAAATCAAAATAAATCCGAGAAAAGATCCGAAAAGATAAGTTTTATTCAAAATTATTTAAAATACCAATATTACCATTATGAATCTGATTAAGAGTCAAATTGTTGAAGATTAAAGATCTTACCTTGCATAAAAGTAGGTAGGAACGTGAGCAGTGTGTAGAATCCCCAGTTCTCACTAAAATGCGCCATCACTATCGCCCACACCGGGCCAGAAGTCAACATCGCCTTCCACGGATGTTTAATCTGAGACCCATCCGTCGCCATAGCGCCTCGGGATTCCTTAAATACACGTACGTTTAATTAAATAAAAAGTAAAAAAAATGGGTGCGTATACGCGCGGTTGAAGTAAAACTTCTTTGCCAAATATCGAAATTAAATTAAAACAAAACAATAATTAAATAAGGCATATTATAATCATATATTTATAGAATATCATATACGGAAAAAATATAATATCATTTGTGCGACGATAACAATGGTTACCATGGCACATGGTAATGTATTCTATCTCATTCTTTCGCCGGCTTAACCCTATATATTTATATGTTCGTCTCTTTTTAGTGTCGCATTTCTGTTTCATCGAGATTCAAATCACAACGATTCTAAAGAAGTTTCAATTCAAAAAACTCGTTTAAGCGAACTAACGATCCCAAACTGAAGTGGTTTATTAGTAACCACTGAAAAGTTCCACTATCCACCTGGCTATCCATCATCATCAGGCTGGATATCCATCATCATCAGCTCCAAGATAACTAGTTACAGTATCGTCATCCTGACTAAATAAACATACAAAGCTTAATTTCGATGCGACAATTATAAGTAATTTAAAATTGCCTTTCGAGATTCGATAACATTGTTTTGATTTAATCCTTAACACTTATGCTCGCCTGGTACTTGTGAAGACATCGTGACGTGACGTCTAATATTCTATTTGTTTCCACCTAGCTCTCATTCGCCAAGTGTACCTACTGAATAACTCGCGATAAGGAAATAAAGTTTTACTTTTTAAGTTTATCTTTAAAGGTGTATTTTCTGTAAAAAAACGTAATTTTTATGTTTTAGTCAGATGCTTTTAATTTAAACTTAAATACCTGTATATATTTTAATTCAGCAGCAGTAATATGAGGGTCCTTCTCTGGAGATTCTTTGACTACGAGCCACCATATTGTTGTCCATACTAAGCCCATTATACCTGCCATAATATATAAATAATTAAATAATAATAATAATAAAAAATAGGCAATATCATTGACATTTTTTTATTAATTAAAAAATAATATATTGTAAGAATTTAGAAGCATTAAATAACGCACACTGTAGACTCTCTATCGTAATATATCGTTTAGTCAGATTTATAATTAGTATGAAAATATATGCAAGAGCGCATGTTACAACGAGTCGGTATCGACCGATTAGAAAGTTTGTTTGGATACATCTTCATACTAATTACTAGGCTATTAAACTATTGGTCGGTGGAAATTCTGCAGTTTGCGGAGGCTCTAATCGTTTGACATAAATATATTGTACCTGGGCTACCGAGCTTCACTCGGAGTTTTTGGCCTGAAGTACAATTTTCTTTTTTTTTTAACTAAAAACTTGAATAAATATAAAAAAAACAAAAAAAAAAACAAAAATAAAATCTTTGTATCCTAATCTAGATCGATTTATCGCCCCCGAAACTTCCTGTATACTAAATTTGAAAATCGTTGGAGCCGTTTCCGAGATTCAGATTATATATATATATATATATATATATATATATATATATATATATATATATATATATATATATATATATAACACGAGAATTGCTCGTTAAAATATATTAGATATAGAAAAAAAAACATAAATAGTCGAGAGTTGTCATGGGACACCCAATTGGAAAGAAGTTTCTTTCACAGACTAAGGGCAGACGCTTAGCTCCATAAAATGTGGTGACATAATTGTCACTAGTAGGGCACCACAAACATCAAGTAATGCCCATTATATATGTAGGGACCACTCATAAGAGTGCATACTTGTAAATTACTTATTACATACATTCTTTAACATTTATAATCGCCTGGTGACGTTACATGGGAGAATCTTAGTAAATGAGGAAAAGTGTCGTGAAGGTCGAAATATTACATTTTTTCCGTCCAGCTCTCATTCGCTAAGTATACCAGCTACATCGTGCGATAAAAAACTTCCAAAAATACTACTAGTCTTTGTTTATGTTGCTAGGGTAACCTATTATGGCCCTACCGGTTGTCAACGTTTAGGGTACAGTTAGACCCGTACTTACTCCCTAAAACCTAAGACTCACCAAAAACATAGAATATGCCGGGCCATCCCGTGTAGTGTGCTAGCATGGAACATATCGGCATAGACACCACGGTGCCGACGTAGCTGCCACTGAAGGCGAATGTTGCGAGTCTCGCGCGTTCCTCGCTGGGGGCCCAGCGAGACCAGACCGCGTGGATACAGGGGTATGTTACACCCTGCAAATTATTTATTAACCGATTGAAATTACTCTTTAAAACTGAAACTGTTTTTTTTGTTTATTGGTGACCTAACCTCGTTTCGCTCGAGTGTGTCGGTATGCGGATTTAGTTCACAATTTCATGGTGTTTTTGGAATGCGCTGAACCCTAATACTTCTTCTAATATATTATAGCCTATACTTCTTATAACATCAGATATCTGCCAGTGAAAGTCCCGTCAAAATCGCTCCAGCCGTTTCGGAGATTAGCCGGAACAAACAGACATACAAAAAAAAATGTTTTTTCTTATACCTTTTGTATACAGATTACAATGTTCAAATGCGTACAAAGTTCGAATGCGTTTAGTGAAAAGCCGATATTTTGACATTACAATCAGATACTTCCATTTTATTTATTGGTTGTATGGATACTTTATTGCAATTAATATATATCTATAATATATATATATATATATATATATATATATATATATATATATATTAAAAAAAAAGTGCAAAGTATTAATTCCTTAACAAGGTACCTATAATTTAAACAAACATACATTCTATGTTACTGATATACTCGTAACCCGTCAACGCTAACTCCATTCTGACAATCACCCGAGTTTCATATAAAAATACCCTTAACATTCGGGAGCGGATTACCGCGTCTATTGTATGGAGTATCAGGACGCCTGTATAGATTAGTAGTCTATAGTAAGAAATGGTAGCTAAAAATTAATTAATACAGTAGGTACATACCTCAAACAAACCTTCAATGACACGCACTGTAATGAGTAAAGCCGTGCTGGTATGTGCTAAAGGAGGCGTGAAAAGCGTCAAAAGAGATGTGGCTCCAACTCCTATGGCGAACATCCTGATAGAAACAGATAGATACCTCGTATAAAACAATATGTCGCTTTTTAAATATTAATCGTTTAAAATAAGTTAATACATAAAAAAAATCACTTCCAAAAAATGTGACATTGTCATTTTACAATATTTGATTCGACTTAATTCTTAACCTCTTAAACTTAAAGGTAAGTTTTAATTGTAGTAAAATTTGAAATACATAATATTAAAAAATATAAATTGTTTATTCCGTTTACGTCGTTTCGTATACGTTTCAGTAAATCTATACTAATATTATAAAAACTTTTTAACAAAAAAATAAAAACCGACTTCAAACAAAAGCGCTAAAAAGTAAAAAATAACTGATTGGTAGTTTTCATTTACTATACATACCTAATCAAATATTTTCGAAGTCGGTGTGCTTTGCTTTGTATGGGCTGGCACCGATTTCGAAAATATTTGATTAGGTATGTATTTAATAGGTAGGCTTTAATTACTTAGCCAAAGCACACCGACTTCGAGAATAATGATTAGGTATGTATAGTAAATGAAAACTACCAATCAGTTATTTTTTACTTTTTAGCGCTTTTGTTTGAAGTCGGTTTTTATTTTTTTGTTAAAAAGTTTTTATTTTTCCCTTTTTAGTGTAGACAGTAGTAGAAAAGTAATGATTCTAACGTGTTAGGCTTGTCAAATCAAACAAAATAAGCCCAAACTCAAAGTATCTACTATTAGCCGTTGAAGAGTTCCACCTATCCACCTTCTGGCCTTGGCATCAGATCAGGTCAACAACACCGAACCACTGTACTATCAACGGAAATAGAAATACTTGCAAAGTTTCAAGTCAATATGACAATTAGAAGTAGGTTAAATTCATCATTTGTTGTTTTTCCACCCTTAGGGGTGGTATTTTTTTTTGAAATTTAAATGGGACCAATCTGGAAGTATACCCTTTCAAACGACACAAAAATTGTCCAAATCGGTTAATAAATGACGGAGTTCTGAGGTAACAAACATAAAAAAAAAAAAAAAAAAAAAAAAAAAAAAAAACATACAGTCGAATTGAGAACCTCCTCCTTTTTGAAGTCGGTTGATAAAGAGACAGAGTTTGTTTGTTTGAACGCGCTAATCTCAGGAACTACTAATCCGAGTTAAAAAAATCTTTTTGCATTAGATAGCCCGTTTATTGAGGAAGGCTATAGGCTATATATAATCATGCTACTACCCAAGGTAGCGGAGCAGTACCTAATCATAAACGTCAACAAATCGGGCAGACTTCCATACATTATTGTAAAACTGATATTTATAATCAAACAAATTTAATGCGGGTGAAACCGCGGGGCTTAGCTAGTAACGAATAAACATTAGATAAAATCATACTATATAGGTACATATTACATACGTTATTACCTAGCGGCTAGCATCTTTAAAGTTTGAAGATTTATTTCTGTTCTGTTCGTTATCTTATATTTTCATAACGTTTATATGGTTTTAATTCCCATAAAATTTGACTCATTTCTTATTACCTATAACTTTTTTATAATTTGACAATTACCAACTTTATTGCTTTTCAGAATAATGAGCGTTGGATGACTCTTTCTAATGCCACTCAAACGTAAATAAACTAAAAGCTTCAAACTTAAATAAAATAAATATAGCTTAATGCTAAATATTTATTTAATTAAATTGTATTAATATAACATTAATACAAATTTATATGATTAAATATTGAAGATTTTCATATCTATTAAAAAAAACTATAAATACACAAACAATAATTTGGATCCATATGAGATGTAAACGCTAGAACGATATTTTTTATTAATATCTTGCATACATTTCAGCAGATTTTTAACATTAAAATTACAATGTGTAGTGTGTTCTATAACAAGGAACGAACCTGTTACCTCCTATCTTAGCTGCTAGCCATCCGCCCGGTAGCTGGGTGATGATGTAGCCGTAGAAGAAGGAACTCAACACTAGACCCTTCGTTTGCGACGACCAGTCAAATTCTGGAACCTGATAAAATATTTTTATATATAATAAATTTTTACGAAATTGTCTTTTGTTTGTAATATGCACTTTTTAGCCGACTTCAAAAAAAGGGAGAAGTAAAGTGAAAATTTTAATGGTTTTACAGTACCTACTAAAGAAAAAACAAGAGTTGTTATATTATCATAGCATTTCTGCCGTTGCATCTGAACGTCGTGGACATACAAAACATAAAACGATACCAGCCGATACAAATCAAAGCACATCGACTTAGAAAATATTTGATCAGGTGCTTATCTATAGTAAATGAAAACTACAAATCAGTTATTTTTATTGTTTTTTTTTGAAGTCGGTTTTAATTTTATTTATCAAAAGTTTTACCGCTATCCATGTGTATTCGACGCGAAGTGAACGCGATGACGAGTCGACGTGAGCGGGTTTCAATACGTCATACGAATGCAAGTAATCTACATTTTTTAAGGGCAGAATATGCGCAGATGCCGTAGGTTCATGATACGCGCGTTATCCGCGCGATTATAAAACGTAGTGTGCGTAGGCCCTAAGATAAGACATTATATGGCTAATAAGCTTAAATATATGCAGCATACTGAGCGTACAGATAAAGAGCACCCTTTTAAGAATCACCCGCGTGAGATTAAGCCGGATCAATTTATAGACCCTAGAATAGCTACTTACGCGACAATCTTATGAAAATTCGATCGATAACCGTTTTATTTTGAGCTCTATACCAATGACAGTAAAGTTATTAGAAGTTTTTCAAATTTCCACTGAACTCGCTTATTTCTAACCTCTTTAGTCCATTACAAAATATGTAGATCGTGTGTGTAATCTTATTACATAATATAGATAAAGTCTATTTTTGAATGGAATAATTTTGTGATTCTTTACGTATTTATGAATGTCCGCGAGCAAATCTTAAAGTTGTAAAATTTTATAACATCATGGAAAAATTTTGCTTGATATAAAAAATATCTCTTGATAATAATATAGCATATCTTTTTCATTTTATTCTTGAAATATCGTATTATTCAGATCACAATCAACATTGTATTGTTATATTGTAATGTGAAAGAATAAGTAAAAAAGAAAAAACCTAAACCTGTTCAATAAAAAGCTTGAATTTAACATTATATGTTAGGTAAGTACCTATTGTGCGCTTCTCGGTTCATAATAAAAAATCGCACCTTTTTATTCCGAGAATTTGTTTCCATTCCATTTCCATTATAAACGTTGTACCAATCCTAATCGACGATGTCGATTTATAGAAAAGCGAAGCGAAATATCGAGAAATTTATTGTTTATTTTCGATATATTTTGGTACGATTTATCGACAAAAAATATCCTAGTGTCCCCTAAAAATATAGTCACCTCCTGTAGGAGTGCCACATAATATACTAAAGTTGTGTTTTTAACTAAGTGTACTTACAAAGACAACTGTTCCATTTTCAAGTTCCATTTCCAAAGGTTCCGTCATAGCGACTACTGCTACAGAGAGATTCACCCTTAAGGCGTACACGTTGAAAAACCCGAAGAAAGCCAGTAATGCCACGACTAGTCGCCGCTTCTTCCAAAACTGCCATGATGTCTTATACTTATTACTTGGAGTTTGATTTATTGTTTCTCTGGAAGTAAAAAAAATGTTATTCATAATCTATACATATAATAAAAGTGTAACTGATCGCTGTCTGTACATGGAAGATATTTGAGAAATACTGTCATTGGAGATCTTTATTTACGCAATAGAACCCAAAACAATGGTTTTTAGAATTTTTGTCTGTTTTTCTGTGTGTTTGGGCGCGCTAATCTCAGAAACGGCTTAACCGATTTGGATGCGGTTTTCACTCATATATTGTGGTAAGCTTCACTTAATATTTAGTATTTGTTTTATTTCTATCGGTTTATAAATAAAAAAGTTACGTCAATATAAACAACCATCTAGGGACGAACCCGAGGGTGAGTCACTAGTGGAATTAATCCAAATTAATTAAAATTTCAAAAACTATACGCGTAGTCATAATACAATTTTCAGTATAATTTTCGTGGAATTTTGGTAATTTTACCTCAGACAATTCATTTTTTTAATCGATTCCAAAAAGAAAGAGGTACCTACTCAATTGGTATGTTTTAGTGTGTTCGTAAAATTGAGAATGGATTTACCGAAGGAGGTAAGGATTTCTAATACATTTTGTTTTTTGTTTTTATATTTATTTTAAACACTTTATTGCCGAGTAAAATGATACATAAGTACACAAAAAGAAATACAATTAAAGAAACGTGCAAAGGCGGCCTTATCACTAAAAGCGATCTCTTAAGTCTAGTTCGCATTAAGCTAGTATTTTAGTCTAGTAGCGAGTAATTTAGTAACTAAACGTGTCTGAACACTAAAAATTTAGTCGATTAGTTTAGTAAGTAATTTAGTCGAGTCAATCCATTTTATTCTATTTTTTTGGGCGAGTAGCAACCCCCACCACGCGTCCGAAGTCACTGGTTCACCGGCTAAACAAGTACGAACCTCTCGAATTAGTCGAGTTCATTAGTTGCCGCCATAATGTCGTTTCGCTGGAGCGAAGAAATGACTTTTAAATTTGTTTCGAAATATGTTGAACACGAATGCTTGTTCCTTCAGAAGACAATTAGTAGCTCCTAGTTTATCTCGTCTTTCGATCCATTTTCGTACCCATAGCTTCTTTTTATTAATCACACAAATTTCCTCATCCACCTCTTCTAAAATAGCCGTTACGATCAGCTTAATCAGTTTATTTACTTTATTGCGTTGTAGGCTGTTCATCTTGCAAAACACCATTCACTTGTAAACTGTACTCGACCAAAGTGCGAACGATTTTTGGTAAGTAGCGAGTAATTTAGCTACTAAATTACTCGCTACTAGACTAAAATACTAGCTTAATGCGAACTAGGCTTTACAGGCAACCGATTGAGAAGGATACAGAAAATAAAAGAAAAGAGCGGAAATGGTGCATAGAAGTTATTATATTAGTACATTTTTTATGTTAAATCCAATAACATTAATAGGCATAGAATTGAACTATTTTGATGTGTGCTTATAATCGACATCACACACCTAAGTACAAAAACTTAAACGTTATTAAATAATACTTGCATTGGTAAATTCATTATTTGTATAACAGTAGGTACTTATTTATTGATACGTATATTACTCTTATATAGATAGATATATTTATAAAGTAAGAATTTATAAAAAAAAAACGATTATCATAGAAATCGGTCTGAACGTAAAATTTTCCATCTCTTAAAAGATCACGTGACCTATTTCCTGGGAAGAAACAACATTAAAATTAATCTATTCGTGTACAATATACCTACAGGTGACAAGATTTCAACTCACGTTGACATTTTCGGCTATCCCTTAGGAAGCTCGTAATTTATAGACAGCGAGAAGCATCTTGTTACGGAAAATTTATTTTTCCTCGAGGACTGTTTGTTTTTTAAACTTCTTAGCTTCAGCGCTATAATAAGATCAGTATCTACTGCCTGAGAATAATTTTCGAATCAGGTAAACTTTAGTAAGAAAACCTTACAAAGTATGAATAAAAACACTTAAATATTAATTAGAGCCTTTTGTTAACATATTGTTTTATATCGCATAATTTCAACGAGGGAGGTAATAACTTTCAGCTGCCGTTCGAAAAAAAATTAAGCTATCAAACACAGATTATTAATAAAGCGAATATATATTGTACATACTATGTAATTACTGTTTGATAGAAGTTATTAGAAACAAAATAAACCTGTACGCCGCGTACACTTGCTATAATAATAAGTTTCTTTAATAATAATTTCATTCAATTTCAATAGAAATTACATACAATAAATCCATATTTATAATATTTTCTGATGAAATAAATTCTATGTGTATAAAATTATACTAGCGGCTCACCCTCGCTTCACTCGGGTTCGTCGCTAGGTACGTTTTAAATAGATATGAATAGTTATTAGCCATATAAGTTATATATTTTTTGTTAATAATATTGACAAATATTGACAAATATTGACATTAATATTTATACGATACTAACGTCACTCAATTGTTTTGCCTTCCCGGAACCTCTCCACTAACACTTAAACTTTATGGTATGGTATTAAAGTTCAAATTGACTTTTAAGTATTATTACGAATATTTTGTATGGAAGTATAGAAGTGTTATTTTTAGACAATTTTTAAAATTTTTAATTTTTTCTCTCCGTAAGAACCATCCTCGTACTTCAAGGAATATTCTAAAAAAAGAATTAGCGAAATCGGTTCAGCTGCTTTCGAGATTTGCGCTTAGCAACACATTCAGCGATTCATTTTTATATTATAGAAAGAAGATTCATATATGTGATAATGTGGTTGGTGCAAATTAACTTCGTGCCCAAATTGCTAAGAGACATTACGAAATGATATGGCCTGGATAAATAAAACGTGGAACCGATAGCTTTTATCTATCGATTGATTAACTAACGCGCAGTTCGAAATCTAATTGAAATGAATGTAATAAAGAAAGTAACATGAATATTTAAATAATTATCTGCTCGGTAATTTCATAGGGATGTCTTTATATGTAAATAATACTAGCAGACCAATTTTGTAATAAAAAAAGGAAATAATCGGGATAAAAACTATCCTATCTTTTAAATTGGAACAAATCACACGTTTTGAAAAGAATACGATAAGATCGGACGGTTAGTTTCGGAGTTCATCGCGGACCAACATCGTGACACGGGAATTTTATATATTAAAATATAAAATTTCCCTTACTTCTGTATGTAAGCACACACACGTGATCGTGATTTTTCTTATCCTAAACAGCTTGAACTTTTTGATAATAAGTATTTTTGTGTTCTGATGGAGTCACTTGGATACTTTAGTTTCATTAGGTTGAACCAAAACTTTTTAAATTTTTCCACCAAGTGAGGTCTGGTCTATAGGGTCTGGTAGTTTTCATAGGTAAATTCAACATTTTGTACTCGTAGTATATCACACATCGTCGTCTCAGCCCAAACACGTCTACTGCTACACATAGGCCTCCCCCCAAAAATTTCCATGACAACCGGTCTTGTGCCATCAGCATCCAGTGGGCTCCAGCGAATGCACATACATATAGTAACCATATCGTACCTACCGTTTAAGAAGTGAACAACGAACGAACTAAAATTTTGAGTAAAATAAGTCTGTAGTGAAAAGTAGTGAAAACTAGGTCATTTATCTTAACGCACTGATTGAGATGTGAATCTTATCATACATCGTCTGGGTAAGTGATAAGGTCTATATTGGAATAACATTTATGTATTTTAATGGTCATGGCTGTTTCCTATGCTACGCTCTCTGAATTCAGTGTTGCGACATAATACCTGTATACAATTTATAGGCAATTATTTACAGAAGTTAATTATATTTATGATTTACCTTCATTTCCATTACCTTGCATTCATTTTGTTAAATATATGAAGCTGTTTACATTTACTTTTTATTACAAAAAATTATATAGGTACATAGTACATACAGCTATGTTACATATATTTTTGTTTAAAAAAACCTGAAAAAACGTTATTTTTTGTCTATTTAGCTTGGCTCAAAAAAATAATATGCTCGCGTTTTATTTTAAAAAAATTACTTATCATAAGTTATAACTGTAGTAGAAACATATTTAATTTAATGTTATTCGAAACGGCTGGACCGATTTTGATAGGACTTTCACTGGTAGATAGCTGATGTTATAAGGAGTAGTTATATTTAAAAAAAAACAAGGATTCCGCGCAAAAAATTAAAACGTACCTAGGGGGGTTATTAAAAGGTACGCGAACGAAGCGAGGGTAACTTGTTAGTAAACAAAGTATAAAATAAAATTATGATTTATAATTATGTTTAAGTGGTTATATGAAATATGATTACTGAATTTCATAAACCTTATTTGTTGTAGCTAAACAAAAAATAGAGAGAACGTAACTAGTGAATCAACATTCAAAGAACACCCACGCTCATTATTATCGATGCCTGCAAAAATCCAATCTAATTCATGTATACTACATATATGTACATATAATAAAATTCTAAGCCGAATCTGTACATTAAATATTTTTGGGAAAATCTTATTGAAATAGATACTATTATCGATACAGAGGCCGAATCTTGTCTGTCTGTCTGTTACCGCATCACAGAAAAATCACTGAAGAGATTTTGATGAAATTTGGTATGGTTATCACCATATATGTATGTGTTGACCCTGATAAAAAATACAAAAACTGCAATGTAAGAGTATACTAATATGTAAAACCTAAAATTTGGTCAGACGCGGGCGGAGCCGCGGGCAATGCTAGTTTGTATAATAAATGATAAGTTAAAATGCAGCTCAATTATATTTGTATATTTTGTAGGTAATAGAAATAATTTAAGTAATTTTCGTGTGACGTTTCCCATGCGATCGCGTTACCACTGGGCTACCTACCACTGCCTTTACAACAAGTAATTATTATGTTGAAAATAAGTTTCACCCGAGAAAAAATCAGTAGCAAGTGACTTATGATTTGAATAAGCTTCCCTTACTTTAAGCGAGTTTTGTATCAAATTATTATAATAAGAGAATATAGTATGTACATAATATAGTTTATAGATCTCTTGAAATCCAAGCATTAATTTGCCTTATGAGATTTCTGAATGATGGGTTAATTAAATACCATACAAGGCTTGCATAGATGCTCCTCTGAATATTCAATGTGTGAGAAATTTGTTCGTATTAACTATATATAATAATTATCCGACTATTTATTTTAAAAGAAGGGCAAATTTTTTTAAGTGTATTTATAATTAAATATTTTCTAATTAAAACGTCGCCGGAAATGCAACAGAATATATATACATATATAAAATAAAGTAAATAAACTATTTAAAAAAAATAAAGCATAATAAGCAACGGCAACCAGTTTATCCGGACGGTAATAAACATTCATAGTACCAAAATTGGGTTTACGCTATGTAGGAATTAAAGTAGTGATACAGTTTAAAGTGAGAAGGGTATCTGCGAGCTCTAGAACTTACTCTCGACGGGGATTGGCCAGGTGAAGAAAACACGTAATAATGAAAAAATAATTTGATTTTCAGGAATTCATTATAGCAACAATTGCTTAAATATTTTTTTTGTATAATTTTCTCATTCAAGTTCTAAACCAAACAAACTACAAAGTAACAAAAAAATATAATATACTATAATATATATAGTTTAGAGCGAGTAATTGTGTATCGAACAGTCAAAATATCTATTGATCGATCGAATACCTACCTATTGTAAGTTACGTTTTATATTATGTAATATGTATGGGATAGACTAACGTTTGCCCTCGGCTTCATCCAGGTAGATTAGATATTAGATAGCCTATAATCTCAATAATTCTTCAATAAATAGACTAATCTAATAATATATCAGATTAATATAGACTTTTTGAAAAAAAAAATTATATAATTTTTGAATTTGAAATATATAAATTACTTTATATAAATTTTTTTGATTGGTCTTAGATTATTAATATAAATAATGTAAGGGATTGGAGTACTTCCAGAGATAATGGCGTTCAAACAAAAATTAACAATTTTCAGTTTTATATAATAGTACCTACTCAGGACACAAGTTATCACTAAACGCACTAAAAT
The DNA here is from genome assembly GCA_921882275.1 of Brenthis ino. Taxonomy (NCBI): domain Eukaryota; kingdom Metazoa; phylum Arthropoda; class Insecta; order Lepidoptera; family Nymphalidae; genus Brenthis; species Brenthis ino. Next base: position 3,890,348 of record OV170227.1, read on the forward strand.
ACCATGTAAGTTAGTACATTATAGTGCACGCAGATATCTACATATGTATATACAAAAGAAACTTACGTGATACATAACTCATCCAACTTGTTTAATATAAATAAGCTCGACCTCGACACGAAGCTATGAATAGATACTGCTTCTAATTATTTTCAAATATTTTACTCTATTACACTTTTACAAGTAGGGACTTTTGCATATAAAAATAACATACTAATTAAAGCATTGCATACTTATAAATGATCATGATTAATTAATTTATATATGACGTTTGAAGGAAAAATTGTGTAAAGCACGGAATATTTAAAAACGGCATCAATTCTGTAGTGTAAAGCCTTAGATTATTATAATGTAAAACATTCGAAACGTCGGGAACCGGAAATCAAAATAAATCCGCGAAATAATTCGAAAAGATAGTTTTATTTAAAACTAGCGACTCGCCCTCGCTTCGCACGGGTTCGTCCCTAGGTACGTTTTAATTTTTTAGAGCCTGAATCTTGATGATGATAAATTTTAAAAATAAAAGTAGCCTATGTCACTCCCTATAATATCAGCTATCTTCCAGTGAAAGTCCCGTCAAAATCAGTCCAGCCGTTACAGAGATTATCCGGAATAAACAGACAGACAAAAATAAAAATAAATGTGTTTTTCTTATAAGTACCGTATAAAATTTCATATGCATTTAGTAAAACGCTGGTTTTTTGACATTACAAACAGACACTTCAATTTTATTTATCTTTATAGATGTATACTCGTATATGTCAAATATTTGCGTAAATCTAAGAAAGTATTAAGGTTAGAAGATTTTTTTAGTATTATATCATCATGTTTTCTAATTCTTCATATATCTACACTTAATTTTCCACGTGCAATGTACTTTTAATACCCAATAAAAAGCAAATTAAACTCCATATCGATAAAATTAAACGTAATTGGCCCGAAATCGCATTTAAATTACCGTTTTAGCTTGTCTACAAATATCTACGGCGTACGGATGCACCGTGTTACCCTAATATGTAAATAGGGATATAAACTCAAAGATCTCTGGTCATACAAATTTACGAGGGATAGAGATTATTAAGCGTTAGCAATAAACATGCCACATATTATATCCATTCAAATTACCAACTTGCCTGGCATTAAATAGGTAAATTTTTAAAATATTTTATTGCAGGGACCGTTGTACATAAAATTTTTATAATTTGATAATTAATAATTATGTTTTATGTTAATGCTTATTAATGATTTTTGGTACAATACATATACTTATGATCTTACTAGTTTCTATCCGTGGTTTCATTCGCAAGGCAGGTAGGTCCAGTAGGTACCTACGTCCATAAAAAACCTATGTGAACCCAAAGAATAAAACTTAAATTCTTTGACCTCTCCCAGCATGAATAAGGAAGAAATACTCTCGAATTTATAATATGAGATCATACTTTCGCAACTATAATATTAGAATGATTGCAATTATAATAATTATTAAGTAGGATAGCTGTGGAATAAGCTTCAGGTCATTGGTTACTTGATATTTTATCTACACATATACGAGTAGTAAAATTGTAACCAAGCCGAATCTGTACATTATATATTTTTTGGAAAATCTTATTGAAATAGACATTATTATCGATACAGAGGCCGAATCTCCAGTTTTTAGAATTCTTGTCTGTTTGTCTGCCTGCCTGTCTGTCTGATACCGCATCACGAAAAACCCACTGGAGGGATTTTGATGAAATTTGGTATGATGATAGCTGGTTATCCGGGAAAATATCTCATTTCTGAGAAAAAATACAAAAACTGCAATGTAAGAGTATACTAATATGTAAAACCTGAGAATTTGGTTTTTGGTCATCTGAACGCGGGCGGCGCCGCAGGCAATGTTAGTAGTTGTATAATTTTATATTAGGTACAATAAACTAGAGATGTGCCTACAGTCTTGAAAAATATTCTACTTTAGACTACCTTTAAATTTTTCTTCCGAGATAATATTCAATCGTTACTCCTAGCGTACTAGAGTAGGTAGTAAGTACCTTTTGTAAGTTGTAACGAAATGGTTTTAGTACGTTTTGGACAAATAATATTATACTTTCTTCTTAAAAATCAATTTTAAGTTTCAAACTACATTAACTAGAATGTGTACATTTTCAACTTTGAAACTTTCAACTTTCTTTTAAAATGTGATGATATATTGTAGAAATTGCAATATTCCTATGCATGTAAATGAGATGCAATATATGGCTAGACCAACGTCAATATAAAGTTTAAGCAAATAAGCTTCACGTCGATACTGTTTTAAAGTAAGCAACAATATACTATGTGAATAAGGGAAATAACTCAAATAAGGGCAGATAGTAAATATTAGCCTTACGAGATCATTGGAAAATATTTTTATAATTTTCATTGTCATGTTGATATTATCACCGACCTTTGTTCTCGGCACTCAATATAATTGAAACTTAACTAGGTACGCTCTATAATGCTCAAGTGTGGGTAAAATACAGATGCACTCTCTTCTCCTTCAGTCTTATCACTCCCTCTCTCTTTCTCTCTTTACAACTTAGCAATCTGACACAACAGGAGTAAGGTTAAGCACCAATACCATCACTTATCAAATTCAAATACTTTGCCGCCCTTCTTCGGGATTCGAACCTAGGAACTGATGACATAGTAGTAAATATATAAAGTTACTACTAGATAATAAGTTAACTAGAATGAAGAATATCAATAATAACGAAGTACTGGAGTTCGAAACTCACAATAAAAACCTAATCACACAATTAACATCAATATTAAACTTTCTTACGTACCTACGTGTCTATTTTAAATATCTAAAGACTAACGTTTTCGGCTTCTACTACCTACAGCTTCTACTATAAAAGGTAGTGGTAGCCCAGTAGTAGCGCGCTCGCTTGGGAAACCCAGTGAAGCGGGTTTAAATCTCGGGTCTCGCACCTCTGGTATTTTACGTTAAAAAGAACTGAATACGAATATGTCTACCTACAGACTGTTGCTTGGAAGTTCCCTACACAACGAGGCCTGTCAGGCAATAGACCAACTCCAAAAAGAAGTAACTAATACTATCTTAGACTTTAGCGTAAATACCTACTTCGAAATTTTACAAGGGTATTATGGATATTTTAATTTGCAAATGTTTAGTTTATTAGGGACAGTATATTTTTATAGTCTGTATATTCTGATTATTTGGTCTGCCATAAACTAGAACCCATATACATAGAATTATTATTTCACACCTATGAAAGCCTATTTTGCCCAAATCTACTGGACAGAAAAATGAAATCGATGACTTAGATACACTCGAGGAGAGTAAATAAATAAAAATGTTGGGACAATAACACACAGCACCATCTAGTTGCGTGGTAAGCTACGAGGCTTGGGTTATAGATACCAGATAGTTGATACACTACACACATATAACTTTAAATACATACATATTATAAATATAAACACCCATTACTGGAGTATAAACATTCGTGCTCATCACACAAATGAATGCCCCCAGCGGGATTCGAACCCGCAACTGAGCCAAACGTGTCGTCAAATATAAATATAATAGCTCGACATTTTTCTTGACGCTATAGAAAGAACGGTTAACGAAGCAAGCAAATGACATGCTACTGTTAACTTCCCCATCTCTATGGGACCATTTGGAAATCCTAATGACCATAATGTGTTGTTAAAATAGGTACATCAGGGACTCTTTATCATAGTAATTTATAATTTGCTGTTCTTAAAAGTTAAATCATTTATAAAATAATAAACACCTCATTTATTTATTGTCGGTAATAATTCAATCATACTAAGATTGTTAAGTTATCGCAAGGTAATAAATACCACGATACAATAAATATTTTATGTTATTATAAGTTATAACAGATAAAATAATTTTACTTACGAGACGTATAGAAAATAGCAGTTGTATCTTTATAATTGTAAGCTAAGTGTAAAAATGATTCTACATACTAATTTAAATATGTATCTACGTAGCTTTCAAGGTAATTCTTTTACAAGAAGTAATAAAATTAAATTTGTTTTGAACTTATGAGAAATAAAATAATGTATATAATATGTATAAGTATATTTTTAATTATGATTTGATAACTATGGTTTATAGATCAAGACCTAAACAAATCTATTCCACGGGAACTGTAGATTTTTCCGGGATAAAAAGTTGCCTATATGCTATTCCAGACTATAATCTATCTCTGTGATAAATTTCACCCAGACCTGTGCAGCCGTTCTGGTCGTAATTGAGTAACCATCCATCCTCACAGAATTCCACATTTATAATATTAGTATAGATAAAATAATGGGTTATACATATTCCACCTTATATAGGTATGGTATGGTATTTAAACGGGCTGGTTTCCGCAATTCGACAACTTAGCAGTTAGCACCTATTTTTCGTGACCTTGTATAAATATAATAAATAAGTATAATTAAAGAAAAAAAAACATTTAATGTAGGTACACAGAATTGGTCATTACTGCTGTATTTTTATATGTTGTAAATCTCAACAAATATTTCAGTGGAACGGATACCGGTTCAGCTATCGGCATTGATCTGCATTGTTGTTAAAATAATTCAAGCGACACGACCGCCTCGTTCAGCCAGTTGTGGATGGAAAGTTACAGTAAAATAAATAATATATGAATATTCATATATTTGGTAGCTACATGCTATGTCCATACATATAACAAAACAACATTTTCGGGTTGTCTATATGCTTTTATAATTTATATGGTTAGATTAGAAGTTATCTGTTAGTATGTACGTTATCTGGCTACACATTTGGTATCGGACGTAATGTCTTGTATTAACAGTAACAGGTGCAATATACGTATGAAGATAAGCTGTTAACGGCTTAGTTAAAAGCCTGAGTAAAACGAGGGCAAATTGCTAGTCTCAATGCTGTACATAAATTAATTTAGCTCGTAAATTCGGTTATCAAGAAGGCTATATGGTATAAAAGCTATCGAACGTTATAGAAGAGTCCTATATTTTTGCTACTAGGCATAATTTTTTATTCTAGTTAAACCTAGATCAATTACGAGGGCGAAGTCGGGCAAGGGTAACTTATAATATAATAATTTATATTTTCCCCAGTTTTACCCCATAGGCCATAAGACTAAAAAGGAAGTGGTTTACCTCAATAAATTTTCATTTTTGCTTTTAGGGGATGAGACTCAAGTTGTTTTTTTAGTATTTATAATCATATGTAGGTGTTTTTAAATACTTAAACAACAGCTGACGTAATAAAATAAAATTGATTTTATGTTTTATAAATCCAGCAATGGTTGCTACTTCATATATTATAAACTAGCAGTACCCCGCGGTTAATTGTTGATAAAGCACATGTTTAGTAGGTATATGGAAACGCGGCCTCTGGGGGAGTGGGTGGCATTTTTGGATAGGAGAGATGAAAGGAAGTCTAAATACATATATAAAAGTTATTTTTTAGGAAATGAAGGAGTTAAAAGCTATGCAGACCTAAAATTACAAAATTATTATATTTTTATTCATACATAAGTAATTAAAAAAGATAAACATACTTATAAGGATAGTGAACATCCTTTTTCGTGTACAATTCATATTATTATATTAAACCGAAAGTAAAACGAATTTCCGCCCATCCCTAGTAATTACAGATTTTAAGAAAAACTGAGCTTATTTACAAAACGAGTAAAAGGAGTTTAACCCTGAAACAATTTTATAAAAATTAACTATACTTACGTCATATAAATTTTATTCATTTTCCCTGCTTCTCACATATTATGGATTTAATTTTATGAATCAGTAGGCAAATTAAGAAAATTTCTACCAAAAATTCATTCACATTTTCGTAACATGTTGTTAATTTTGTTGTTTTAATTTTTAAAGTTTTTATTCTTAGTTCATAAAGTATAAACACTAGTAACGAGACTCTATCCTACATAACATGTACGTGTAGGGTGGAAAAAAAACCAACAATGATTTTATTTTACCTGCGTCATTTGTTATCACAATTACAATCGACAATATAACTGAATGACAGTTCATTTCATTATTGTTGTCGATATTTCAGTTACTTTAACTATATTTATTGTATCGAAGTCCTTGAAATTTGTTAAATTTCAAATATCTTGTGATCTGCATCTGTCATTTGTGCGACCTCGGGGCATGTTAATTCTTGTTTTATCTTAAATTTTAACGTACGTATATTTAAATAATAAATAAACAGTTATTTACGTTATTAATACATAATACTGTTAATGATGATAGGTTTTTTTTATATGATAGGTTTATTATAAGGCCTACTCCATGTACATGCGTCTGCTTATGGTCCTTCATCCAAAGATCTAAAAAGCTGTATCTTTTGATCCTCAACAACCCGTTAAAATGTTCACAGGTTATGTGGTTTTCATAGCAGAAACGATTTTAGACACACATTTTTTACTTTACCATAAAACGACAGTGTATTCAGTATTTTAAATTTTTTAGTTTTAAGTTCACTTTAAGTACCTATAACAACAAATAATTTAAATGCTGGCCAATGTGTCTAGAAACATAGATGTGTCGATATGGAACCCTAGGCGCGCGAATCCGATTGCCTGACCATTAGTAACATAATAAATAACTCGCATTTGAGACATCTTTTAAAAACTAAAATATACATTTGGATTCTTGAATCGCATCTAGCAACAGCAATCACTATAAATTAATTACGTACATATGAAGTCCCAACAAAAGAAAAAATAAACAATGGTTGCTGATTATAATTAGTCATCAAGGATAATAATTAAGGAAACTAAAACCTGAAGGATTTTGGTATAGTAATTAATATAAACGACGAAATAAGATTTTCTTGATGGGTACAGCGCTCGTGTTTAGACGACAAAAATGGTCATAAAAACAATCGTGGCAAGGCAAATTTATCGTGGAATCATTGCAATGTTTAATGCGTCATTAACTAGATTCCCGGTGGTACCATTACTTCGATGGCAACCATAAGATGCCGATGGTGTCAGTCGACCTAATTAGATTGTGACCCAATTACATTTTTAAGTGCAGCAGAGGAAATCTTTCAATTTCACTTACTATAGGGAGATGCTGAATGTAAGGCATATCTTCTTTTTTAAAATCTTAATATCAATATTCTCATCGTTTACTTTTATGTTCAGTATAATTAAATTATAATGAGAATATCCTAAGGAAATAAGGTTTGTTGAATGGTTGGAAGATTTCGGACATGTTTAGTGAGTATTAATCAAATAGCGATTCGGAAAAAATACATACATGGGTCTTTTTTCGGCCCATATCCGCTACCTTGATGGAGATACGTTGATTATAGGAGTCGATACTTCTAGTTAAAACCTTAACCAGATTTTTATAAGTTACCAATTTAGAGCAGAATTGATTTATTATATTTCTATTTTCAAGCATAAAAAAAGAAGTAAATATTTAATTTCTGATCCAGACTGTATTTACGTAATTGCTCTAATTGTATGTCATGTCATTATTTTTAAATATACACTCGGTGAAGTTTCCAAGGCTACCAACATAAATAGAAAATGTGAATTAACCGTGATTGCTACAGATAGACATAACTTCTATACGTTTAGAAATGCGGAAATAATATTTGTTCCTGCATTAGACATACTTTTGAACAAAGGATTTATTTATTATAGGTAAATCGTAAAATGTATTTAATTTTAGGTACCTCAAATTATATTTAAGTCTGAAAAAACTCTCCTTTGAAGACAGCAAAATTGCTTTCTTGTTTTTAATTTTCATATTGTCCCATGTGCATAATCAGTTATCACTATACCGTCTGATTTGGATTAACCGTTGAAAATATGTAGACAAAATATAAGTCACTTTCTTTAGCAGAGAAAACTCTGTAATTAATTAATGCCGTGTTCATATGAAGTGTAATAAAACTTAATATCTGAATTGAAATCGTACGTAATAAATAATAGGTAAGCTGTAACAGCTAATGACGCATATTTATCTTCTATACATATAATAAAATTCTAACAAAGTCGAATCTGTTTATTAAATATTTTTAGGAATATCTAATTGAAATAGACATTATTACCATTATACAGAGTCCGAATCCATAGTTTTTTGAATTTTTGTCTGTCTGTATGTCTGTTACCGCATCACGAGAAAACTACTGGACAGATTTTGATGAAATTTGGTATGATGATAGCTGGTTATCCGGGCCAACATATAGGATACTTTTTACCGCGGGAAAATATCTCACTTTTGAGAAAAAATACAAAAACTTCATTGTAAGTATACTAATATTAGTACATATATACATATGTAAAGCCTAAGAATTTGGTTTTTGGTCATCTGAACGTGGGCGGAGCCGCGGGCAATGCTAGTCTACACTAATATTATCACGCCTTTAAAGAAAGCAAAATTGTGTTCTTGTTTTTTATTATAATATTGCCCCATGTGCATTCTTATCACTATACTTACTGTTTGTTTCGGATTAACCGTTGAAAATGGGTAGACAAAATGTTATGTTAATTAAGCCATTTCCTTTGGCAGAGAAAACTTTAAGGGTAATTAATTAATGATGTGTGAAACGTTATAAAATTTAATATTTTAATTGACATCGTGCGTAATAAATAATAGGTAAGCACTAAGTAATGACGCATATTTCTCTATACTAATATTATAAAGAGATAAAGCATGTAAGTTTGTATGCCTGAAACTATACATTCGATTCTAAAAATTCTTTTACTAATATAAATTATATAATTATCGTCCAGTGCTTTAGGCTTTTTTATTCCGTTCAAAATGTGAAGTCGGTTTTTATTTTTTTGTTAAAAAGTTTTTATTTTTCCCTTTTTAGTGTAGACAGTAGTAGCAAAGTAAGAATTCTAACGTATTAGGCTTGTCAAATCAAACAAAACAAGCCCAACCTCAAAGTATCTACTATTAGCCGTTGAAGAGTTCCACCTATCCACCTTCTGGCCTTACCATCAGATCAGGTCAACAATACCAAAACACTGTACTATCAACGGAAATAGAAACACTTGCAAAGTTTCAAGTCAATATGACAATTAGAAGTGGGTTAAATTCATCATTAGCTATTTTTCCACCCTTAGGGGTGGTTTTTTTTTTTGAAATTTAAATGAGACCAATCTGGAAGTAAACACTTTCAAACAACACAAAAATTGTCCAAATCGGTTAATAAATGACGGAGTTCTGAGGTAACAAACATAAAAAAAAAATACAGTCGAATTGAGAACCTCCTCCTTTTTGAAGTCGGTTGAAAAAACTGGTCATTGAGATGCTTTATCGGCTACTATTAGACGTATAGGGTAAATAACTTACTTAAAGTAGACTAATGAGTCTCCTATGAGTTTAATTTTATTACTTAAATTGAAGATACTAAATTTCGAAATAAGCAAAATGTACAAAAGTAAGACCACGTTAACGAGGGTAAAGCTGTCAAAATTTTAATTTATAATACATGAATGATGACGACACGTTTGGCTCAGTTTGTACTGACACTACTCGCTGTGCCAGCGGTCGCGGGTTCGAATCCCGCTGGAGGCATTCATTTGTATGATGAGCATGAATGTTTGTACTTGAGTCATGGATGTTTATATTTATAATATGTATGTATTTAAAGTTATATATGTGTAGTGTATCAACTATCTGGTATCCATAACACAAGCCTCGTAGCTTACCATGGAACCAGATGGTGCTGTGTGTTAATGTCCCAACATAGTTATTTATTTATTTATTTATGAATAACCATTAAATTACCAACGGAGCATTAAAAAGCCTTAAACAACGCGTGTAAGGCAACAAATAAAATAATTAAAAGTAGCAATTTATCGATCTGTGAGGTATGGCGTGTTTTTTTATAATCAATGCACACTATAGTGCTATTAAGTCGATTATATTCTTGTACACTTTAAATTAATGGTAAACAGCGAAACACCGACTATATCTAGATCAGAAGTGATATCAGCAGAAAACACCACCTTATTACAACAAGCCTCCTTTCAAGAATACAAGACCATGGACTTTTCTTGTCAAGTTATTTTAAATAAACTATAATTTACCAAAAATCTAAATAAATCCGCGAATACATCCGAAAAATAGTTTTATTTAAAATATCAAATAATATACTAAATCTAAGACAGTGTTGATTGCCATATTATGATAAATGGGGTTGTCTACAGAAAAGCTAAATTAAAAGCTGTTTATGATTATATCATCAATTTCGATTTATGTAATCGAAAATCTCTAATATACGTTGCCCGGAGAATATGCGGTAATCATTTAGCTCATTGCATTTTGTAAAGCATACCTACCTGAAACACTTTACAAAATGTGATTTAATAACCGTTCTTATAACAAAAATGTATGTACATATATCTAAAATATAACGTTGAAAAGTTGTATTAGTGAAATTTAAAGTTTAGGTAAGGGTCGAATTTTGAAAATTCTATATAATTACTTAATTCAAAAAAGAATAATTTCCTATGCCAATAAATACGATATGTAATTATTACAGATTTTTTTTGATTAGGTGATTAGCAAGTTTTTTCGCTTTATTTTAAGCCATTATTATTTCGGCTCTTTTTAAAGTCTCGCTAATTGGCACAGGCCTACCCTAGAAACGAATCTATAGTCCACCTCGCTGTTGAAATGTGAGTTGGCGGACACATCTCCTAGGAACTACACAACAAACTTATGCATACACAAACAAATAATGCAAAAAGAACGCTAATATTAGGTAAATCTTGTTATTTGCCGTGTGCGATGGCCAAGTCATTCTATTAATATAAAAAAAGATATCTAATATTGATACGGTCTCCATAATATGTTGTTATTTAATTAGGTAACAATTTAACTAGTAACAACGTAAAGTTGTTGGATAGATGCTTCCATGTATATTATAGGTAGGTACTGAATAAATTAACCGACTTAGTTTTACATTAGACCTCAAAACTTTTTGCAGTAGAAGAACTGCGTTGCGAGACTTGCATATTGTTACATATTATATATATATATATATATATATATATATATATATATATATACCTATATAATTAATGGGATTGTATATGCACTAACAGTCCCGTTAAAACAGTCTTTGTCTTATACACTATATCTGGTCGGCATCTACTTAGACAGGCTGTAAGAAAACTCTCTATCGTCCTCACGAGTTAACTTTCCTACATTAATGTAAATTCTGCGTGCTAGAGGGCAGACCAACACTTCACTTATTTTATTAACCCGAATAATTCCGATCAATACTCTGCAGGGGTCGAACCGCGAAGTCTGGCGCAATTACTAATCGATCACGACTGTCGTCTTTTAGACCTATTATCACGTCAACAATTATTATTGATCACAGACTCTATAATATTTAATAGAGATGTCATGATATGTTTAACAGACGCCTTGAGCGCGATAATACGTTTTTTTTTACTGAAAACTTAATATATAAAATACCAGTGTCACGATGTTGGTCTGCGATAAACTCCGAAACTACTTATCCGATCTTAACGTATTTTTTTCATAATGTGTGATTTGTTCCAACTTAAAGGAGAGGATAGTTTTTATCCCGATGATTTCCTTTTTTATTGCAATATTAACGATTTTCATATACTACCTATGTGCCACAACAACGTGTGACCGTGTACCGGGTCCGGTAGTGAATTATAAAATAGGTACTAAATGCAAGATAAGGATACCTATGTCATAGGATATCGTTAAGGCCTGGACATCGGGGTCAAGCCATCAGGGTCTCGTTAAGTAATTGTAAACAATGTCAAAAGCCTCTCTTAGTGTCTCTTTGTACTCTGTATACGAAAACTGTTGATGTATACACAAACAAAAATACAAATAACAGATCAGAAATATTTTCTTATTATTATAAAAGTATAGTATTACTATACTACAATAGATGCAAACAGCCGATTCGTTCATCTTGCTTTAATCCTGCTATAACTCTTGCAAACGTTCCTTATCTACAATACTAGTGAAATTAGGTCAGCAATCATGACACAATATGGCCACTTTTATTGGTCACTCAAACTTTTGGACGAACGTGACATACATATTATGTAATATTATATATGTATAATGTATGAAAATTCTATAATTCAATGAATACTCTCTTTTGCGGTGACAGCAACTGCTCCTGTAATGGCTGACACTGGTCCACGTCAAATATAGACATTCTAGCTTTGATAGTAGCAATAAAAACCCATTTTATAACGTTAATTTACTCCAGATTGATTCATGTCATATAATTTTTGTCATAATTCTCATTCTTATAAATAAATAAATAAATATATTTGGACATTAACCACAGAAATCTTATTATTAAGATTTCTGTGACATTAACACAGCTACATCTAGTTCCATGGTAAGCTACGAGGCTTGTGTTATGGATACTAGATAGTTGATACACTACATATATATAACTTTAAATACATACATATTATAAATATAAACACCCATGACTGGAGTACAAACATTCGTGCTCATCACACAAATAAATGCCCCCAGTGAGATTCGAACCCGCAACCGCTGGCACAGCAAGTAGGGTTACTACATACTGAGCCAAACGTGTCGTCAATTCTTGGAATTTGCTAATACCTATTATATATAAAGAAAGCTAGTTTTCTGGCATGTATATTACCTTCTCATTTAGTTATATCAAAAAATCTTCTCCTGATAGTCCACATATATCACTTCATCCAGATTAATTTTGATATTTCAGTTATGAGACTTCAGATTTTATATATCTATAACTAATATATAGAGAAACGAGGGTGTGCCATAAAAAGTAAGTATATAATACGGTCGTACAGATTTCAAATTACCTGATCTTTGTTTGTATTTAAAACGCTGTATGTGTGTATGTATTTAAAAACAAACATATTTTCCGTACTAGCATTGCCCGCGGCTCCGCCCGCGTTCAGATGACGAAAAACCAAATACTTAGGTTTTACAGATTAGTATACTCTTACATTGCAGTTTTTACATTTTATCTCAGAAATGAGATATTTTCCCGCGGTAAAAAGTATCTTATATATTGTAACCCGGGTAACCAGCTATCACCATACCAAATTTCATTAAAGTCCCTCCAGTGGTTTTTCTGTGATGCGTTAACAGAGAGACAGAAAAAAATCTAAAAACTATAGATTCGGCCTCTGTATCGATAATAATGTTTATTTCAATAAGATTTTCCAAAAAATATTTAATGTACAGATTCGGCTTAGTTACAATTTTATTATATGTATAGATTATTATTATAACTATTTAGTTTGATGATTCATGCATTTTATTATACTTCGGTAATGTATTGCTTAAGCAATCTATTTGTAATAAGTGGTGCGGAAAAGTTAAATAGTAAGAGGTTGATTTTCAATTCAATTCTTTTATTCCGTAGCTTCTAGTCAAGGTTAATTTTTGTTTATCACCATTATTTATTTTTTAATTTGGCACAACCCACAAATAGAAAAATAGTTTTTCACTATGCTTAAAATTAAATAGGGCTATGTAGGTATATATGTACATTGTACATATGTAACTGAAAATCATACCAATCATAAGCAAGAAATTCCTATAAGTAGTTATAATACGGAAAATATGTTTGGTTTTAAATACACACATACAGCGTTTTAATTACAAACAACGATCAGGTAATTTGAAATCTGTTCGTGCGTATTACATAATTACTTTTTATGGCTCACCCTCGTTTCGCTCGGGTTCGTCCCTAGTGGAAAACAAAAACAAACCTATCCCACGAGAACCGTACACTTTTCCGGTAGCCTATGTGCTATTCCAGACTATAATCTATCAATGTGTCAAATATTCATCCAGATCCGTTCATCCGTTCTAGCGTAATTGAGTAACAAACATCCATCCATCTAAACGTTCGCATTTAATAGTAGTAAGATAAGATACATATTCTTTGAAGATAATATAATGAACACAATCGTACAAAAACATTTTGTGTTTGATTTAAAAAAACTTTTTAAAGCCATAAAGTCGTAAAACGAATATTTCGTCTTTCGTGTAGGCACTTCAATAAAATTTTAATTAAATTATGAGTTAGGATTATGCATATTTCCACTAGGACTGACTGACACTTATCGATGTTGTTATATTACTGAACGGAATAATATATTTTTTGACTGTGCATCATGTAAAGCCAACTGAGCGTGTTTTATTAATCTACACAATTATATAAACTTACTAGCATTGCCCGCGGCTCCGCCCGCGTTCAGATGACAAAAACCAAATTCTTAGGTTTTACGTGATATTAGTATACTCTTACAATGCAGTTTTTGTATTTTTTCTCAGAAATGAGATAATTTCCAGCAATAAAAGTATCCTATATGTTGACCCGGATAACCAGCTATCATCATACCAAATTTATCAAAATCTGTCCAGTGGTTTTTTTCGTGATGCGGTAACAGACAGACAGACAGACAAACAGACAAAAATTCTAAAAACTATAGATTCGGACTCTGTATCTGTATCGATAATAATGTCAATTTCAATTAGATTTTCCAAAAATTATTTAATGTACAGATTCGACTTAGTTACAATTTTATTATATGTATAGATAATAAAAGTGTAACTGACCGCTGTCTGTAAATGGAAGATATTTGAGAAAAACTATTATTGGGGGACTGATTAACGCAACAGAACCAAAAATAAAAAAAAATAGATTTTTTGTCTGTTTGGCTGTGCGTTTGTGCGCGATAATCTAAGTGCAGTTTACATTAATGTATTGTAGTAAGCTTCTCTTAACATTTAATATTTATTTTATTTCAATCAGTTCATAAATAATAAACGTAATGTCAATCTAAAGAATCACTCGAACCCGAGCTAAACGAGATGAGTCGCTAATTAAACATATTTGCATATTTGCAAAAGCGATTCATACTTTAAGAATCGAAAGCTTAGATCTACCTAACTTTGGCCATTCGTTCTATGATCTATATATCTACGAGTATATTATAAACTAAATAAAAAATAGACACAGCCTTGTACAAAATAAGTACGTGTCTCTAAAGCGGTATACAAACCGTTATCACATGATGTTATTCTTCAAATATTTATATATATGCTAAAATAAACAATGGGAAACGATAACATTTTAAAAACTCAGTAGACGTGAGACAGTAATTTATATTGTACAAGTACTCTGACTAATAAGATATACATACGCATACAACATACAAGGCAGTGGTAGCCCAGTGGTAACGCGCTCTTTTGAGAAACCGAGTGAAGCAGGTTCAAATCCCGGGTCTCGCACCTTCGATGTTTTCATGTGACTATCATTTATAACATGATTACCACTTGCCTTACGGTCAAGGAAAACCTGCATGTCTGAGAAAACCTAGCAAGTTTTCGAACTCCTCGTATTGAAAGGAAGACCGTGCCCAGCAGTGGGACGTTCAATAGGACTGAATATATGTACATTGTAATACGTAGGATAGCTAGAGTTTGTTGCCAATGCTAGCAGAGTACCTACTAAACTTGATAAATTATATTATCTATACATATAATAAAACTGTAGAGGTCGAAAGTCTGCACACAGAAAAAAAATGTTAAAAATCAAGTCAGGGGATGTAAGAAGAGAAATAGACAAAAAAATTAAAAATGTTTGTTTTCTTATAAGTGCCGTATATACTTTCATAAGCATTTCGAAAACAGCCCTTTTTTGACATTACAAACAGATACTTCTTCTTCTTCTCCCTGCCCATTTCCCAAATCACTTGGGGTCGGCGCAGTACATCTTCAGTGTACTGCTGATAGGATTTGGCAAAAGTTTTACGACCGGCCGCCTGCCTGACGTCAACCCTCCTTGGGAATGCTATTGTCTTTCTTTGTCTGAATGGTGTTAAATATTATGCACTTTCGATTTTGTTGTGTTTTAAAACATTTTTTATACTATTAATTCAATTATTAATGTTATTTTTGGATATATTTTAAAATAAATGTCGATTACACAATAAATTTTGTATTGACATTGTCAAACTTTTTCTTCTTTTATTTTTTCTTTTTTTTACAAACAGATACTTCAATTTTATTTATATGTATAGATTTAAAGAAAGTTTTTTTTCAGTCTGAAACGAACCTACAATGATTTCCTATTTAAAAACGACGCTAAAATATTAAAATATATTATTTCTAACGTCTTAATAAGATTTTCAACTTGCGTATCGTCCCTATGTCAATAAAGCTATTAGCGCAGTGATGAAAAAGTAATTGTCCGCAATAAAATTGGACCAAATGATAGGGGCTTCCGCGGGAGGCTTAAATGGATTGCTAATCTAGTATTTACGGTAAAGTGCTGAGTTTTTCATTCCCATTGTACCTAATATCCATAATTTAATATTATAAATGTGAAAGTGTGTTTGTTTGTTTGTTTTTCTTTCATGGCGAAACAAAGTGACAAATTAGTACGATTTTTTGTGTGGTGACATATGCTACTTTTTTGCGCAGGAGATTATCTCATTCCCACGGGAAAAACACGTTATAATACAATCAACATCCTATCATACCTATGTATATATGTATAGTTCATCTATACCATACTAATCCGTAAAATATACCTTGGGAAGAACCCGAGCAAAGCGAGGGTGCCTCTCTAATTCGTATTTTAATAATACCTAATAAATGTGAAAGTTTGTGAGTATGGATGTTTATTACTCTGTTACGCCATAACGGCTGAACGGATCTGGATGAAATTTGGCACAGAGATATTCTGGAATAACACATAGGCTACTTTTTATCCCGGAAAAATGTACACTTCCCGTGGGATAGGTTTGTTTTTATTATTTTTTGCGAAGGTGAGCCGCTAGTTGTAACTAATACTTATTTCATTTTAATAGAAAATAGATTCATTAACGTTTCAGATGTTAAAAAACTCATGCGAAAAATATTGCCAATTCAAATTCTTGTATCTTAAATTAGACATGATATAATATTTCGAAGAACATGAAACCGAGAGATCAAATGCAACAAAAACGTAGGTACTTACATTTATACGATTACGTGTTAAGATTTCAAATTTTAAATTCAAATTACCTGCTATGCGGTCGAGGATCATTACTTCTAAATTAAAATAAGCGGAGTAAAACTAGTTCTACCATACAGGCAAATAATTTTGTATTTGACTGTATGATAGAACTTGTTTCAGTTCGCTTATTTTAATTTATCATTAGGGCATGATATCATTATGGAATAATTATATATCATTAAGGAATGACATATTCATTAAAACATTCAAATGAGTATTTTACATCATATCTACTCACTAGCGACTATCTCGCTTCGCTTTGGATTCGTCTTTAAACAAAAAGAAACTGTTTATTATATTAAGTATTAGTATAGATTGAGATATATTAGCCTTATAGCGCCCGGCTTAAAATAGGGCTACCCCATCTCTTCCTGTAGGTATCATAGAAGACGACTAAAGCGACTCTAGGGACATCGCACTTTAAGTCCCTTGCTCGATGGCGGGCAAACGTCGACAGCATTCCAAAAGAGGGTTGACGTCAGGCAGGCGCGGCCGGTCGGAATTTTTTTGCCAAAACCAATAAGCAGTACGGACGTAATGCGCCGACCCCAAGTAATTTGAGAAATGGGCAGGGAGATGAGTATAGATATAAAAATGCAATCAAAACCATCACGCCACAAAAATCGAGTTGAGGCGGGAATTCACCTGCTTGCTTTGTGGCTTACTCTTTTGCTTGCACTTGGACTCCTTGCACATGCTACTTACATAATATGATGTACTTGATACCCAGTGTTGTTTACTTTGTTTTCAGAGATGCAATGTGTGTAAAAAAACGACACTTTGCTGCCGCGTCTATTAGAAAACTTGAAAAATATGACGCACAAGCAGTGGAGTAGGATACGATACAAGCCACTGACGAAATATACAAATCATTTGCTATTTACAAGAATCCCGCCAAAGAAAATTGTATGCAAATTTCCTTATTCTTTACTTAGCATTGACGCCATTTGATGGCAAGTTTTCTTGGTATCATATGCGGTAAAATAGACAAACAAAGAAACTATAAATGTTGATTGTTGGTAAGGGAAGTAAGAATTTGGGTGATCAAATGTAAAACCATGCATGCACCCTATAAAGACGATAAAGATACTATTGAGTTTCATTAGAGGTATTACTCGCACGTATGTATGTATATTCCTTTGTTTTACTTTTATGCAGCAAAAGGACAATGCATTTAGTTGATTTTTTTCATAGTATCGAGTATAGGACACTTTATATCCCTATACCTTAGGTGAGGTAGCAAAGGCATGTCCTAAATAGGGACTTAATATTTACCGCAATATACGAAAAGTGGATTATAATGTATTAAATGTATTTAAAATTTATTTGCTACGGTTATCGCATTGCAGATATTTTTAATTTAAAATAATTTGTAAGAACGCTACATACCTATAGTCACGATATTGGCAAAAAATTATAAAAAAATTATATAAGTACGTACTAGATACTGGGTATATAACTACATATTCTTTATTGCACATTTGTGGAACTATGAAACTTATTTAAGTTATAAAAAAAAATAAACAGAAAGTGACGTAGACAAAGGTGGATCATACCTCTGCTGTGATTATAATTGCTTATAATAAATATTCCAAATAACCAATAAGGAAATGTATATATTCGTCCGTTTAAAATATATGTTATAAGATCCTGGTAATGGAAAGTATAATGGAAACATGTCGACCTTGTCTTAAGTTCCTCGTTTTCTAACGAAATACCTGTCTCCACGACATGACTCATATGTCGCCTGCTCTCTATATTTCCCTTGTGTAATAAATCGAATTTTTTCATAAATGTCGTTGAGATAGTTCAAAAGCTGTAATGCTGACTGCTAAATAAGTTACCACATGGCAATATGAAGACAGTAGCCCAGTCTTAACGTGCTCATTTGGAAAATACTCCGGGTTGAAAATTGGAACCAAATTGGGTTCCAACCCCGAGTTCAACACTCCTTATATTCAAATGTGCTAATCATTTTCCACATGATTACCACTAAATGGCGTAGGAAAAAATCATGAGAAATTGTGCATATGTGAAAGAATCACACTAATTTTTAAAGACTTGTGAAATCATTCGGCAGCGTTTGGACTATGGCATTGTACCCCTCACTTTAAAAGAAGTGGATTGTGTCTAATAGCGGTACGTTTTGAAAGGGCTGTATACAATGGTCAATGACACTATATTAACTAAGTTGTCATCTATACATATAATAAAATTCTAAGTCGAATCTGTACATCTTAATGTTTTTTTTTTGGAAAATCTCACTGAAATACACATTATTATCGATACAGAGGCCGAATCTATAGTTTTTAGAATTTTTGTCTGTCTGTCTGTTACCGCATCACCGAAAAACCAGTGAGGGATTTTGATGAAATTTGGTATGGTCATAGCTGGTTATTCGGGTCAACATATAGGATACTTTTTACCGCAGGAAAATGTCTAATTTCTGAGAAAAAATACAAAAATTGCAATGTAAGAGTATACTGATATGTAAAACCTAAGAATTTGGTTTTTGGTCATCCGAACGCGGGCGGAGCCGCGGGCAATGCTAGTACAATAAATAAAGTTAGACCAGTAAAAGTCTGCTTAATAGTAACAAGAGTGGCTTAATCAATGGGGAGGAGAATAGGGTAAACAAGTATCATCATTGTTATTCAGAAATCAGATAGGGAAAATGAAGTTCGCTCTTTATTTAACGTAAACGTAACAAAATATTATAATAACGTTTAATAATTATATAATAATGCAATATAATTAAGCAAAAATATGGTTTAATTATAATTAATTGAGTAATTTAATTTTAATTAATTATTTTTACTTCATGGTTTTCTTTTTAAATCATATCGCGTTCCCTTTTTATCAGTATCACCAACGTAAGCCATGTAAGTATGATCATTAAAATCTGCATTTTTCCACGTTATCTGATTTATTTTATAGTTAATTAAATAAATTAATTACCATATTATAAATGTTTAAGTTATATTTTATTAAGTGTTTAAAGTTTATTTGGATAAAGTATATTTTGATTTCGATTTATAAGCGTTTATTTAGATCTTCAAATATAAAATTAAAATTATTAAGAGAATTTTATATGTACAAACTATACATATAATATAATAAAATTCTGTGTCGAATGTGTACATTAAATATTTTTTTGCAAAATCTTATTGAAATAGTCTTTATTATCGATACAGAGGCTGAATATATAGTTTTTAGAATTTTTGTCACCTGTCTGGGAACGCATCACGAGAAAATCACTGGATAGATTTTGATGAAATTAGATATAAAGATAGCTGGTTATTCGGGTCAACATTTAAGATACTTTTTACTGAGGGAAAATATCTCATATCTGAGAAATCTATACTAATCTTAAAACGTAGGGACAAACTCGAACGGAGTGAGGGTGAGTCGCTAGTAGGTATATTATAAAATTTATAAATTTATGTATAGGAAGCGTTCGTGTGTTTCATTCCCGCAGGGTTTGAGCGTTTATATATTGAGGTTACAGAATACAGTCTATTCCCTAAGGAAAAATGAGAAGATAATAAGTTGGCATCCAAAAGAAAATGAGTTATAAGTATATAATATCAGTATATTATTTTTAATTCCAAATACTTAATGAAACTTGTTTTTTTTCCAATTGGAAGGATAAGGCACTTTTTTATATTACATATAAAATATAGGGTGAGTCTGGGAGAGACGCCTATAAGGGAGAGATACCTACTAAATTGTATTAATTAAATAATTTTACATATTTTTTCTTATGAACTAAAGTAATACAATAAAATATCTGAAGTTAAAGGAAATACTTTAAATATTTTAATGTAACCTTTAAGGCTTAAGCCAAGCATTACAAAACAAGTCTTATTTTAAATGTACGCCATCTTAGACCTTATAAAAAGGAAATAGAGCGTTAAAACTTGAAATTTCTCAAATGTAGAATAAAATATGAGCCGCGTGTGCTTTTACAGTTACGAGGTTTTAAGAAATAACAAACCTTTTTGTAGAATTATAAAACAAAGCGGCTTGTCTCTTTAAATCGTCCGTGACAGAATTATCTTCATTCATGTTTACACAACACTGGGGTCACTGTTTTATAATGTTACACAAGATATACACTCCACCCTTAATTTAGTCGGTTTTTGTTACGAAATAAATTAAAATCGCGACAATATATGATAAGGCCGGCAAGCCGTTCGACGCCCGCGCCTCTCACTAACTAAAACTGCCACTCACACGAGTTACCCCCACTATGTAGGTATTATAATTTATAGGCATTGTGAAGTATCAAGTATTTCGCGATACAATACTTTATAGTATACATTATACAATATACATACATAGTTAAACTTATGTTACACTGTGCTTTCTAACAACATTGGAACGATCTTAATTTCAATAACGTCTGACCTTTGCATAACTCTATTACTTTTATGACTAACGTTATAGTACTTACGAAATGAAGTGACGATAGCACAAAATGTGTTATTGTATGAATGCTTTTAACACTTGAGTAAAGTGTGAAACATGTGACAAAATTAACGTATTTAAATAAATTTACATATTATATACTTAGATTATTTATATATTAATAATATAAGATTGTATAATCAGTTGGTTCCATTACATCATAATAATATTTGGTCTTCTTGTAATCTTATGGTAGAAGAGTGAAAGTTTTTACCCGACTGCGCGACGCAATGGAGGGTAATGTGTTTATATGTTATCAGCCTATGTATGTATGTTATGTATGTATGTGGGTTTGTACCTTTGTGCCACAAAGTTCACGATGGAATATAGTATTATGCAGTCGGGGACATACGTACGAGTATGTACATCTCGCGGCGAGGAAGAAACGTGTATGTCTCCGAATGTATAATATGTACTATATTCCTTCATGAACGTTTTCATCTCTTTGACCAAAAACTAAATTCTTAGGTTTTACATACCTATTAGTATACTCTTACATTGCAGTTTTTCTCAGAAACGAGATATTTTCCCGTGGTAAAAAGTATCCTATATGTTGACCGGGACAACCAGCTATCATCATACCAAATTTCATCAAAATATGTCCAGTGGTTTTCTCGTGATGCGGTAACAGACAGACAGACAGACAGACAGACAAAAATTCTAAAAACTATAGATTCGGACTCTGTATCGTTAATAATGTCTATTTCAATAAGATTTTCCAAAAAATATTTAATGTACAGATTCGGCTTAGTTAGAATTTTATTATATATGTATAGATTTATTTATAAAAATCGTTAATATGTAAATATGCTAATATCCATATCCATGCTAATATATAAACGTGAAAGTAACTCTGTCTGTCTATTACCTTTTCACGCTTAATCTCCTGAACCGATTTAGACGAAATTACTAACTAACTACTAAACTAAACTACTAACTTTTCCATTTTTTCCTCCTAAAATGAAAACTTTTGGTTGCTTTTGTTAGTTCTTTCCATTGCTGAGTGTGGTAAGCAATGCTAATGATGATGGGTAATGTCTTTTTCTGTGAGCCATTATTGTAGCATTGAATGTGTATGAGGAAGGAAATGTGATATTGATGATCCCAGTGACCTGTATGCAGAGTTTACCATAGGAGGCAACCCCCATAATGTCCATCAACTTAAACCACTTTACGAATGCTGCAAGGAAGAAATCCTCCTATATTCTGCCAGAGACGTGTAACAAAAATGCCCCCAGATATTTTCATAACAGCCCAAGCACCATAAAGAATAGGAGGGCTAAGGGTCTTGAGGACATACTATCATAATTCATAACTAAAATATTTTTTTTATTTTGTAGTTTAAACATATTTTTTTTGAAGTTTAAACAATACTATTAAACGCATTAGCTAAAGAATAGTATAAAGCATTTTATATTTTTGGTTACAGACAGTTTTAGATACTAACTATTGCTTTGAAGTCATTTAACCAACTACTACAACAAATTTTACTTTTGGGCTAATTGACTTGTGAGTTTTTGTTCACATAATTTATATATAATATATAAAACTCATTTGCCGTTAGTCTTGCTAAAAGCCAAAAATGGCTGGACTGATTTGAATAATTCTTTTTTATTTTCTTGGGGGTGTGTCAGGAGTGGTTTAAGTATAAAATATAGGAAACACCAAAAAAAAAGCAGCTGGAAAATCGAAACTTCAGAACTGTTTATTTGGTTCCTATGTATGTATAATATATAGTTTATTTATTCCATACTATCCATTAAAATCTATCTAGGGATATACCCAAGCGAAGTGAGGGTGAGTCGCTAGTTTTACATATCTTTTACTGCCCAATAATTTAGATAGAATTATTACATTAAGTACATAAACAAAAAAGTATAAAAAAAAATAATATATTTTTTCAGAAGGCAGTAGCAAATAGACAGCATCTTTAGACATTTTTGCTACATAAGTGAAAGCATAACTAATTCATAATAATATTTTTATCAAAAATTGTTTTGTACCTTGCAGTTTTAAAAATAAAAGAAGAGATGAACTTAAATCTTATAATTTGTTAATATACATAATTATATTCAGTTTATAAATAAAAATAGTTGTGGTACATAATATGTTGATTAATAAAAATTCTAAAGACGACCTTGTATTTATGCAGCTGTTTTGAAAGGAAAGTTTCTATAACTTTAGTGTTTGGTTTGACTTAACACATAACTTGAGTGTTTAGGTTTTTTTAATTTCCATTGGTCTTACTTTAAAAACATTACAATACATTCAAATAAATTTAATAATGAAAAATATTATTACTTACTCGTTTTCAGAGGATAACAGTGTATATTTATACTGGTGTACATTTAGTTTCATCATTATTTAACAAGAAGTTTATTTTAAATCATGTTGCTTTTATTTTTATTTTCAAAATCTACACGTAAATAAATATTAACATTTTGACACTACAAATTTAGTTCACTTGACATTTGACAGATCCTTTTCGTTCAAAAGCAAATCAATCATTTTTAATCTAAATAATAACAAATTAAAAATAATTGAAATAGTGTAATCCTATAGAGTTAGGATTAAAAATCATAGTTTTAAGAAAATGGGTTATATTGTGCAGATTAGAAAATACAAAACATTCTAACGCAAATATATCTAGCATGTACTATAGTACGCATTGGTCGCTTTCACTATAGCTTGTGGTCGCGTGATGACTGATGAGAAATTTGAAGTTAAAATGGAATACTTGTCTGTATTTATCTTTATGAGTAAAAGTGTCCCTAATCGTTGATTATTAAAGTTCGAAACAGGAAATATTTAGCATTAAATCTAGGCATAGAGCGTACTTTATACTTATTTATAAATTAATTAATGATTCGCTATAATTTCTATCTACATTATAAGAAACGTAATTAATAACCTAGGCATTTTTTGATTATTCACTGTCATAATAATATTTTAAATAATTTGTTTTATAAAATATGCTTACGGCGAAATTGCTTTCATATTTATGAAGGCGTCAATACAAATACCTAACTTTCAATTTTAAAATAATATTGTATATTGTTTTAATAATTAAATAGGTAGGTATAATATGCAGTAACATTTAAAATTCAGTTAAACATATACCGTGCCGCATAAAAAAATCTCGAATAGAAAAAAAGTAATTTGTTTAATTAGTATTATTATATAATAGAATACCATTTATAATCTCAATTATAATTCTGCCATATCAATAAACTAACAATCTGGACTTCCATGTTAACTTCATGAGTAACGTTAATTTATTAGGGTAACGAGAAGTTGATAACAACGATCTACCGTTACAAAGCACCATAAATCTTCCAAAATGTTTCAGGAAATATCAATGCGGGAAAACAATAATATTATTTTAACTTAGTACAATTCTGAGTATAAAATCAGTATTGAATCGTTTGTGGCACAACTAAATTGTGGTGACTTTTCTTATAGAGATTGTTCTCGTAAGTTATGTAGGTAATTAATCTATACTAAATACTAATATTATAAAGAGGTAAAGTTTGTGAGTGACGTTGTAGAGGGTAATCTCTGGATCTACTGAAACGATATAGATGAAAATATGGTAAGAAGATAGTTTGAGACCCTGGGAAGGGTACTTTTTAAAGTCAAGTCAGCCAGCAAAATGTGATGTTATACATTGTATAGAATATAAGTTAGCTTTAAACATCTAAAATATTGTTCCTAAAATAAGAATGATCCATGATCATTGTTACGAGTACGTGTAAAGTTGAAATAGGTACCTACGCTTTTTGTTGGGTATAAAGGAGTTTTACTAAATCCTAAAATAATAAGCAAAAAGTACCTATTTAAAAAGGGATTGCGATATCCAAATATTACCTAGATCCTGACGTAGCAATATTGTGTACCTACAGAGTTGCGAACCGCAAAGATAGACGTTTTGGGCCTAGATCCAATTTAGACGTGGTTTACATTTATATAAATTTCATACTTGAATAACGAATAATTATAACTTTTTGATTCAATTACATATTGTAACGATTTGTTAGCAAATATTTATTATGAGTTTATAATGTACCAGCGACTCACCCTCGCTTCGTTTGGGTTCATCGCTAGGTACTTTCAACGGTTACTGACTATATACTGGACTATATACTATATTAGTACTTATATGTATATACAGAGGTATGATGAGTTTTATATCCCTTACTTGAGAAATGGTTAATTGCCCTACAAACTTTCATCCTCATTTTCACCTTAATAAAATTGATAAAAACTATCGTATGATCATTTAACGGTCTCAAACTATTTTCATACCAAATTTCATCTAAATAGGTTCAGCGGATTTTTACTTTATCCATTACAAATAAACTCACAAACCTACAAACTTTATCTCTTTATAATAGTGTAGAAGAGTAATTAATAATGAAAAGTAATATAAATTTATAATGTAAACCCTAGTTTAAATAAAAACTCTGAAATAATTTACTTCTGTTATAAGTAAAAATAAGAAGAAATCGATGTATTATATAAGTTACTAGCATTGCCCGCGGCTCCGCCAGCGTTCAGAAGACCAAAAACTAAATTCTTAGGTTTTACATATTAATATACTCTTACATTGCAGTTTTTGTATTTTTTCTCAGAAATGAGACATTTTCCCGCGGTAAAAAGTATCCTATAATATGTTGACCCGGATAACCAGCTATCACCAGTAAAAGTTAGCAAAAAAGAATTTCAACATGTGACTCGAGTTCATTAAAATCTAAAGGGTAAATATAATTAATAGTGTAGAATCACTAATAATACTTCGAGATGTTCCTTGCTTATATTCTTATATTCAGTACTTTTATAAACGTCAGTGAGTTACATAATTTATAACCATAATTTTCAGTATTACAAACAATTCGTGACTAGTCACTACAGGGTGGTACCGACATCTCTGTGCAAAAGCGCGGGAAAACAAATGAATATCCGCGCCCTTTTTTATTTTTTTAAACACATTCCTATCGGCCAAGGTCACATAATTTATAAGTACATAAATCATTACAAATTAATCAAATATATTATTTTCCATTAAAACGCTCAATATATAAAAATGCAACCTTACAATAGCAATATTTTAATTTTATTATTAAAACTGGCTTCTGCCTACGACTTCGCCCGTTTAAACGGATAATGTGAAAATATTGCACTAAACAATCAATTTGGACTTTGGCCGAGGAAGTACAACTTTAGAAGTTTTAAATGGACTGCAGCGCAATCTAGTGGCGAGTTATAGCAAATTAGATTTAATATAAAAACCTTCACACATAAATACATTTAGTACCTGGGCTACCGAGCTTCGCTCGGGGTTTTTGGCTTGCAGTATAATTTTCTTTTTTTTAAACCAAAAACTTGAATAAATATTAAAAAAAACAATCGTAAAAACTTATATATGTACAAGAATTGCTCGTTTAAAGATATAAGGTATGTGTCCGAAAACAATCATTGGGTTCGAGATATTGCAAAAAAAAAATGTATAAATTTATCCATATACGTATGTATGTATGATGAAGAAATATGTTTATTGTACATAATTTGTTATATAATTAACTTTGTTAAAATCAGATATTTCGTAAATTCCATATATGCTGCGGCTTTACAAATAACATACCGCCTTGATAATCTTGTTTGTAAAATTTATGATGCTAAATTTACATTATCTTACAAAATTGAAGCCAATTTCTTTCCTCAATCTAGTAAATTTTTCCTATTAATTAGAAAACGATTAACACCATAAAATCTATACATATAATAAAATTGTAACTAAGCCGAATCTGCACCTATATTAAATATTTTTTGGAAAATTTTATTGAAATAGACATTATTATCGATACAGGGGCCGAATCTATAATTTTTAGAATTTTTGTCTATCTGTCTATTACCTCATACCACAAAAACCACTGGAGGGATTTTGATAAAATTTGGTATGATAATAGCTGGTTATCCGGGTTTAAATATAGGACTTTTTACTGCGGGAAAACAGCTCATCTCTGAGAAATCTATACTAAGCGATAAAACGTAAGCAGGGACGAACCCGAGCGGAGCGAGGGTGAGTCGCAAGTATTAAATAAATACTATTTTTATTGACATTAGTTAGTATTGCTAGTTTGCCAATGTTAATATTGAATTTGTTACATTACCTACTGTTACTTTCGTTTTCACAGAAAAGTTTTATCTAATGTAATTATTTACATTAGGTACAACTTTTCTACATTTATCAGCTTGATTTTTAGGGTTCCATACCCGAAGGGTGCCAACGGGACCCTATTACTAAGCCTCCACTGTCCGTCCGTCTGTCAGAGAGCAGTTTCTCATGAGTCATGAACCGTAAAAGGTAGAAATTTTCACTGAGTATGTATTTCTATTGCCGCTATAATAAAAAATAATAAAAAAATATATACTAGAAATATTTTTTTTACGTTCGTAATCGATCATCGAAGTCGTACTGAATACATACATACATAGAGTAAAAGTCTTATTAATAAAAAGTCCATGTACGATGGTACGGAACCCATCGTGTGAATTCAACTCGCACTTGATCGATTTTTGCGTATTTACATCGACATTATGCGAATATATATTGAAATTGTTAGATACCCTCCTCTCGTTATGTCCTAAGTTTATTGACCAGTGTATATATGCCTGTGCTTATATGCCTATGTTTAACCTTTTTGGTGTACATAGATTATTTTTAACGTAAATTACTTTTTTATATCAATACTTATAAATATAAATATGTTTACGTGATTTCAAAACAGTTATATTGAACCCGATATTGAGCTCGTATGAATATATCTTGAACGATATTCAAATATCAATTTCCCTAAACAGGAGCTTTTACTGGCTAATAGATATTCGGATTTTAGTGGAACAGACTATTTTTTATCCTCAATTACGGCATCGAAAGGTGAAGTTCTTTTGTCTCAATAGCTACAACAATAAACTTTATTTTGTTCGACTCGGGACTTAAATCCAGGATATCCATTTATGTAGCGTAACATGTTAGAGAGGAGGAGTTTTTTGGCATATATTGATTATAGTGAGGGCTGAGGCAAAGCAAGGCGTATTATAAGTTTTACTATAAACCACTATCGTACTACATAGCTTGCGAACTGTTTACGAAATTAACAAGTGGATATGGTATTTTTTATATTCATATGAGATGAATATGGAATTAGCAATGGTTTCCATATACTATATATTTCGAAATTACGTAATTTCGAATAAATGTGGAATGTAAATTATTATACTTAGTCTCAAATTAATATTATTAAAAATCTCATACTTCAATTTGATATGACACGAAGTATAAAAGGCTGAGCAATTAAAATCTGGTCTTCCTGCTATAATAATAAGTACTGTCTATAATTAGCTTGTTACATGATCTTTATAAAATATATTTCTCAGATACGATTAATTACTAAAGTTTAATCTATAAATATAATAAAATTGTAATGAAGCCGAATCTGTACATTAGATATGTTTTGGAAAATTTTATTGAAATAAACATTATTATCGATACAGAGGCCGAATCTATAGTTTTTAGAATTTTTGTCTGTCTGTCTGTCTGTCTGTTACCGCATCACAGAAAAACCACTGGAGGGATTTTAATGAAATTTGGTATGGTGATAGCTGGTTATCCGGGTCAACATATAGGATACTTTTTATCGCGGGAAAATCTGAATTGTAAGAATATAGTAATATGTAAATCCTAAGAATTTGTTTTTTGGTCATCTGAACGCGGGCGGAGCCGCGGGCAATGCTAGTACATTATAATAATGCTATAGCGGTATAATACAAAATATGGTATCTATAGGTACGTATACATTTTTTAACAAAGCGAAATCTCTACATGAAATAGTTTTTAAAAACGATGAGTATTATGTACGTTTTGTGTACAGAATGTAAGGGGTGTATAAAGCAATAGTTATTGGAATTTTCGTCTATTTGTCTGTTTGTATATTTTTATGTAATTATGTTTATGATCAACGCTAAAAGTAAGAATAGATTTTAACTAAATTTTGTATAGTGATAACTTATTACTCGGGCCAACATTTCTTTACTACAGGATACTCTTTTATTCTCACGGGAAAACACAATAACTGGTTCTGACGAGCAGTCCTTAAAAAATATGGTTAACGCAGGCTTAACCTTAAGAGATACGTCAAAACAATGTGCCTACTAGAATTGTAGGCCTAAAAAGACTTACACAAATGTCCGCAATTGCATATGTCTATTTCTTAAGGTACACTCGTAATAACTATTTTCAACCGACTTCAAAAAGGAGGAGGTTCTCAATTCGACTGTATGTTTTTTTTTTTTTATCTACTTAAAACATACCAACGCACTCGCTAGCATATAATAGAGGAAAAATTCGTCTACAGAGTAAATTCTTCGAAAAAGACGATGTTTAAAATCGTGATAAAGCAAATATAAATTTATTGGGATATATTTTTAGTAATAGGTAATTTAACAATTTTTAGAAAATGCTATATTAAAAAAAACTATGTAGATTGTAGATATAATCTTTTATTTTTTGTGTTAAGAATTTTTTCCTTAATCCCTCCACGAATGCGGACACGCCGGCGTTACTGTTAATAATAGATTTCTTAGAAATTTAATTAATTTCTTAGAAATTTACCTGGAGGTGTTTTAATACTTGTAAGAATAAGTGAGAAATAGTACTGAGTATAGGAGAGAGAGAGATAGTGCATATATGAGAGCAAAGGATACGGAAAGCGGACGTAAGTGTCAAAAGAAGAGGTGTGTGGGAGGAAAATGAAATGATTAAATGGTTCGCTTTTTATAACATCCAGTCGTTTTATTTAGATATTCCACATATTTTTTAAACCATGTATATAATATTTTCTTAGATTTTAACAAGTATATAATTACTTTTGAGATGTTTAAAACCTTAGTCTCTCCCGTGTCCATGCTTGCTGCAAAGCATTCGAAACGTCGGGAACCAAACATCAAAATAAATCCGCAAAAAAATCTGCAAAAGATACTTTTAAACTTAATACTTTATAAATGAAATGCTTAAAGTATCGCTTAAAAGTTAATATATAAGTGAAATACTGCTACTGATCGATCCAGAAATCCTAAAAAATCTATAATACAAGCTTGGGCAGGTGTATTTCTTATAGGGACTAAGTATGCTCTAAGAAATGATTTTTGAAAATTCAACTCCTAAAGGGCCTTTGAATTGAAAAGGGGATGAATTTATTGAAATTAACATTTCTGATTACAAATCACGACTACTGTAAATTAAAGTTTTAGGTGTGCCCTGCGGAAGAAGAATACTGGATGAAGTATACAACAACTATATTTTGAGATTTCGTCATTGAAAAAGCCAATAACATAAACATTTATATTAAGGCCTTTGATAGAGAATAAACATCTGCTAAGAAAGAATTTTTCAAAATACAACGCCTAAAAAGCCGCGGGCAAAGCCACGGGGTAAACGCTACATATTATAAATGCGAATGTGTGTTTGACGATTTTTTCTTTTTACACTTACGATTAGCAATGGAGCGACGGATTCACATTTAACTTATAGCAAAAAGATTATTTATGAGTTTGAGAGACAGAAATTCGTATTCCGGTACATCTAGTGTCCATACTAATATTATAAATGTGAAAGTGGGCTTGTTTGTTTGTTTCTTTGTCCTTCTTTCACGACGAAACGGATTGATGGATTTGCGTGATTTTTTGTTTGAAGATAGTTGGAGGTCTGGAGAGTGACATAAGCTACTTTTTACCGCGGGATATTATCTAAATCCCACAGGAAAACACGTTATAACACAATTCAAAAAAGATATTTATGATCAGAATAACTTGAAACTTGATATTAATGCTCTTAAATAAAATGAAATAATTACGTGTTTTAGCATTCTTCGAAATTAATCTTATAAGGGGGTAAAAAAGCAGATAAAAGTTTGTATGAAACTACATTTTTAGAGATTTATTTGTAGTTTTAGCGCGACGAAGCCGCGGGTTCTGCTAGTTGTATATTATGTCCTCCTGATTAATTATTATAGTGTACAAGTATGCGCGCAAACACAAGTGCACTCTCTATTCCTATCAGTCATTCTCCGGTGTAACAACAATTCGACACGATCAGTGTGTGATCAGGCCGCAGGATTGTCTGCTTTACGTGTTCTTCGACGCACTGTGGTAAAACCACCGCTGAACTCTGGGTTGTTGCCTGTTACTGAGAATTTCTTAACACAAAATCTCAGTAACTAAACTTGGCCCCACCAGGGATCAATCAAATATCGTACAATTTCATGTAATTATGTTTGTGGTTCTACTGGGATAGTAGTAAATTGTAGGTAAGTATATGTAGTTAGATATCTAGGAAAATATCTGAGTTCAAACAGTCGGGTTACTCGTTAATAAAGAAAATTGCTTAGAAAATTTGTATCAAATACTAGTGTAATGAACTAAAATGTAATTTATATGAATATATTATGTTGTAATTTAATTAAGACGCAGGTTGAAGGTATGATAATTCATTCACAAATGCAAAACCGTATTATGATATATCTTGAATTATTATTTTATTATTTATTTTATTAAAAGATCAACTGTTTGGAGCTCTAGCAAGTATTCATACTTTTATTTGCTAATTTTACGCTGACGGTTTATAACATTTCTATTCAAATTAGAGATATTCGAGTGTTTTAGGTTTAATTTAAATATAACGTTAGGTATTGCAGATTATTCTTTGTATAGCGAATTTCACGGACCATAGATTCTAGAGAATGGCTGCGATTTGGAATAATAAATGAAGCGTTTATTGTTGCAGAAGATTGTTTTAAATTTATTACATATAATAAATTAAAAAAAGTAAAATAATTTTTGACAAATTTCACATGAGCTTTACTTGAAGTACTTTAAAATAAATTAAAAAAAATGTTTTGACCAACTATAGTATATGAGACATAGATATCAAACCAGTCAAAAGACCCCATCTGAATAAAAGTGAATATTTTTTTGTTTGTTTTGCATACGTCCCTGAAAGTTTGTGGCCCGAAACAAAGATTATTTCTTTGTATGTTTGTCTTCTATGCGATCCAATTCCATTTATTCTTAGGGGTGGATATATACCTATCCACGCACTCAAGCTAAGCAAATATTAGCGGCTACTTAAAAATAAAACTAATAAAAGCCGCAAAAATATTTAGGTATAACTATTTTTGGTTATTTTCTTTATATTTATAGTTGTTTATATAACATGAAAGGGCTTAATTCATTTTTATAATACCTACCACAGTTCACTTTATAGTGTTTCTATTTATATGGACGTAATGGTACGAAAACGTGCTTGAATGGACTAATGATTTTGACAGGAGCAAATAAGCCTTGTATTATTCGAAAAACCTTTTATCCGGTAATAACGCGAAAACGAGGCATAGAACCCAATTACGGGACCTTAATTAATTTTGGGACTCTATATTAACATATTTCTATTACGTTTCGTTAAATGGACACTTTACATTTCTCTCATATTAGCTCCATAGGATAAAACTTCTAAATAGAATTAATTCCGTGATTTTAAAGTTTGATACTTTATATAACGGGATATATTGGAGTATTGAGGCTCATAATATAGTTAATTGTACGACATTAAAGCCCAAATAATCATCAAACAACTTTTGTCTGCCTGTCAATTTTGTAAGTTTTTTTGTACTTTTTATCCCGTGAAAGATAAATATTATTACGATAAAGGATAGATTTTCTAATCCCGTCAAAATCTATAATCCGGGATTCGCACTGGAGAGTCGATAAATTAGATAAAGTCGACAAGCAAAAGACGTTTTATATATTTTTTGACCTACTTCAATAGTAAGTTTCTGTTGCAAAGGGATTGAAAATAAGATTTAAATCAAACTTATACATATGAATGTGATGTCAAAAACTTTGGGCTGTGGTGACAAAGTTTTGGGTTCAAATTCCGCAGCGATATCTAGTTTTGGTCAAGAGGAAAATTTCTTCTTAAGTTACTTAATAGTGGTGTTGAAATAAATCTGATTAAACACAGGCGGAAATAGTACCTAATATATACAGATAAATAAAATTGAAGTGGCTGTTTGTAACGACAAAATAACAGCGTTTTACTAAATGCATATGAAATTATATACGGTACTTATAAGAAAAACACCATTTAAAATTTTTGTCTGTTTGTCTATCTGTTTGTTACTCTGATAATCATTGAAACGGCTGGACTGATTGTGACGGGATTTAGACTGGAAGATAGCTGATGTTATAGGGAGTAACATAGGCTAACTTTATTTAAAAAAAAAAGAATTAGGGTTCCACTCAAAAAAATTAAAACGTACCTAGGGACGAACCCGAGCGAAGTGAGGGTGAGTCGCTAGTATCGTATAATACTACATGAGCAGTTTTTGTATAAGTATGTAATATAAAATACAAAAAAATATTTCGTGTATCTCGGAAACGGCTCGAACGATTTGGATCAAATTATGTATTTAGTTTTAATTTTTAATAAATAAAGTTTTGATTTTTAAGTTTATCCATATAGGTAGGTGTCTTTTCTGAAAAAACGCAATTTTTATATCTATTCCAAAAATTGCCGAGCGTAGCTCTTACACGGGTAGTGTAATTATTAAATAAATTATTAAATAAATTCGCGTAAATCTAAGAAAGTATTACGGGTAGTGTAAATTCAATCATTTTAAAAACATTGTAACTTTGACCTTTCTATAACCGGATTGTCTATAATTTTTATTTATTTTTAATTTTTATTTCATTGCTTATATTTTACAATTCAACGTGATTCCCCTGAAGTCTCTTATAACACATACCGCCGTGGTATTTAGTATTTTGGAAATAGACAGCTGTTCAATATATCCAGCGGCGTTTACAAAGGTGTGGGCCGGTGGCTTCAGGGCAATGAAATGTGGCTTCGAATTATTACTGAAAAAAGACGAAATTTGCTTTTTCACATGTACTTTAAAATACGATTTAATATCTATGCGATAAATTTTGATGAGAATGGGGAAGAAAAAGAAAATTATTATATTGATTTAATGACAGAGATTTGGCAAAATATTTTATATGTAAATCACAAATTCATATTCCCTGTTGCCATTTTCTAAATCCAACCTAAGGTTAAGACTAGGTGGCAGTCTACAATGGTTATCCTTATAGATAATCATAATAAATGTATAAAAATGACATATTTATCACGATGAGAATTTGTCATTGCCATACATCTTCTTAGTTTTCTGTTATCGATTTTATAAAGTCAGCCTGTCTCAGAGTGCTATTTCATGTCACGTTTTGAATGAAGAAAAATATTTTGCGCAGTAAGATCTTGTTGTAAAATAAACATAAATCATTTAATTATACATAAAATTATGATAGCTACGTTGTAAACAAAGTGCATGCGTCCAACACAGTGTTTTATAGTTTACATGGTTCAATCACCTGCCTTCAATTTGATCGAAGAGAGTAGAATTATGTCTGTCGATCTAAAGCTTATAAATGGAATAAATGGCTGTTCTGTTTCTGTATCAGTAATGTTTATTACTTTAGTGCATTTTCACACGAAGACGTTTAAACAGTACCAGCAAGCTTCGATAAATGTTTAGTCGCAAAGTTGCCACTAGGTTTTCTTAATTAAAATCTTTGTAATAGAAACCTAATCTATATTTATTACCTATTATTTTTGTTTTGAACTAGTGACTCGTCCTCACTTCGCTCGGGTTCGTATCTAAGCAAGTTTATGGAATAGATATACTATAAATTATATATACATAGAAACGAGATAATCACCGCGGTACAAAACACTCCAATCCGTTACTCTGTTTTGACGTGAAACAAACACACTTTCACATTTATAATATTAGTATGGATTATAAATGCGACAGTGTGTGTGTTCCTTTGTTTGTTTGTCCTTCTTTCACGTCGAAATAGAGTGACGGATTGGCATGATTTTTTGTGTGGAGATAGTTGGAGGGCTGGAGAGTGTCATAGTAGCCATTTTACCTCGAGATATTATCTAATTCCCATGGGAAAACACGTTATAATACAATCCAAAAAATATTTATGGTCATAATTACTTGAAACTTGGTATTAATGCTCTTCAATAAAATTATATAAATACATGTTTTAGCATATTTGTAAAATTCATCCTATAAGGGGGTAAAATAGGAGATGAAAGTTTGTATGAAACTACCTTTTTAGAGTTTTTTTTGTAGTTTTAGCGCGAGTGAAGCGGCGGGTTCTGCTAGTTTTATTACATATTTTATTTATAATCCAATAGTGGACATGAATACGGTTTATTATATCTTGATGACTATCTTCAGTTTATGTATCTTTGAGAAGGAAGTTTTTGAGGTTAAGGAGAAAAGTGAAGGAAATAGTAGGGGAGCTGGTAGTTGGACCTTCGATGCTCTTGAGTTAATAGGATAAACTGCTAATTTATACGTACGTTGATACCCTGTGAGACTGATTAGGTGCTTCATTGACAGAAGGAAGTAGCACTTCATTAGTCGAGCTGACCCATTAATTTCTTGCAAATAATTTAAATGTCATGAAAACATAAATAAACTAGATTGTTTTATTTATTTATTTGGTAACCTTACAGCGTTACAAAAATAATAAAATACAGTTTGAGTACTAAGCTATTAACAAATATGGCCAAAATTAGATTACTGTATTATGATAGCTTATAAAATGGACAACCCATACGTTGAAAAAAGAAGAAAGTCTGAATAATTAAATTGATCATGCTAATGATATGCACATCAAACATAATATGTTTACATGTATGTGCGTGTGTGTATGTGTGTGTGCGCGTGCGTGTGCGTTATGTGTAACGGTATGAGTGTATGGTAGTCACGGGCACATTTACAGTTATGTACACCTATATAGATTATATAGATTATAGGTATGTGAAGACATTAAGCATTTTAATTTTTTTTTTAAGAACGTGCTTAGAGGATTATGTCTAAGTCGCTGTAATATCTGTTATATGTTCGTGTCAGACGCGATATGATGCCGTTTTTAGCATATAGTGATATATTATAAATAATATATCACTAGTGATATATTATAAGAAGTAATATATGTGTTGATTATATGAGTATTATATTAACGTATTCTAATTAGTGGTTAGTTTACAAGTCCAAAAATAGCATAACATTGCTGAATAGAAATTTTGGAACAGTCATCAATGAGTGATATAACTAATGCATCAGCAGTCTGGGTTCGATTTTCTCAAGAGGAAAATGTAATTGATATTTCAATTATTTCTTAGTATTACATGTAATATAAAAGACAATATTTCACCATACAGTGCTTATACTTCGGTGGTGCAAAGAGAGTAGTGACAACACAGGTGTTAGAATATAAATAAAATAATTATTATGTAGGTCTGCATAATTATCGTATCAATATATTTATTTTCTTTACATAAATATCGTATCGTGATCGTATCGTTTACAATAATTTGCATATCGCCCTTATAGTTCGAAGAACATTTGACCAATGATCTCAGTGCAGTGATTCATAGGTTTTGAGAGAGATAAGTGAATATAATGTTTATGTGAGATTTATGGAAATATTAATTTTCATTTCCGTACCTGTTTTCAAACATTGAGTTTAGATAAATGGGATAATTTTAAGACAATTGGAACTAAAGCAACTAGTTCCTTAAGTAGAAGCTTGTTAAAATGTATATATATATTTTCTTTAAGAAATTTTTGCAAGAATCTTAAATAACACGTTTTTTTTTCAAAAAACGCTCGAATGCTTGATAATTGACATAATTTTAATTTATACTTTTAGATATGATACATATTTTATATTAATATTATACGTTTTACTTCGAAATAGTTTCTGTCCTTTATGTTACGGGCTACTTACGCAAATATAAGTCGCCTTTGAATTAGGCGGTGATACTTGAAGGTGTAGCAAACAAACAAACACTCTTTGTTTCTACGTAAGTATATATCGCTGGAAATGGTTTTAAAGATCTTTGATTGATGTAAAGCCAATCTATTAAAGGACCTGTTTTTGATGTAAATTATCTTGTAATGTTATCTTGGGCAGGGCTTATTATTATTATTATTAAATAACTAAGGGCAGAAGAAATCATATTCGTACTATATGCCATAAATATAAAACCATACCATAAAGACAGACAAATGGTCTACCTAGCTCGGTGGACATCTTTTAACATTAAAATTTAGAAAATGTCAGATTGAAGGTGAGTCTTTTTAAAAGGTATAACAATATTTGTTATGCTCTCGGTAACATTAGAATGTTTACTAAGTTTTAGTTTCGTGAAGCGCATATCTTAAAAGCGTAACGTATTTAAAATGTACGAGAATAAAGTTTTCGATGCACCATTGCTTGTAGAATATATTATTTAATTAAAACTAAAATCGTAACGTTGTGTATGAAA
This sequence comes from Brenthis ino, assembly GCA_921882275.1. Taxonomy (NCBI): domain Eukaryota; kingdom Metazoa; phylum Arthropoda; class Insecta; order Lepidoptera; family Nymphalidae; genus Brenthis; species Brenthis ino. Next base: position 3,928,369 of record OV170227.1, read on the forward strand.
AGTGTGGGAGAGAAAATAATTGAAAATTATAGCATCGTTCCTCATCGGATGAACGATATGTTTATAAATGTTACTAGCATTGCATCACACGGCTCCGCCCGCGTTCAGATGCCCAAAACACAAATTCTTAGGTTTTACATATTAGTATACTCTTACATTGCAGTTTTTGTATTTTTTCTCAGAAATGAGACATTTTCCCGCGGTAAAAAGTATCCTATATGTTGACCCCGATAACCTAAGCTATCTTCATACCTTTCATCAAAATCCCTCCAGTAGTTTTTCTGTGATGCGGTAACAGACAGACAGTCAGATAGACAAAAAATCCTAAAACTATAGATTCGGCCTCTGTATCGATAATAATGACTATTTCAATAAGATTTTCCAAAAAATATTTAATGTACAGATTCGGCTAACTTACAATTTTATTATATGTAGATATACAAAAAAATATAAATCTTTATAAATAATTAATTTAATATCTAGTTTTTTAGACATCCTATTTTGCATTATTGCAGAAGTTAAAGTATCACTAATGATTTAAGTGCACGTCTGTTGCAATGCATCTGCTTGTTCATTTATAAGATGGATAGCTTGAATGGTGTTTTATTTATTGAACATTGTATATAATTTATCTATATGTTTATTTAATTATAAATGTACGCCATACTGTTAGTTTTAACCAGAAATAAATGCTATTTTTTTATGATTTTTTTACATGTAACGCATTGGGGGTGGACAGGAACAAATAAATCACGCTGTTCTCCGCTGAGTACAATTTTTTCCTTATGTTTGGATGATAACACTTGTTTATCCACTAACCAGCGATTACGGCACTAGCGACGTGTGTTCTTCGCAACCTGGCAGCAAAAATATAAGGAAACCATCCGCCCAGTGATGTATTGACCTGTGAAAAACGTTGGCATTATATAAACAACACGAAGAAAATAAGATCATAAAGAAGCCTTTTATTTCTCGTTAACATTAACAAAAATATTAATGTAATTTTTAAAACAATATTTCAGTATGCAACTGAATATATATTTTATAGTTCATCGAGAAATCCTGCTCAGGGGAGCTTTCTGAAGTAGCCCGCTCTATGATGTGTCTGTGCCTGGAGCTTTTTTTTACAAGCCGTCTTCTTTATATCGTCGTCTTAGCTTACCTATGTACTCTCGTCCTTTATGTCTTTTGACGATCTCCTCCTCAATCAAACCAGAGAAAGCAACTACTAAAATCATCTCATACCTTAATCGACCTCGCTATTTCCCTCCGGGGTTACAGATAGAGCACATATATACACGTGACATGCTTTACTCTCAAAGATGAATAACTTTCATCAAAGATGAATATTTCTTTATTTTTGCTTTTCTAAAAGAACTACTGCATACCATTTAGTGACGTTTTTGCAGGTGTGCTCTTTACACTTTGATTCAGAGAGAGGTATTTTTATTTTAAGACAACGCGACGTGAGAAGTTCGAATGAATTTGAAAGTATTTTTTTATGTTTTCATGATTATTATTAAAATCTATGGATAATTTGGTTATCTTTATTATATTACATAAAAAAACTATAGCTACACGTACGAATTAGTTATAACAACTAATAGTCCGGGATTCCTGGTACAATTTATAAGTTTATAAGTATATGTTTATAATTTTTTATAAGTTTCCTAGCATTAATATGTGAAAGAAAGAATAAACTTATTAAAAACTTATAAAAAAACTGTAAAATTATATTAAAATATAAGCTGTAGTACAGATCACATAATAATATACTAGTACAGATGCCTCATCCCATATAAAGAAATTGGACAGCGCTAATTTGGGCTATTCTTCGGGCTATTTTTGTTTGCTTGAATATATAATAGATGCCGTTGATTCGCAAATAAACTGTTTTATTTTATAAATATGTGCAAACTAACGAATGATAAATACTGTAAAATTCATCTTGCATTCAAATAAAAAAAATTCAGTGCTTTTAACAAATTTTAACCGTTATGAACAATTGATAAAAAGTAAAAGCGCCACCTGTGAATATACACTACAAACCCATCATGTGATTGCGGATATTTCAATAATTGTTAAAATTACGCAAATTTGATTGACGGGCACATTTTTTTCCCTTCATTTAGAATATTTTTAAACAATAAAACACCTTTTAGGAATCTATATTTTTTATCTTTTGTTAATTTAACACAACTTTAATAATAAATCAATACATATAACGTCATCTATTGGAATATATTTGAACTAATTTTTCTTTGCTCGTGAGGAGATGGCATGGCTGTAATTAAAACACTGACTTCAATATATGGTATATTGAAGTCAGTATCTTAATTAAAACCAGCCTCTTGTTCCTAAAAGTTATATTTGTTTACTCAAGAATGTAATACCTTTTTTATTAATATTTCAGCCCTTTTAACTTCACACTCACATACATCTACTACGTACTTCTCGTATAGTCCGGTCAAAATAGACATTCACCCTTGCATAAATTCCCAAGAAGCTAAAAATTTATATGAACGTGAACAGATACCATTAATTGTGAATTTCCCCATCGATCCTGTGTGTGCAAAAAATTTTTTATACAAGGTCAAAGTTCGCGAAAATGGTTTTTTGATTTTTTTTGCGAAACGGTTAGTTTTATGATAAAAATAGCTTTAATAAAAATTGTAGATCATACAATTGTCTACAAAAATTGTGCTTACATTTTTTCCCCTAAAATTCACTATTTCTGAGAAAAAGAGATTCTAAAATTTATTCTATTTATACTATTTTTATTATATATTAAACGTTCATACTCGTACATAGGCAGCGTACTCATTGGAGAATACAAATTTAGTAAATTTTAGAATCGCTTTTTCTCAGAAATGGTGAATCTTAAGACAAAAAGTGTAAGGACCATTTTTTTATATAATTGTATGACCTACAAATTTTTAACTGAGCTATTTTTATCATAAAATTAACCGGTTCACTGAAAAAAAAACATTTTTGCGAACTTTGACCTTGCATAAACTTTTTTGCCCACATGGGATCGATGGGACTTTTCACAATTTCATTATAATGGTGCCACTAACGTTCATGTAAATTTTCAACTTCTTGGGAATTTATGCAAGGGTACTCCTCTTTTTCGGGCTAATTTGACCGGAGTAGTACGTTTAGTAGTTAAAATCACAGTCTCTGACACAAAAATACATTGTAATAATGTACTATCTACTTAATTTTTAAATGTTACACACTGTATTGTTAGTGTGTAACTACTTTAGTCTACTAGTACTGTAGTAGGCTTAAAATCATGAGGCAGGGTCTTAATCTGGTAGAGTCGCGAATTTGACTAGGAATCAGAAGATTGGCATTTTATAGCTTTACTGCCTAGCCTCAAAATACATGGAGGAGATATAAAACATGGATGGAGAATGGATTTAAAATAGAAAGTTTTCGGATTAGTTTTAAAACTAGTAAATGTGTATTGAGAGGATTACAGATGGACCCCTCTATAATAAACTTTAAAATAGATACAAATAATTTATACTATTAGGGTTAGAAAGCCTTCTTCACTATTAAACAGGGCTTTATTTATTATTAACCGACTTCAAAAAGGAGGAGGTTCTCAATTCTTTATTTATCGCAATATCGTGTCGATAATGATGGGAATGTAATATTAAATGTTAGATATGTGTTTTAAATAGCAATTGTATTTTATAGTACGTTTACATAAAATGTAAAATAATAAGTATTTATTATATATATTGATAATTTTATTTTTTACATTATACTATTTAATATGAACTACTCTTTCTTTTTCCTAAAGACTAAATATTGTTTGAAAAAAATAGCAGCTTTATTATTGAGCGGCCTCAACACTAAAGCTGCTATTGCCTCTTGTACAATTTCCAACTGCTTTGTATATATCCTCTTCGATACTAATAAAATTTTGATCTTACGAGTATGTTTAGTAGATCTGATCTTATAAGAATATTTTGATCGTGGGATAAAAATTAATATAGTATATTGGGACATTAACACACATCACCATCTAGTTCCATGGTAAGTTACGAAACTCGTGTTATGGATACCAGATAGTTGATACACTATACATATATAACTTTAAATACATACATATTATAAATATAAACACCCATGACTGAGGTACAAACATTCGTGTTCATCACACAAAATGAATGCCCCCTAGCGGGACTCGAACCCGCGACAGCTGGCGCAGCAAGTAGGGTCACTACAAACTGAGCCAAACGTGAGGTCAAATTGCTGACTTACATTAATTTTAAATATCAAATAAATAAGTGATATAATTTATAGTTATATATTTTTTACTTGTTTCATTAGTAATGTACGTAAGTACGTAGTATCAGATCATAGTCCACCACGCTAAGTTTCTAAAACTTTAGGTAACTTTTTTAACTTTTAACTACGTTCTCCCAGACATGCAGGTTTCATTACGATGTTATCCTTTACCTCAAGACAAGATTTGGTAATAATATTGGAAATTGCACATTAATATATCAGAGCTGTGAGACTCGGGATTTGAACCCGCTTCACTCGGTTTTCCAAACAAGCGCCTTACCACCGGGCAATCATTTCCTTTCACTATTAAAAATATAATCAAATCTTGTCAAGTTGATTTCAATCTATTTCAAATTATGGTATCCGTCGGGTCCAGTAACAGTACGGATGAGAAATTTTTGTATTATTTGATACCATTGAATTAATTTGATGATGAAGCCAGAAGTACTTAATTAAACTTTCATGTAATAATTATTTTCTAAAATTTATGCGAATATTTGACATCACTCTCTCTCTCTTTCTCTCTCTAACTATAACTCTATATACAACACTTATGACTGCTGGACCGATTTTTATGACCTTTGTTTTATTGGATTTGTCTTCACCTCGAATAGCAGAATAGCTATTAGGTAAAACATCGGAAAAATTCATACCAAAAATTAAAATAAATCCGCGAAAAATCCGAAAAGATAGTTTTATTTAAAATGTCAAACTTTCATGGTTACAAGTAAAAACTTAGAATTTGAGCTAATCTGTTTTATTTTGACGACTCTTATGCGTAACATAACAATTGGTCAAAAACGTTTAAAACTATAATTATATATTATTTTATATATTCCTACTACCTACCTTATAAATAATATGAAATTTAAATAAGTACATATACTCGTATTCATAATATATTTATTCAGACGTTTAATTAAAAATTAATTAAAAATCTTATAAATTTATTGACTTATTCTTAACTTAATTTTAGCTTCCATGTAGCTAGCTGATGTAAATTTAGATATTTCACGATCCTCATAGATACAGTCATACGAACAAAGGAAGTTAAATAAAAACTTGTCAAAAAAGCATGATGTAGCGCTTAGACAGACGGTCAAAAATCTTACAAATTCGAAAATATAATGCAGCAGGAAATTATCGTTATTAAAATTAAGAAAATATGTGTTCTTTGTTGATCCCAATACAAACACTTATATGAAAACCTCTAAGCTGCTTTATGTTATATATCAACAAAAGGAATATGTGGGCGAGGCTTTTACGCATTTCACACATTTCCGCTCTAAAAATAACTATGAACTTACCCAATTTTCGAGGCGGAAAACACGCGTGCCTTTTCGTTGATATTCGATGCACGGACACGGTCGCAGATAAATTTGAAACTCGTATGAAGAAAAGGGGCATTACATTTAAAATTTATTGACAGAACTTGGAATAGTTTAACCTCAACATTTTAGTTTTAATTGTATTATTAAATAAAATAGTATAATGTAAATTTTTCTTTATATTAGTTTGATCCTGAAATATTGAAGAACATATATTTTTTACGAAGCATTGTTACTATATAATAAACATAAAAAGTCAATAAAATCAAATTTATTCTACAAATATTTATGTTATATGATTTTTAATTTTTTAAATCTTGTGGAATCTATACATATAATAAAATTGTAACTAAGTCGAATCTGTACATTAAATATTTTTTTGAAAATCTTATTGGAATAGACATTATTATCGATACAGAGGCCGAATCTATAGTTTTTAGAATTTTTGTCTGTCTGTCTGTCTGTCTGTTTGTCTGCCTGTTACCACATCACACAAAAACCGCTGGAGGGATTAGAATGAAATTTGGTATGGTGATAGCTGGATAACCGGGTCAACATATAGGATACTTTTTAGTTTTTACCGCGGGAAATATCTCATTTCTGAGAAAGAATACAAAAACTGCAATGTAAGAGTATACTAATATGTAAAGCTGAAGAATTTGGTTTTTGGTCATTTAAACGCGGGCGGAGCCGCGGGCAATGCTAGTCTATTAATAAAAAAAAATGATTAGTTTTGGTGAATCTTGAAAAACAGCACACGTCATGTGAAAAAAGATAACCGCACATATTAAATTAGTAGTCGGTAGGCGGAAAATTGGGATTCAGACATATCATCGTATTGTGTTTGTTATTTTGCTATAAATATAAGTTGTATTATATATATTACAAGTATAATAATTATAATATGTATAATAATATATTATAATTATAATATGAATTTATAGAACATTGCACGTTATTTAGATTTACATTTGTGACTCACAGTCAACATAAAAAGGAGAATTAATAAACAAATTAACGATCAAACTTCATTAGAACATTAAAATATAAAAGTAAAAAAATTAAGTGAACTTGTTAAGTAGACTATAGATAAATAATTTATCTAGTTATGAACATAAAAATGATTTTCATTCAGGTATAATTAATTCACGATATTTTAAAAGTTGAAGTGAATCCGTTAGGATATAGGATCCGTTAGGATAGGATAGTCGGTAGCAGATTTTCTACAAATTATATTGGTCTGCAAAAGTTGTGAACAAAAAAAAGTCGAAATCTCAAAATGCCAAAAACTATGACTTGTTTAATAATATATCTCATATATGGGGCACGATAACATTTTCTGTCACGTACAAGTATGTTTACAGAGGGTGTGAGAAACAAACAGCTTTTGAAATGATGTCAAGTATATTCGGAAGATTTCATAAGAATTATGTTATTTTTTCGTTAAGTAAAATTGTATTTATTTAATAAAAATGGCTGAAGCATTTCATTAATGTACTGCCATTTCTGTCCAAAAGTACTTTAAGACTTATAACTATTTATTAGACATTGATTACTAACTCTATGGTGAAGTAAGTTTTGTTCTTAAATTATCGATCTAGACATTCGTAGCGATTTCTTAGTTTTGTGTGTTTTATTCGTGAAATGATTTCTTGTACATACCTTATTGGTTTTTGATAAAAAATTATTTAATTAACTTAGAAATACGAGTTATCAAATGATGTACAATCAGAGAGGTATTTTCGTCATGTTTCGTCTGAGGGGTAAAGTCTCGGTTTTGAGGTATATACGAGGCTCTACAATTTAAGTCTACCACATTAAGTGTAGCCATGTCCCCTCAGACATATTGCACTATCGGTGACAACGCATTTAGATCCACTCATACCAGACCTTTTGGTTTATTAAGGTTTTATTTATATTTTAATGTTCTAGTAAATTTTGATATTATAATAATTTATACATTGAATTGTTTTAATTTCAAGAAAGCCCTTATAATCGCTCATGAGTATGACACGCATAATATAGTGTTTATTATAACAAGCCTTGGTATAGTATTGTATGGTTTGTTATTAACAAGAGTTTTTACCACTACATCAAAATATTTTTTTCCATTACAAAAGAGTGCTTAATTTAATATTTGTATACATATGTTTATTCGGTAATGCCTAATATTTGTGTTCAAAAGTGATGCTAAAGCAGACTTTTTTACTAATTGCCCCTTTAAGTAGAGCATTTCATTATCATTACTAATTTATGTAATGTTCTAGATACAAAAAATTTTTGGTGATTTGTTGGTCTATTCGAAAATTTACCTACCAACGAAATAATTTTACTGCATTTATCATATAAAATATTAAGATAATAACAAAAGTCACTTACTGTGGCATATCTTAGCGAAGCGTTATGTTGCTAGTATAAAATAAATATACCTGAATAAATGTTGAATATGCATCACAAATTAAAATAGTGATACTATTTTTCCAGAATAAAACGTTCAAAAACAAATTTTAATAGAATCGTTCGAAATATAAAATATTAAAAGCTTAAATTAAGAATTGGGACAAAATTTTAAATGAAAAGACGAGAAGAAGAAAGAAAATGTATTATGTTATGTTGGTAATAGCTTAAATGAAGTTAAATATTTACACAAAAGTTCCATTACTCTCACATCGAATGTTTTATGTAACCAATGATAGAAGTCATGATCATTAGAGCTATCTTTGAAACTTGAAAATACTTTTAAAGGAAAATATCGTTGGAAATGTACTGAGAGATGGAATAAGAGAAGAGTCTACTTGAAATTTAGGGTTCAAGAACTAAAATAACGAGATCAAAATGCTTTTATATAAAACGTAGAGATAATGTACCTACCTTGGAAGTCACAATCAGTCTATGCTTAAGTAACAGGTTCTATTCTATAAGTATTGAAAATAATACTTTCTTAGATTTACGCGAATATTTGACATTTTAAATAAAGCTGTCTTTACAGATGTTTTCGCGGATTTATATAGATTTTTGATTTATTTAGGTTTTATTCAAAATGAAGTGCTCAATTTAGAATACTTTTTTTGATAAGATTCTTTGAAAAGTTTTAAAAGACTATGATTGTGACTTAGTTTCATTTAAAAATTTAGATAAATTAAAGATTACAAGCTGTTGCAGATGTGGAATATGCAGTAAATATCCCACTGTTCACTATAATCACTATCGAGCGTGATTAATTAATAATACTTTTCAGATATTGTAATACGTTACTTTAATTTTTTATTACCCGACTGTAAAGAAAGGGTTATGTTTTTCGCGAATATCTTTGTATGTTTGTTTGTTTGTAATATTCTTTATTCCCTCATATCTTCCAAGCTCGATGGATTTCTTTAATTAAGGTATCTTTAGATTCGTCTCATTAGTCCACGTGTTCTTAGATAGCTGACATAAAAAAATATGAGGGCTGCTAGATTTCATTGTTTAAGTTGATTTTTTTTAATCTTCTTTTTCTGCAATATGGGTATCAAATTAAAAGGCTCATTACAAAGATTCCAAAAAGGTATAACATCCCTATATTATTCATTTTAAATAACAGCAGTTTAGGTTATATGATGATTTAAAGTTGGTTAGCAACCATTCTCGCTAATTTTCCTACTTAAAAATACTTAAAAAGTTGTAAATAAATAAATATATTATAAAAATAAAAATAAACCCGACTGCATAAAAGCTACCTAAAAAAATGAAAGCAAGTTCACGAAGGAATATAGTATTATGCAGTCGGAGACATATATAATATTAGTATAGATATAAAGTGAACCATTTTCTTTAGCGACGGAAAACACTTCATTAGCCTTGTCGAATTCAGAGCTAGTAAATATTGCTAGGAAAACTTTTCATTTAATTTAAGCTTAAATCTAAGATGTAAGATGTGCTTATTTTGACATAAAATATATCTATACATATAATAAAAGTTTAACTGATCGTCTGTACATTAACGAATTACGAAAGAGAATCCAAAACAATGATTTTTAGAAATTTTGTCTTTTTGTTTTATTTTAATCGGTTTATATTAAAAGTTATGTATGTTAGTTTAAAGAATTACATAGCCGATGAACCCGAGCAAATCAATTAATATATTAAGTATATTATATAATTTGGCGTTTACAATCCCATTTTCAAAATTAATTCGACTAACGCTTTTGCAGACGGAGGTTGCAAAAATAATTTTGAATGCTCACATTTCTAATTATTTTTATTACTAGCATTGCCCGCGGCTCCACCCGCGTTCAGATGACCAAAACCAAATTCTTACGTTTTTCATATTATTATAGTCTTACAATGCAGTTTTTATATTTTTTCTCAGAAATAGGATATTTTCTCGAGGTAAAAAGTATCCTATATGTTGACCCGGATAACCAGCTATCACCATACCAAATTTCATCAAAATCGCTCAAGTGGTTTTTCTGTGATGCGGTGACAGACAGACAGACAGACAGACAAAAATTCCAAAAACTATAGATTCGGCCTCTGTATCGATAATAATATCTATTTCAATAAGATTTTCCAAAAACTATTAAATGTACAGATTCGGTAGATTACAATTTTATTATATGTATAGATAAATAAATATGTTATAAAAACAGAAAAACTCGACTGTATAAGAGCTACTAAAAAGATGAAAACAAGTTGACGAAGGAATATAGTATTATGCAGTCGGAGACATACACGTTTCATCCTTGCCGCGAGATGTAGGTACATATTAGTACACTAAATCCTGTGTTAGCAAAACTATCCACTAAAGTGATTAAATAGAGAAATAAACTTTTTTTAAAAGTTCTTTGTTTTTGAAGTTAGAAATATGTCAATTGAAATTTAAGGTTTTGTTTATATTAGTGTTGTGGAATCCCACCGGGCTTCACTACTATATTAAATAAAACATATTTAAGTACACTTAAAGCCGTCCGGGTTTCTCGGGAACTACTGTTTTCTCAGAATATAACAAAAAAAAGGTTTGTGCTTTCTTTCGTTGGCCATCAGTAGTTTAAATATTTAAATCATTTAAATATTAATAAGCTTAATAAGAGCTTTCATGTTAATTGACACACTATTATAAAAACGAAAGTTCGTATGTGTGTACGTACATTTGTTACTTCATCATGGCGAGAATTTAGTAAAGATAGATTTGTAATAAAATTTGACAAAATGTGGCGCTATCTATCTATATATATATACTAGCGGCTCACCCTCGCTTCGCTCGGGTTCACCTCTAGAAAAGCACAAACAGATCTATCCCACGGGAACAGTACATTTTTCCGGGATAAAAGGTAACCTATTTGTTATTCTGATGTATGAACTATATTATTGTAAAATTTCATCAAAATCCAATCAGTAGTTTTTGTGTACTAAGCTGTATAAGTTACTATAGCTTTGAGACTATCCCACGGAAACTCTTTAATTTTCCGGGATGAAAAGTAGCTGATTTGTTTTTGTCATGTATGAACTATATTATTGTAAAGTTTAATTAAAATCCAATTAGTAGTTTTTGTGTACCAAGCTGTATAAGTTGTTATGGTTTTTTAACTATCCCACGGGAACTCTTTAATTTTCCGGGATGAAAAGTGTCTAAGTTGTTGCCCGGGGATATAAGGTACCACCATGCAAAATTTCATTTAAATCGGTTCAATAGATTCGGAGATTAGCCCGTACAAACAGGAAAACAGACAAACAGCTCGCTCGGGTTCGTCCATACCTACGAATATGTTGTATTATCTCTTTAACCATTTGTCCAAATTATACGCAGTAAAAGGGAAAAGTCTTTTGTTTTAAACATTTCAGACGATAAATTTACTTATTTTGATAAGAATTCATAATTGTTTAAAATATGACCAATAAACATGACCTACCGATTTAAATTATTTTTTTAATATAAAAAACTAATTTTTGTGATTCAAATATAAAAGTTAGACATATGCTGTCGCTGACTTTTTTGTAGGCATTATTAAACTCTACAACTTTTCTCTAGAACATAATCATATATCTCTCATCGTTAAGGCAGCGTTCATAAGAAACGTTTTCGTTCGACCGTTTTTTCTCCGACTTACTTTGCAAATCTGACTACCATGAAAAAGTCTTTTTATTCTTCGGGTTAATATATAGCCTATGACACTTAGAAAGAACGTGGCTTTCTATTAGTAAAAGAATTTTGAAAATCGGTTTAGTAGATCCAGAGATTACCCCCTACAACGTCACAAACTCACAAACTCACAAGATCACAAACTTTACCTCTTTAAAATATTAGTATAGATAAGACTGGCGACTCACCCTTGCTTCGCTCGGGTTCGTCCCTAGGTTGAATCCCCATACAAATTTTCATCCCCATTTTCACTCCCTTAAGGGATGATATCCGAAATAAAAAGTATCCTATGTCCTTCCCAGGGTCTTAAACTATCTTTTTACCAAATTTCATATAAATCGGCTCAGTAGATGCAGAGATTACCCCCTACAACGTCACAAACTCACAAACTTTGCCTCTTTATAACATTAGTATGGATAGTTAATATGAGGCATAGTCAATTTTTGTACAGCTTTCCCAAAGTTAGAATCTAATTATACTATCCGTCCTTCATGAGGCTTCATGGGGTTGCGAGAATTCGTGAAACACTATAAGTCCCATTAATAGTATACGTAAAAGAAATAAAACATCTACTGTAAACTTTTTGTATATTGTAAGACTTTAAACTTTGAATCCAGAATCATAGGCCGTAACTATATGTGCCAAATTAAAACTTTTCTATTCGGCAAATCAAACTATTATACATTTTAAAGTATGTGTGTTATGTTTGTTAATGTTGCAAAGACTGGACAGATTTGTGTGAAATTTTGTATAAAGATGGACTTAGAGGAACATAATATGATATAGTATGTAATAATTATGTTTTTATACGTATCGTGGGCGATTCAACGTGGCAAATATACTTTAGCCACACGTGGAAATCGAATCATTCAGAAGACTAAGAATAGCGTCACATAACAATCAAAACTCGAATCTTGAATCTGGGAAAGTAAGCCAGGGACCAACCCGAGCGAAGCGAGGGTGTCTCGCTAGTTGAATATAAATGTTGTTTTCCTAACACTTTAAATACAATAATGAATATTTCATGAATAAAAAACCTCAACACAATGAATACAAAGAACTTGTGGGCAATTTTCAATTATATTTTAATTTTCCTATTATTTGAAACTTGAAAGCAAGTTATCTTTTTTTTTTTATTTTTTCATTTTATCTTAATAGAATAGTAAAGTTAATACAAAAGCCAAATACAAAGAGGCAACATTTTTTTCTTTCATTATAGCTATATAGTTATAGAATCTACTGTTAATGGCTTTACAACATAATTTTATAAAAAAAAACAATAGACCATAATATTATTTCTAAAGTAACATTTCAGTGATATTACATTTCTTTTTTTATTGTTTCGTATAAAATAATTTTTGTCCGGAATGCGGGTTGAAGGAGGATGAAGGACTCGCCTGATTTATGTTTACCTTGTCGTGTTGGAGTAGCTCATTAGCGTCCGGAAATCTATCCGGGCGTGAAGAGACAAACTGGGATGTGGCCCCATGGACAGTGTACCATGCGGGTTGCTTTTGGTACTTCTCTGGTGGCAGAGTGGATAGTTGGAGCAACCCCATTCTGCCTCGGCAGGCAGTCGTCGGAGCTTCATCATTGACTGCATAAGCGATACCGTAAGGCCCCATTAATTAAGATGGGGGAGGTTCCAAGGGTTTAGTGGGTAGTACTGGATCTTCGAGCCGGTGAGTCCCACATGACCACACTGTTTGTAAGCAGTTGGTAAGCATAAATACCCAACGTTAAAAAAAAGTGTGAAAGAGTACCTTAATTCGGATCTTAGGCAATAAATTTTTTTATATGTTTAGGGCTTAGACAAGATCTAAAAATATATATGGGAATCACGTAATATAATTCTTTGATATAACGATTTCATTTATCACTTCAATACAACTTTAAAACTTCTATAATTCAACGAAAAGTAGAATCTTATCTTTGCTGCAGATATATGTAAGTCCGCTTGAGGCTTAAGTAATTTTGCACATTTAATCATCTCCGATACGTCATATAAAAACTTCTCTGTGCTGGACACTTAAAACTCATAATTTTTCATTAGTAGATTTCCTGCACCTTTTTGAGATTTAGATTATTTCTAAAGGTTTATATTTTAATTAAAATAAAATTAAATATTATGACTTCTTATACCTACACAATAATATTATATTATTATTTATATCTTTAATAATATTATAAAGATGAAATTTTAGATAATATTTGGCTATTTGGACTTTGGTAGGATGTTTGTTACTCAATCACGCCAGAACGGCTGAACAGATCTAGATAAAATTTGGCACAGAAATAGATTATAGTCTGGAATGGCACATAGCAATAACACAAATGTACGGTTCCCGTGGGATAGAGTTATTTTTGTTTTTGAGGAGAACCCGAGCGAAACGTGGGTGAGCCGCTAGTATTGTAATAATTTTAAAATTAAGCTTTTTAATTTGTCCTGTAAATGACTTTCAATAACTTGGTAGTTGAAGAACCTTCATGAAATTATCCAATAAAACTAAAAGCTTGTCAATATCTTCAAATTTGTGGAATAATATTTATTAGAGTACATATAGCAAACGGTTGCGTTAGAGTAAATGTTTCAATCACTTTTTTCTTATTTATCTCGAACAGTTTCGACATAAAACCAATGTGAGTTAAATTTTATTTTTAGTTTCACTGTAGGTTATTAGTTTAAATTAAAAATAAACTAATAATAAAGTATTAAATATTTGTTAACAAATATATGAAGGAATTTCATATATTTTATTATTTGTTTGATTCGAAAAAAGACATTCTCAACTTTTAGTATCAATTTTTAGTAACAGTAATAGCTAAATTTTAATATTTTTTTCAATAGGGCATACAAAGTTGGTTGGTTTTGATTGAAAAAAACCATGGGTACTTCTAAACTTCTAAATATATATATATACTTCTTTTTTTGTAGATATAGATACTTACAGGATAAACTATATTTCCTTGATTCTAAACATACAAACTCACAAACTTTCGTATATAGACAGAAATTCTCCTATTTACAAGATTAGTGTCAATTGTGGGATTTGAACCCGCAATCTTAAGCGTAAAGAGCGGCACTCGTACACGTTTGCCAAAAGGTGATAAGCATTATCTCTATTAATATTAGTTTAGTTAGTACATAAATACAGTAAAGTAGTTTTATGGGCTGAAAACCGACGAGAGTAGAAAACTTTATTATTGCCATATTACGTGAGTCACCAGATTTTATATTCATTATGTACGCAAGTTTTTGATTTATTGTTAGTGTTCATAAATGTGCAAAACCTTTGTAAATAAAGTTAAAATAATATTTATCTGTCAGAAATAAAGTTCGTTAGTAAAAAAGTTAGATAACGAAGAAAGAAAAATATGACCTGCTCTAATATTTTTCGTAGTTAATTTAGGACTTAAATATTAGCTTCTGCCACTTTTTAGTTTTATTTATTTTTGCTAAGAATTACGTTGATTTTTTACTCTGTTACTGCGTTAAAGAAGGAATAACACACCTTTGCCAATAATATAATAATTGTTAAATAAATAAATTATTATATAAAAAGCTAGTTAAGCTTTAATAAATTAGAATTATTAAAAGGTTCACAAGTTTTATAAACTTCATTTGTATGCAACCACAAACGAAATAAGTAATTATAATACGAGTATATTTAAAGTCAGTGTTTTTTTTTGTTTTTTTTTTTTTTATTTTGTTATCTAAGATGATATTTGACATAAAATGTAATGTGATCACATTACTATAATTATTAAATTTACATATTTTTTTATTTTATATTTTTTTTAATTTATAAATTTATTCATTTTATACAATGAAATTTTATTAAATTTTATATTATAAGGTTACAAATCACAAACTAGAAAGATATGTAAAAAAACCTATAAAGTATTTTGTGATAAAATCATAGTTTTAAATGTTTAGTTTAGATTTTTATTAGTTTCGCAAAAGTAGCAGTTCGTGAAGATTATAATTTCTTTGTAAAATACCCTGTTTATATATAATTAATTTCAAGTTATTTGGAGAGCACCATTTTATATTTGAGTAATATTTAAGTAAAATATAAATGAGTTTGGTTAGTACGAAATGTTTAGTCAGTAGTTATTTCTGTTACGTACAAAGTCTTATTAAATATTCTTTATGCTAGCTTTAACATTCTATATTACAGAATTAATAAAAATGAAACAAGGAAAATATAATTGCTGTAATAATGTGAATTTAGCAAAAAACGTAACCGCTTATTCAGCATATCGGATATCAACCGATGTGAAACGAACCAGTCTGTAGGTACTAATGAATTAATTTAGAGATGAATTTTAGAGATAATATGTTTGGCTCAGTTGGTAGTGACCCTACTTGCTGTGCCAGCGGTCGCGGGTTCGAGTCCCGCTGGGGGGATGTATGTGCTGAGCACGAATGTTTGTACTCCAGTCCTGGGCGTTTATATTTATAATATGTATGTATTTAAAGTTATATATATATATATATATATATATATATATATATATATATATATATATATATATATATATATATATATATATATATATATATATGTAATGTATCAACTATCTGGTATCCATAACACAAGCCTCTTAGTGTCGTGTGTTAATGTCCCAACAACATTTTTTTTTAAATGAGCTGGACTAATTTAGTCTTTCAATATAGTTGATTTATGATTATACTGATTGACTTTATAAGTACTCAATCATGAAGTTTCTTTTTTATCTGGGAATGAAGTATGTTACTCACCAATTGGGAAATCGACTTCGATGAATCTTTCTTTAATAAGTAAGTTATACCTTAAGGGTAAGTAGTTTTTTTTTAATTTATTAAGAACACCAACAACATAACACACAAATACATTTTAAATTCATTCCTAATACACAAGTTCTAGTATGTTAGTCTCTTACAGGTGTCCATAGCACTGACCAACAAATTACATACATGCACTGCTAATATAAGTTTTTAATAAATCCCATCACTACAGGTGTAAAAATTACGAAGAAAATAGAGCTTGTTTTTAAATAATAAAAAATATATATAAAAATTAATTATGATGATTATAATCTATATAATTTGTTATCAATTATATAGTTCTCTGTCATCATTAATGTTATATTATGAATTAATCTGTAATTATTAATAGAAATATTTCAACGACATGTTTGGCTCAGTTTGTAGTGACCCTACTTGCTGTGCCAACGGTTGTAGGTTCGACTCCCGCTAGGGGCATTCATTTGTGTGATGAGCACGAATGCTTGTACTCCAGTAATGGGTGTTTATGATTATATAATATGTATTTATTTAAAGTTATATATGTAAGGTGTATCAAATATCTGGTATCCATAGCACAGGCCTCGTAGCTTACTATGGAACTAGATGGTGCTGTGTGTTAATGTCCCAACATATTTATTTATTAATACCCACAGTCGAATCCACAATACGGTTTGGTATAAACAAATTATTAATATATATATATCGGTGTACCTTTTTAGTTGAAAAGTAATTATATCAACCACATCTGGTTGGTACAGAGAAAGAAATGCCACAATAGAACGTAATTCGATCAAAGCTTTGCATAATAGCTAAACGTCTATCTGTACGTAAAGCTTCGCTTCCCTTATGAGTTTAGAAAGAGAACAAATTGATATAAATATATTATACAGTATACACCCATTCTATTTTATAAAGTTATATTATATAACCATTATACTTATATTATAAAGTTATTCTACTTCACATAGTTATAGTTTAACTGACTTTTAATAACTTGTATATGATAAACTCATAATATTTATCTCTCGATTTTTTCATCACTAGCGATAGAAGACAGAAGATACATAGAAGCTGTGAATAGTGTCTATCGTCACATTGCTGAACAAATCTTTTAAAAATTTTATATCAAAATATTCAAAATCTATACTAATATTGTATAGGAGAAAGTGTTTGTTTGTTTGTCCTTCTTTCACGTCGAAACGGGGTGACGGATTGGTATGATTTTTTGTGTGAATATAGTTGGAAGGCTGGAGAGTGACATAGGCTACTTTTAGCCGCGGAAGATTATCTCATTCCCACGGGAAAACACATTCATGGACACATGGGAAAAAAATATGATCAGAATTACTTGAAACCTCGTATAAACGCTCTTCAATAAAATTAAATAAATGCGTATTTTAGCATTTTTTGAAATTCATTCCATATGGAGGTAAAATAGGGGAAGAAAGTTCGTATGAAACCAATTGTTTTTAGAGTTTTTTTGTAGTTTTAGCGCGAAGCCGCGGGTTCTGCTAGTAATACATATAACCTGAAATGGCATTTTATAATCGAAATAGTCCGTAAAATGCTGGACATGAATTTATTATATTAAAATGGCCAAATATCGGCTGAATCTTTGACGTTTCAATTAAAATATTATGAAATTACTAAAAGTACAATTATTTTCTAAATTTACTTTGAGTTACGTACAAACAAATTTTTGAATAAGCTTTTATACGCCTAGCTGTTAAGTTATAAGAGAAAGTGAGAGAGTAAAATAACTTTCCTCTCGTTCCCGCACTGTAATTATTTGACAACAGAGTAGGTGTAATTAAGTAAGGAAACAATCATCTTATTTCATACGCTAGCATTGCCCGCGGCTCCGCCCGCGTTCAGATGACCAAAAACCAAATTCTTATGTTTTACATATTACTACTCTTATAATGCAGTTTTTGTATTTTTCCTCAGAAATGAGATATTTTCCCGCGGTAAAAAGTATTCTATATGTTGACCCGGATAACTAGCTATCATCATTGTTTTCTTGTGATACGGTAACAGACAGACAGGCTGACAGACAGACAGATAAAAATTCTAAAAACTATAGATTTGGACTCTGTATCGATAATAATGTCTATTTCAATTAGATCTTCCAAAAAATATTTAATGTACAGATTCGGCTTAGTTACAATTTTATTATATGTATAGATAATACCGTGGTCGCCTAGAGTTACTTAATAGAGACAAAGTCTCGATTTACTTTCATATATAGTTAACACGGTAGATATAATTTTCAAATATTAAAGTTGTCTCACAGTTCAAATAGATTCGAGAGTTAATCGAAATTGTTAATTTATTCCATATTGTACAAATCCACAACAATTTTGTCTTACATTATGATTCGTGACTCTATTAAATTTTCCAGTGAAATCTTTTTGATCGGAGTAATAGGCGATTTACTATTAATTCATGTTGCGGGATCGATGGGCTATTTAGAATTGATGACGTTATTTCATTTCATATTTCACCATGGTTTGCCCATGACTTCATTCGCGTAGTTCATTAACTTCGCTTCGCTTGAACGCGTCCTAGGTACCTAAATAAAATAAAAAATATGGTACTCCAGGTCGTAGTCTACATACACGTATAGATCCGCCCGCACGAACACACGTACCCACGCACCCACGCACGCACGCATATACGCACATACGCACGCACGCACACACTTTATCTATATACATATTACTATTCTCTATATTTATCTAGCCTATTGGCTAAAAAGTTTCTACGTCCTTTTCGCTTTGAAAAAAATTAATTACGAATAAATTCCAAGGAATAAGAAGTCATACATTAAATTAATATTACATATGTTGTGATAAATCAATGTTACTGAGCTATTTACTTCATTTAAAAAGGTTAAAATTAAGTTAAAATCAACAGTACCAACTTTACATATAATAAAATTGTAACTAAGCCGAATCTTTACATTAAATATTTTTTGGAAAATCTTATTGAAATAGACATTCTTATCGATACAGAGACCGAATCTACATATAGTTTATAGATTTTTTTTCTGTCTGTCTGTCTTTCTGTCTGGCTGTCTGTCTGTCTGTTACTGTATCACAGAAAAATGGAATTAAAAAAAAGGAAAAAGGAGGGATTTTGATGAAATTTGGTATGATGATAGCTGGTTATCCGGGTCAACATATAGGATACTTTTTACCGCGGGAAAATATCTCATTTCTGAGAAAGAATACAAAAACTGTAATGTAAGAGAATACTGATATGTAAAACCTAAGAATTTGGTTTTTGGTCACGAATCATAATGTAAGACAAAATTGTTGTGGATTTGTACAATATGGAATAAATTAACAATTTCGATTAACTCTCGAATCTATTTGAACTGTGAGACAACTTTAATATTTGAAAATTATATCTACCGTGTTAACTATATATGAAAGTAAATCGAGACTTTGTCTCTATTAAGTAACTCTAGGCGACCACGGTATTATCTATACATATAATAAAATTGTAACTAAGCCGAATCTTTACATTAAATATTTTTTGGAAAATCTTATTGAAATAGACATTCTTATCGATACAGAGACCGAATCTACATATAGTTTATAGATTTTTTTTCTGTCTGTCTGTCTTTCTGTCTGGCTGTCTGTCTGTCTGTTACTGTATCACAGAAAAATGGAATTAAAAAAAAGGAAAAAGGAGGGATTTTGATGAAATTTGGTATGATGATAGCTGGTTATCCGGGTCAACATATAGGATACTTTTTACCGCGGGAAAATATCTCATTTCTGAGAAAGAATACAAAAACTGTAATGTAAGAGAATACTGATATGTAAAACCTAAGAATTTGGTTTTTGGTCATCTGAACGCGGGCGGAGCCGTGGGCAATGCTAGTTTTAAAATGATTTTATACAAATAAACTACTACTATGCAAATTAAAGCGCAATCCACTTTGATAGTTAGTATGTAGAATAAATAGGAGTGAATTAATGTACCTTCTAGCAGCCTAGAGTTTGAAGCGCATATATTTGTAAGGAGCTTAATGCAAAATTTCCTGAATAGGATTCTGATGTAAGCTGACATACTATAATGAATATGAATATATATGAGAAAAGTTTTTTTATCATGATTTATGTTTTTATAATCTACGAGTATATTTATACTATCATAAATAGTTATTTTTTTTGTATGTAGTTTATTTGTTAGTTTAGTTAGTAAAGTAAAAAAAGATGATTTCCGAGATAAAAAGTATTCTATAATATCCTTTCCACGGTCTCAAAATATCTTCTTATCAAATTTTATCTATATCGGTCCAGTAGATCCAGATATTACCCCCTACAACCTCACAGACTCACCAACTTTACCTCTTTATAATATTAGTACAGATAGTAAAATATTTCTCGCCTTTTTATTAAAAATATACCTTTTACTCGTAAGTAAATTCAGTATTTCTTAATAAATAAACGTTCTTAATAAATAAATTTAGTCCATAAAATGAGATAACGTAAAGTACTAACAAATATCAAGAAGTGAGCAGTCAAACCCGACATTGCACATTGAATACAAATCCTAGACTTGAACGTGTTTAAAATATTATAATATAAGGGCGAAATGCTTCTTCCATGAATTTTATATTTTATTTATTCATTTTCATTTTCAATACATCTTCGAGTACTTCTCTTTTAATTTTGTTTTAATACAATATATCAATTTATTTGCACTTTACATTTACGTGATGTAAATTATTATCATTGAGTTATTCGTCTTAACATTTAAAATATTTTTGAGGTGATGAATTACGAATCAATATTCTTACCACCACATTTTACTTTATTTTAGGACAATATTTCGGAGTTTATGCTCGAAACTCACTATATGTTACGCTATAAACATATCGATATGAAAATACAATAAATACAGATATAGAATTATATAAGGAATATTTAAGTTGAAAATAAAAACTAAAAAAAAACGACTTCCAGGCACTAAAATGTAAAAATAACTAAACGGGGGTTTTCATTTAGAATAGATACCTTTTTTTTTTTTTTTTTTTTTTTTTTTTTTTTTTTTTTTTTTTTTTTAACGTTGGGAAATGCATTTACGCACGAAGTGTGGGACTCACCGGCGAAGCCAGTACTACCCACTAAAACCCAACAAAACCTTCCCCCGTCTTCATGGGGCGTCGCAGGATCGCTTACGCATTCAACTACGACGCCCCGACGGCAGGTCTGCCGAAGCAGACCACAACAACCATGGGGTTGCTCCACGGTCCACTCTGCTATCAGAGAAGTACCAGGAGCAACCCGCATGGTTCACCACCCTCCGAAGAAGGCCGCCTCCCACCGCCCACCGAAGCGGGCTACCTTCCTGTGCGTTTCTTGGCTTCGCGAGTACACTACTGAGCCCCCCCACCACGACAAGGTGAACGCAGGTTGGGGGGTAGAATAGATACCTAATCAGATATTTTCGAAGTCGATGCCAGCCGATGCAAAGCAAATCTAATATATTTCGATACGTAAAATACATATTTACCTATTAGATATTCGTATCTTAAAATATTGTCAGCTTGGAAGTCGGTTAATAAGTCATCTGTACTCTCATAGTTTAATGGAGCGGAAATCCGAAACGGCTAGATAGAATTAAGTGCGAGATTGACAGCTTTGGATGCCTTATAAGACCACAAGAGGGTGTAATACCACCACTTTTCTAACTACCGGCTACTATCTGATCTGATTATCTTAGAAAAACCTAATAACTTTTTGTCAACTGACTTTCAAAAAGAAGGAGGTTCTCAATTCGTCGGCATATTTTTTTATGTATGTTCACCGATTACTCGAAGACGCCTGAACCTATTTGGGAAATTCTTTTTTGTTTAAAGGGTATACTTCCTAGGTGGTCCCATATAATTTTTTATCGAAATCGGTCAAACGGTGTTTTAAAATCAACAAATAAATATATTTTTTAAATAAATTGCTTAATCGAACATGTTATTATAAAACTTTCTTCTAACAAATTACCACCATTTAAATTATATCAAAATCGGTCGAGCGGTTTTTAAAATAATCAACAATTTTTTATATTTAATTCAAATATTTGTAAATAATTGTCTTAATCGAATATGTTACTAAAAAACTTTCTTCTTACAAATTATCTGCATATTACGTCTACACCAAAATTAAAAAAAAAAAAAACTAAAAAAAAACAAAGCACTAAAAAGTAAAAAAATAACTAAACGGGGGCTTACATTTAGAATAGATACCTAATCAGATATTTTTGAAGTCGGTGCCAGCCAATACAAATCAAAGCACAACGATTTCAAAAATATCTGATTAGGTATCTATCTATTCTAAATGAAAACCACCGTTTAGTTATTTTTTCTTTTTAGTGCATGGATTTATCCTAAATTCGAACCCTTTTTGGGCTTTGAGGATTGATTTAGGATTTATCTTCAACCATATTATAATAGATATGAATTTAGTATCACCTATAATTTAGTTTATATTTTAGTGAAAATAACAATTTTATTATGCAAAAAAAAATTTTAGTCCATTGCTATCCGCTTCTAGCTGAAAGCCAACCCTGTAAAGTACCACCAACAGATTAATGTCCGATTTCACCAACATCACTTAAGCTACCACCTACGTATGGGATCCCTAGCTTAAAAGTTCCCCTAAACTAGCCACTATATTAAATTTCGTTTTACCATCGTCAGAACCCTTATTTCTAATATCTATATTTAGGTGGCATATTACCATTTAGGTGACCCCTAACTGTCCGTGAAACAGAAACTGTCCCCTAACAGCCACCTAAATATGCTTAGGGGATCCCTTAAACTTAGGTGACGTTGGTAAAATCGGCCATAAGTCTAACACTTTCTTAAATTTACACGAATATTTGACATTTTAAATAAAAGTATCTTTTCGGATTTTTTCGCCGATTTATTTTGATTTACAACACTTCAAAAAGGAGCAGGTTCTCAATTCGACTGTATTTTTTAATTTTTTTTTATGTTTGCTACCTCAGAACTCCGTCATTTATTAACCGATTTGGACAATTTTTGTGTTGTTTGAAAGTGTATACTTACAGATTGTTTATATTTTATTTTATTTTTTATATATTATTATATAGATTATTATTTTGATACATTTTATATATATTATTACATAGATTGTTTATATTATTATACGGAGTGCTTTGGCTAAGTAATTAAAGCCTACCTATTAAAGACATACCTAATCAAATATTTTCGAAATCGGTGCCAGCCCATACAAAGCAAAGCACACCGACTTCGAAAATATTTGATTAGGTATAGTAAATGAAAACTACCAATCAGTTATTTTTTACTTTTTAGTGCTTTTGTTTGAAGTCGGCTTTTATTTTTTTGTTAAAAAGTTTTTATTGGTGCTATAAGCCAACCATACTGAATTTGGGTAGCTCACATTCATCCACTTACCTATTACTTTTGTTATTAAGTTCAAAAAGACAACGTAGTCTATTATTTATCTGTACGTTTTTCTGTGGATATGTTTCTTTATATTTTCTCTAATTTTGGATCGAATTTCATTATTATTTTAACGTATAGTTTACAGATACCTCATAGATGGTCTCATATATACTTCCGAAAATATTTACTTACGCACATAAGGATTAAACAAATACTTTCAAGTGATTTTGAAGTCGACTGGTCTCCGCTCTAACAGAGCGTGCCAGCTCCATTGACAACCAATGCGTTTAAAACATGACGGACGAATCACTAATTCCATATGAGCATACAAAATACGCATATTGTACATAAAAAAAAAACTTAAAGTTTAAATGTAATTGGAAAAATATTACGTCCTATATTGTGGCCATTTGTTAATATTCATATCTATACTTCAGAATCCTGACATAAGTGTCAGTAATATATTATGAAAACAGGGTGATATACTTTGATATTTAATTGGGTCACGATCCCTCTCTAATTGACACCTATGGCGTTAAATATTTGCATACAAGATGTTTGTCTTCCTTATACGTTTATTAATCAAAGCGTAAATTACACAATTTAATTTAATAAATCATGGTAACTACTATTGATAATATTTAGGTTTTCTATTTTATTATTTATGTACAGCATAAAGATTCCATCAGGTTATGACGATGAAAGATAAATTCGTGTCAACGTGTCGTCAGAAAATCGATATGATCGCGATATGACTTGTAAAATTATGGAGATTTTAAGAAATAATATTTTAATTATTTTAAATATTATTTTATTATAATATTTAATATCTATGTATGAATTATACATATCCATCCAATTGCGATGAAATAGTATAACTAAACATTTAGTGCAATATATCTATTAGATTTGTGGGTACAATAGAAAACAAGTAATCGTGTTTGCACTCCCTTTCTATTCTAGTTTAATAATTTTGATCGAGACAGACGTTTATTAATTATTAAGAATTCGTTGAATATATTCCTATAAGGGATGTCTACCGTTGAAGGAATTGATATTAAATACGTATAAACGTAGGAAACATCTATACTAATATTACAAAGAGGTAAACTTTGTGAGTTTGTGAGGTTGTATAGGGTAATCTCTGGATCTACTAAACCAATTTAGATGTAAGGTAAGAAGATAGTTCGAGACCCTGGGAAGAATATAGGATAGGATTTTTATCCCGGAAACCATCCCTTAAGGGAGTGAAAATTGGGATGAAAGCTTGTATGGGGAATCAACCTAGGGACGAACCCGAGCGAAGCGAGGGTGAGTCGTTACTAAGGTATAAAGTCTAACATTCACTTAACTCAATTATATGTAAATTGTACATATATTCAACGGCTGAGTAGTCGTTGACATATATTATTGCTCGTTTATGTATGACATATCTGCTATTAGAAAAAAATATTTTAGATAGCTATTGATTTATGTAGATAATCTTGATACTTTAAAAAGTTACACATGTCCTCATTATGTGTAGGTTCATGGTAACACTCCCATTATTTTACTTACATTCTAGGTAGAAGTGCTGTAAATGTATCAGTGCATCTTCAGAACTAACTTCTATTTAATTAAATATACTGCATACTGAAAATTAAGCTCAAAGTTTTGTGTGTATACGGGCGTCTAAATCTAGTATTCTTGTGTACAAACAAAGTTAAGAAAGATAGTTTGGAAGTAACAGTATGTTTTATCAATGTGGAATTAAGGTATAAACACCTTTATATATGTGTCTAAGGTACATTCTTCTCCTCCTTGACCAATTTTGATGAAATTTTGTACACTTATAGCATCATCTGATTGGTTCTTGGCTATACTTGGACCCGGTAGGTGGAGTTTTTTTCTAGGTCTGCCTATCGGATTCACTAGTGAGCTTACGTAAACAACCATTTCAGTTTGTTTATTTTCCATAGATTTCTGGAAATCGTAACAACATATTTCCTTAAAATTATTTATAAACCTAAAAGTGCTTTCATTTGACAAAGCTTAACGATGACATTTTGAAAACTTTTACTATGTGTCTTTAGAAGCGTGTAATGTATCAAAGTAATTAGCTCCAACTGTACATTAACAACAAAGTACAACAAACTAAGAAAACATTTCTAACACGTCCATTATAACGTACTCTTAATTAGAGTCACTCATTAAGTTTGACATAGCGACTCCAACTCACTGACGAAGACGAAGAGGGTTTGACGAAGGAGTCGAAAAAAGAGGTGTTATATGAAATCTTAAGTTTAATGCTTTCCAGTTATGGCCGCTGCAGCAATAAAAGATTATTTAAATCTATTTGATTTTAAATAGAAATGAAAATCGTGCACATAATTTTTCGCCTTTGAATGTCACTAGGTACTTTCTTTTTACAGATATTAAAACGTCATTTATAAAAAAAGGCTATTAAAAAAGGTTTTAATCAAAAATGTAAAACTATTAAAAAGGTTGAGTGTGTATATGTGTGTGCCTACACAGTTATAAATTTTTTTATTCGTTCTTAAATTTATATTATGTAATAGTTACATTTTTTTTTAAACTACGTAAAATAAAGATATTTTGAATATTTTATATTTTTATTTAACATAATAACGTTAAAATATTAAGTTGAACCCCTGCAAACTTTTTGATTATTTCTTACCTACTAAATACAAATATATACCGTTAAAATGAAACTTCTTTCTTGGTAAAAAGTATTTTTCAAAGTAAACAATGTAAACCACATCTTGTCTTCACAGTATTTATGAAGTTGAACTAGTTTTAAAAATAAGTAAGAATTAAACGGGAAACCGTGTCGTTCTTTGCTTTTACACTGGTTTATTATGAAAACTGGTTTTGTTATAAGGCTGGGACAATGTACGAGTACATATAAATATAAAAATTGTATATATCTTTTTTATGAAGGACGGCAATACACTGAGATTAATTTAGTCATTAATACTAATAAAAAAATATTTTTTATTTTTTATTGCACAACTAGGTGGACTTACTTATCTCTAAAAAGACCTCTTCCAGTAAAACTTAATGCTGAATAAATAAAGTTGAATTTAAAAATAATCTTATATACCTTATCTATACAGATAAATAAAATTGAATGTTAACAACACATACATATAAAAGCCGGTTAGCAAAAAAAAAATTAAAAATTTTGTCTGTCTATCTGGCAGATAACTAATGTTATAAGGAGTTACTTAGGCCACTTTTATTTTAGAAAAAGAGTTAGGGTTCCGCGCAAAAGAATTAAAATTTAAAACCCATGAAAATATGAACTAAATCCGCGTACCTACTTAGGAGCGCACTCGAGCGAAACGAGAGCAAGTCGCTAGTAATTAATATAAATATTTTTCTTTAATTAAAAGTACTAATAGCTAAATTATTGTAAAATTACCTGCATAAAGTATTTTTAAGCTTTGTTCAAATGTAAGCCGCACATTTGTTTTGTGGAATGAGTTATTCATATCCGCTGACAGCTTATATTACCTACCTATTTATATGAATACTGAAATTACGCTTGAAGTATTTCTTGAGAAAATTTTATTCTAATTTTGTACTTCTATTCACTTTCTAAACAATATTATTTAATTTTGTTCCCTCAGAGTGCTAGCAAATATAAAATTATAAGTTTTCTTTTAGAAACCAAAGAAACACGTTCTTAACTAACTATAATTATAAAACTTATTAATATCAAATACGCTTAGATTGAAGAACATTTATCCATTTCCTGCTTCATCATCATGATAAAGTCGATTTTATCAATTATTTCTATTGATGTACGGATTGAATTTCATATAGTTTCAATTCCTAAATTTTATAACATAGTCGTCATAGCCTTTTTTTCTCTGAATTTTTATTTTATTTTTGTCAGTCAGTTGTTATTGTAATTAATTCCTAACGAGAAAATCATGTATTGATATATTTTCAAAATATTTTTTTAAATTTTTATTCATAAGGTTTACTTTATAAACATATATGAAAAGTTCCCATGATCCTTTAAATATAATAAAAATTTCTGTTTTGTAATAATATAAGTATGTTTATGTATATATGTATGTTTATGTATATATTGTATTTATTTTGTTTTACTTATGATTATTCTTATATATTTTCTTATCGTTTCTCTGCACTTTTTCTTTCTGTCCCGCTACTTGACACTATTTCCCACATGCATGGGTTGACTGGAAGAGATCTCTTATAGAGATAAGTCCACCTTTGTCTACGTCATTTTCTATGTATTTTTTTATTACTTGTTTAGTGCAATAAAGAATATTAAACATTTACTATTTTCATCAGACTAGGTGCATTTTGTATTTGTCTTATTATGTTAAACAAGCATATCTTATTTATATACCTACATATGTACATAAATATATTTATTTCGTGTATTTCGATAACGGCTCTATCGATTTGGATCATATTTTGTATTTTGCTTTTTAAGTTTATCTATGTGTTTTTTCTGAAAAAATGCAATTTTTACATCTTTCCCGAAAAAGCCAAGCCAAGCTCCTACCTAGCCTGCCTAGGCTCTAATATAAACAGGCAGTGTGAACTTTTTGTAAATTTTATTACTAACAGTTTTATTACCTGTCATATTTGTGTACTAAATTTTATGTAAATTAGTCTAGCAGTTTCAGCGTTAAGGAGTCACAAACAAACACACACACACACAGACACACATACATACATACAAACTTTCGCCTTTATAATAGTAATTTTGTTAAGAATTTCCTTGGTGTTGTCAATGTTACTAGCTATGTAAAATAATACCATTGTTTAAGACGAGACAATCTTTGACCTTTAATTCAGTGCCAGCTACACTGTGCAATTAGTAATTATAGTGCTCTACAAAGGTTTTTCATTTTAAAATCCATGCGCAAGGATAATTCATGGAAACACGATCACAAATTTAACATCTACTATTTTATTCCTTTAAAATTTCAAAGGCAAATTAAGTATAATTCTATTCAAAAGAATTTAAAGAAATTCCGTATTAACAAAGTATGTATATGTATAGTTTGTGCGGCATGTCTTCTTCTTCTAAGTACTTTTTACCCATCTGCGGCGAAACCCAAAGTATTTATTTGACCTGTATGTATGTATGCATCTATATACGTATGCATGTATGTTTGCATGTGTGTGTATGGGTGTATGTATTTATTTATTTGGTTTATCAAGTTGTACACAATACACGATTACATACATACACAATGATATTTTACAGTTTGCAACTTATAATGATAAACACCGCATGCATAATGACAGGAAAAGTGGCGTTTGACAAAAAAGGTAAATTTTAAATAAAATAATAAAAACAAAAATGACACGTAAGTACCTAATAAAAAAAAGAAACAAAATAAAACAATAAAATAAAAAAATAATAATACAAACAATACAAGATTTTTGTCTCACAACTGGGTCTACTTCATAAATGTATGTATGTATGTATGTCTGACTCTATGTTCCTTCGAATTACAAAACTTAACTGATTTTAATGATTCATGTGTCGTTAGATTCGTTTTGATAGCGCGGTCGTAGGATAAATAGATATCATTGAAAGCCAAAATGACAGATCTGAGATCTCGTGAAAGAACACATACTTTTAATTTGAAATACTGGCCGTTGTCCCGTGACATTGCCTGCGTAAATGGATAACACAAAAATATTCTTCGAACTCATGGTACGAATTTTCAAGGTCAGTTCAACGGGGACCTTTAAAGATTATCTATCGGTTTTGCACAAACGACATTTACATGATTATTTATGTAGATTAATAAGTAATTGCAAGCAATTTACGTTAATTTCTAAACAAGAACGGGAAAGATTCATAGAAAAATATTGAAGCTATAGAAACGCAAAATTTTATCCAAGCAACCATGTTCGTATTTTTCCGTGAATGTTTTCTTTCATCACGATGTATAAATGTTTCATACTTGCTTTGTTTAGATAAGGGTAAGCCCGGTTCTGGGTTTGGTAATAATATTAGCCTACTTCAGGCATACTTCTACCAAAGGTTGATTTGCATAAATTTTTGTGCTTAAGATATATTATGTTGTTCTTAAAGAAGCAATTCTAAAGTTTCTTTATTAAATTAAGCATAATTTTAGTCGATTAAGTTTATCGGATAATATTGTTTAAGTCATTATTTATTGTTTATTTTAAAATAATGTGTAAATTGTATTTCTGATTTCATATTAAATTTTAATTCTTGTTTGTTTTGGATATCCAATGTATTACACAAAAATGGAGCCAATGATTTAATAGCAAGCAACCCTACCTTTTGAAATTTGAATAAACAATTAATATTTTGAAAGAATATCTATAGTATATGTGCATACACATATGTAAGAAGAGGTAAAGAGAGGAAGATTGCGTTAAGAAAGACGTACGTTTTGGTAATTTAGTTACTAAAGGTGGCCCTTTAAAGTTTAAATATAAGTCAAATATTGTATATCTTTTTCAGCTTATTGTAGTGTACTGCTGGACGAAAGCATCTCCCAGAGAGCGCTCCAGATCAGGCAGTCTGTGGAAAATTATCTACTACCTGCTGTTTTCCTTATGCCATCAGCCCATTATATACGGTCTATAATTTAACACTCAGCTTATTAAAAAGTCCTCTTAATTAATATCTTTTACATTACACAAGAAAATTCTTGTATCATACCCATATTGACCTATCTATCTTACTTAAAGAACTACTTAGAGTCTTAGAAGATATTCCTCATAGACTAATGCTATGGCAATCTAGCTTTCCAACTCCGGCTAATGCTAAAAATTTACTAATAAACGAATAACCTAATAACGAATTATAGTACGGCCTGGGAATCGACCTGAGGACCTTAACAGTTTAAGGAAGCAAGTACTCGTATATAGACATTTTTTTTAAATTTTAAAAAGTTAAGAATGCGAGCAAGGCGATCTATTGTTCAAACAATTTATTTTGTACTAGCATTGCCCGCGGCTCCGCCCGCGTTTAGATGACCAAAAACCAAATTCTTAGGGTTCACGTATTAGTATACTCTTACATTACAGTTTTTTCTCAACAATGAGACCTTTTCCCGTGGTAAAAAGTACCTGTCCTATATGTTGGCCCGGATAACCAGCTATTACCATACCAAATTTCATCAAAATTCCTCCAATGGGTTTTCTGTGATGCGGTAACAGACAGACAGACGAAAATTCTAAAAACTATGGATTCGACCTCTTTATCGATAATAATGTTTATTTCAATAAGATTTTCCAAAAAATATCTAATGTACAGATTCGGCTCAGTTACAATTTTATTATATGTATAGGCTGTATAATCCATACTCTTACATTACAAAAGATATTTTCAAGGCATTCATATTAATTTTGTAAGTACAAATGCGGAAAGAAATACGGTATAGCGCCAAGTGGTACCGAATCACATAAAGAAGTATGCTATTATAAACCATTATGTTTCAGATTTAGCATCGGCCCTGAGATTTTATAACATTTTTCATGCCATATCCCTTTCAAATAAAAAAGTAAAGTTAAAAAGGTACAAGTATAATATGAACAAATGTATGTATATGGTTATAATAAAGTAATATTTACTATGATATTTTTTAAATATGATTTATTTTTATATAGTTTTGGCTACAAATATGTATATAATTCATAGAATGTGTTTTGTCATTTGTGTGGAATAAAATAACTAAGTATATGGAAGTATTGTTGTTTTATTTTATAAAAGATTAAATTATATTTTTCCTTAAGCAAAATAAATCTCACTTGAAAATAATAAAATTATTAAGGGCAAGTATTAGAATAAAAAATATATACTTACATTGAAAAATTATTTAGCCTAAATAAGCCTTAATGATGGGCATGTACGTAATACCTACCACGGGGTATCATTAGAAAGAAAAAAATATCTCTAATTGGACTGCTTCCTCTGAAGATTTAAAAAAGATCCACCAGAGTAAGCACAAGTAGGGGTACACGTCTTCTAATTTCCCTATTTGACAGTAACTTTAAACGCATGCTATTATTGAAATAAATAAATTAATAAAGTGAATAAAAAATATTAAAAAATTAATTATCATGTCTAAGCAAAAAACAATTGTTATTTATATGTGTAATTATAATTAATGTATAACGAACATAGTGAGAATTGATCATTAATATAAATATTTTAATTTTAAACATAAGCTCTTCGCAAGGATTATGTAACGATACGTTCAATCGTCTATAATTTAGCAATTAAATTAAGGAATCAAAATTACTATTAAGTATTAAGGTTGTAAGTTTGTATTACGTATTCATAGATGGCACTACTTGCATTTTTTGTACCATGTTATAAACAGTTAGTTACCAGTATCTGTTTCGTTCTTGTATCTGCAATATGTTGCATATTTCAGTATCTACTCATCTTTACATAGTATAAAATGAAGTCGCTTCCGCCATCTGTTCGCTTAGATCTTTTAAACTACTCAACGGATTTTAATGCGGTTTTTAACAATAGATAGTGTTGAAGGTTTATATGTATAATACATGCATATTATAGTACAGAAAAGTCGAGAAATTCGAAGATTTGTATTTCACAAGCATAAGAGTTAAAGTTTGTGAGTTTGTGGGTTAGTGAGTTTGTCACGTCGTAGGCGGTAATCTCTGGATCTACTGAACCGATTTAGTTGAAATTTGGTAAGAAGATAGTTTGAGAACCTGGGAAGGACATGGGATACTTTTTATCTCGGAAATCATCTCTTAAGGGCGTGAAAATGGGGATGAAAGTTTGTATGTGGAATCAAGCTAGGGACGAACCCGAGCGATGCGAGGGTGAGTCGCTAGTATAAAATAAAGTAGCTCAACAGCTTTTGGGCTAGTATCATCCATCGTCTATTTAGACCGCCATCCAGGGTATATTATGTGGGGTATCCGTACTAATATAGTAATACGTTATCTATGGTAATACGATAATATGATAAAGCAAAGCAAAGCAAAAGAAAGTAAATTTTATCATAAAAAATTAAAGGAAAAGGAAGTAACAGTTTGTAATATAGACTACGCAGCATTGGAAATCGAAATAGATTACCGAAAATTCGAGGCCGCTATTCACATATCTGAAATAGTATTAGCTACAATGTGTCATTATAACTGTTATAAGTCGGTATTTCTACATTACGCTATAAGGTCAGCACATAATATTCAAAGTTTTTTAATTTACTTTTTTTGCTTGGCTGCTATTTAATTACTTTATTTTTCTCTTTTTCTTGTGTTTCAGGTTTCTTTCCAGGTATAACTATTTTATTATTTCACTAATATTACTGAAACTTATTAGATATATTTTATCTATCATTTGGAAGTCATTTTATAAAAAAATAGCTTTCCTCTTAACTCTTACGACTATGTAGTCTAGGTTAAAAGAATCTTGAATGTGATAGCGTATACTATCGATAGGGTTGTGTGAAGAGTTAGTCTTATCTATGCAGTCCGTGCATCAGTTAACAATTAGTATGGAAATGATGGTGATATAATATGTGAATAATAAATATTTGTGATTATGTGATGTGAGTGATGCAAGGTTCATTTATGATAGAAGGCGATGAAGTATGCAGAAGAGTGATTTGAAGGGAAAATTTCTATTCGTTTGTTTATATTCATAATAACATTTATCATAATAAAATTTCAAAATGATATTATAACATTTATTTGACTGTCTTTAAGTTTATATTATCCTTAGTTAACCTTATTTTACTAAGTAGCGAAACTCAATACAATAATGTAGAGATAGTTCAGATTTATAGATTTCAAAGAGATTTCAGATTTATAAAGAGAGAGAGATAAGCTATTTTTTCAGTGTCAA
Organism: Brenthis ino; assembly: GCA_921882275.1. NCBI lineage: Eukaryota > Metazoa > Arthropoda > Insecta > Lepidoptera > Nymphalidae > Brenthis > Brenthis ino. The sequence continues at coordinate 3,962,209 of OV170227.1, forward strand.
TATTTCTTTGATTTGACCAGGCTTTACTTTGCTCAAATAGGCATTTGAGCGCCATTTAGTAACTTAAAGTAATATAGAGTTCCTGTAGCAGAACTGAAATGTATGTACATATGATATCTTAATATATATATATATATATATATATATATATATATATATATATATACACATATATATACATACATATATAAAATTTTCAATAATGATAATGATCGAATTTTGACCACTGGCAAACACTAGTCTGGATATATTTTAAGGAAAAGGGTTAGTATGGAATTGATAGACTATATATTATATATATGATATAAAACCTATAGCCTACAAGCAAACAAACAAACTCTGCTTCTTTATAATATTATTATAGATTAGTAGACCTTCCAGAATCCGACTTACTTTCATCCTCCATCTTTATAAGTTTTTGTTAATATAAGACTATTCAGTGTAAAATTTTTCTACGGAAGAGTGGGACATCCTGGCACAGGTATATATTTACTTAAAAGAATGGCCCAACAACGGGTTTAATGTATTTGAAAAACTCTTTCATTAATAAATCATTTTTTATTTCACCTTTATATTATTGTAGATGAGATAAGCTAGTGCAGAATATTATATTAGTATAGAAGAGGATTATTAATTAAAGAAACTTGAACACTTCAAAACTTGTTGAAGATTTATTATTTTAGTATATTAAGGTTTTACAATTAGACATAACGAAGTTGAGATAAAATAAAATATAAGTAGGTTAATGATATTTTATAAGAATACTTTTATTTACGTATTTGCGACGTCACAGTTAAAAAAATTGGTCAAGTGTAGATTGAATTTACGTGGAAGAGGGTTCCTTATATTTTTCCCCAACGTTTGCTCACTGTTCACCTTGTCGTCTTGTGGTCTGTTTCGGCAGACCTGCCGTCGGGGTGTCGTGGTCGAGTGCGTCAGCGATCCTGCGACGTTCCATTAAGATGGGCGAGGTTTTGTTGGGTTTTAGTGAGTAGTACTGGCTTTTCTCTACGTCTACAGGAGGTATGTATAAATTCATTTCCCAACATAAAAAAAGGGTTCCGTATATTATTAGTATATAAATACTTAGTTTTCAATATATCACTTAAGCTATGGATGAGTACTTCAGCATGTTTAGTTAGGTACTATAGAGCGTTTAATGTATGTATATTTTCTTACATCTTAAAGTCAATGCAGTTTAAAATCAAGAAAAGATATATTTTTATTTTTCGAGAGTCGAATATAAAAAAAATATTTTTTGTGTTATTTTCCAATTTTCTAAATATAACAACACCAAAAGAAAATAATTATTTACTATATGTATATAATTATTTACTTTATTTCCATATTACCTTGCACTTTTCTGCTCCGCTAAATGACAATCTTTCTCATCTCCTAGGTTGACTGGAAGAGATCTCTTTTAGAGATAAGTCCACTTTTGCCTTCAACTTTCTCTTAATAGTTGTAATTTTTGTTTTTTATGTGCAATAAAGACTATATATATATATATATATATATAGTAAATAAAACGTACGTACGTAAAATTGTATATGTACGTCTTTCATTAAGTCACATATTATGTAAATGAATGTATATATTTCATATTAAATGTTTGCTATTCAGTGCAATCGGAAAGAACTAAACTTCATTATGACAGTAGGACATATAGACAGACATACTAAAATCTCTAAGAGATCCGATTTTTCACCAGATTAAGGGAACCCTAAGAATAAAATGACTAAATGATAATAACTGCTTCCACCTTGTGATTCACATACATATAATTTATTTCTTGTTTTTATTAACACCTTGTTGTTTTGTTTTATAAGCAACTAAGTTTGTTATTATGGGTCAAGTTTGTCAAAGTCCACAGGTGAATGCAATTTTGTAAGTAAATCTGGAAAAAAACATTTGGCACGCTTTATAACATGAATGTCTAATGAATTTTTACATATGAGGAGTTGATAAACATCATAGTTTTGTAAGTCACACTATTTATGTTAAAGCCGTTGGTACTCTATTCGATTAACATAAGTAAAATATGCGCAATTAATCTGTTAGATTTTTATTTGTACAGAGAAAATAAAAAATGATATATTGGTTTAATTAAGTAATAATTTTAAATGAACCTGCGATTATGTCAATTTTTTGGTGAGACATATCACTTCCTCTATTTCCAATGGTGACTGAGCAATTTATCAAAGAGGTTTTCTCGAAAATATTATCAAGAGCTCAATAAAAAAGCTTTGAAAAGTTAGCTAATCCGCTTCTGGTGTTAGTTCAGTAATCGGTAGATTTATTTGCCGGAAACTTGGCATTCGAATTTCTAAAGTACTATTTCCTCCCATTGCGATTACGTTTTTTTAAATCGGCCAACGATCATCTTGATACAATCTTCCTTAATTGACTGACACGGATCGTTGCAAAAACCGTGGATAGCCGTTGATGGCTAAGCGGGAGCGTTCCTTGCTTTCGAATTTTCATTTGTCGAGTGAACTCCGTTGCGTGCGCTCGTTCGAGTACTTTACCCGCGCGAATTCAAACAAACTTACGATGTACGAAACCGATGTGACTTAAAAGTTGTTAACATATAAAAGTTTATATTTTTTGTTGTATAAGTGATTCAAAATGAACACATAATTTTGTTTTTTTTTATTATTATCTAAGTGAATTCGCGTTGTGTATTACAATGACTGTTTAAACCGATAAGTGGATTCTTGGCGGTCACCGAATTTCAAGTCAAGGAGATAGATCGAGCTGTGAGTAATTAACTTCATTTAATAGCATTTAAGTGTCAACGTATAGTAATTCACCTAATTATTATGAATAATTTATAACTGGAATTCCTTGAAGTAAATAGCGTTCGACATAAAAAATTGGTTTAACATTTCTAGTTACAGTTGTCAGATTACAATAATAACAATGTTTATGTTTCCATGTACTCGTAGGTGTGTCTCTATGATTAAAGTATTAAACATTCATAGGTTATTTGTATGCGAATAAACTTACAATATGTGTAACATAAATTAAAATTTGCATATTAATAATTTTAAAAATAAATTTTGTATCTAGTGGATATAATAATATATATGTTTGAAGTTTAAAGGAAACAGAGGACAGATAGATAGACAAAAATATTATTGAACCTTCCTTCAATATCGCTCAAATAAATAAAATATGGAGTAGCTCCATCGAAGTAATAGTAAGGAACAATTCTGTTTATATGTATACAGTTATCTTTGTCTCTTTAAATACTGAAAAGTATAAAATTTATCATAATGCAATGTCTGACTGGGCTTTTACGCCGGAAATTGCGGGTTCGATTCCGCTCTCGATTTGTGTTCATTATCGAAATGATGTAGGTTCCGGGCCTATGAATAGATATTTTAAAATAATAATTATTTTAATTAATTATATTAAGATAACAAATTAAAGTGTTATAAGTATTTAAGAATGACATAACGTCTAATGTTTTTATTATTTTTTAAATAAATCATTATAGTATTATTTGGTCCAAGTCACTTACTTAAAACAAAGTGCAGTGGGCCTATTTATATACAAGCGTAATATATGTTTTAAAATATATAAGAATAATTATTAATGCACATTTTTATTACTGATTATGCTATTTTTTTAATAATAATAAAAAAATAAACGCTAATTTAATGCAAGGGTTCTTACATTGCTTAGTCAGACGGATGATAAAAATATATATTAATGTGTTACGAGTACCAACGATAAGAAAGTTGTCAGTCAATAAGGAAAGTAATAATATTATATATCACCCGGTTTTTAATTTAATGGCAATCGATAAAATCATTTACTCTAAATACGTCAAAGTAGTAAGTATTTTAAGTCTATACTTAATATTATAAACAGGTAAAGTTGGTGAGTTTGTGAGGTTGTAGGGGGTAATCTCTGGATCTACTGAACCGATTTAGATGAAATTTGGTAAGAAGATAGTTTGAGACCCTGGAACGAAAAAGTTTTTATCCCGAAAATCATCCCTTAAGGGGGTGAAAATGGGGGTTAAATTTTGTAAGTAGAATCAACCTAGGGACGAACCCGAGTGAAGCGAGGGTAAGTCACTAGTATGGAATAAGAGGATATTTTAGGAATCATAACTGCTTTATAAATCAACCAATTATTGGCAGTACATTATAATATAATCACACGGTTCCATTGCCACTAATGGGCTGAAGAGGCGGAAGCTAATAGCGGAAAGAAAGGTTTGTTTTTAGAAGTTATTAATTATAACGAACAAATCGTGTTTACTGTGAAGATTTCTTTCTATCCATCACATAGAAAAACACATATACAAAAGTGTCTTTAATTAGCTTGAAATCTATTCTTATATAATAAAGAAGCTACTCACCCTCGCTCCGCTTGAGCCATAGTTACGTTTTAACGTTTAGTATAGATTTCTCAAAGTTGAGATATTTAGACAGACAGACAGAAATTCTAAAAAATATAGATTCTGCCTCTGTATGGATCATAATGACTACATCAATAAGAATTTCCAAAAAATATTTTATGTACAGATTCGACGTAGTTAGAATTTTATTATATGTATAGATAGGTATAGATTATACTAGCGGTAAAGTTCTAAAAGTACTATTTATCCTCACCTTGTTCGTGTTTGAATCTAGGTGCCTAAAAGTAACCTATGTGTTGCTCCAGGTTCATCTGTGTACTAAATTTCAACTAAATCTGTCCACAATGAAGGATAAGTAACAAACATACACACATACATACGTGCAAACTTTCGCAATTATAATAGTGGTCTGGTTAATAAGATTAAAAATAAACATAAAGAATTCGTAACGAATAAACCGTCTGTGTGACGAAGCATTTTATGTTCTTTACTCCTAACCTTTAATCGATCTATACATATATTATGTCATGGTTATTTAACTACTCGATGTCCTTTTGCTTTGATTGGGAATCGAATCTGCGCCTATAAAAATATGCTATTGTCATCAGTAAAAAAATGATTAATAAATAGCAAATCGCTCTCGTTTAACTTTGGCCCCACACCCCTTAAACACATAAAATTTGTATCTCTAACTCCCCGGGAGTCCTTCTCTTTTGTGGGGTAATTAATATATGTTCACTTATGATCGAACTTTTACCAAAAAGTCTCAATACGGAATAGCTATTTTTTTTAATTAGCGTAGACTATTATGTGGCTGTGGACGAAATGCTTTAATCAATTTAATGAAAACAATTTCAGTTGAGCAAAACGCTCTGTGACATGACGTATTGTTTAATTAAAGACGAAATTAACAAGTGCGCGGAAGTTAATTAAATTTTTAAAATTAAATTATATTCGTAATCCTGATCAAAATTACAAGCACGAGTGCCTATTAACTTATCGATTCCTTTTGACGCTTCGCTCATTCCTAGACCTATGTAAAAATATTTTTTTTTATTGGCCATACAAATGTTTTTTTCTGTTAAAACTGGCCTTTATACTAAAAGGTGTACCGATGCATTACTTGTGAAATTTATATTTGCATTAGCTTTTATAAAAATTGTTTCTCGCAGTGCAAAGAGCACAGTGAATTTTGCAGTGTTCTATTTAATTTCCTAAAAAAAAATATGGTCAACTAGTGCGTTTAAACTTTATTCAAATATTTCCAAATTCTATTATCGTAGTTGATTGAAATAAAAATTAAGACAATAGAATAATTGATTTAGTTCCTACCACGGGTTGATCAATCATTAACAGTTGTCAGTTTTAGCTTTTCAATGTTGTATGTGTAACTTAAATAAATTAACAAATGGCAAACACGGTTTATTGTTCAGTAAATATTTCATAAACGTGAATAGTTTTAGATGTTGTAGCCACAGTTCTGTTTGTCATAATAATATTCAGGAAATTGTTAAATTAGAGTTAATTATATGCAATATTGTACATACAATTGATCTTCGCTTTCCGATTGTTAACGATTGAAAAATTTAATTTGTTGGACTAATAATAAAAACTAATTATATAATAGTTTAAAAATATATAATATTACAAATGTGAAAGTTTGTACGACGTACGTGTGTGTATGTTTGTTACGTTGAAAGGGCTGGATGAGTTTTAACGTGTACACAGATAGACTATGAGCTGGAGGTACACATAGGCATACTAGATACTATAAGTACATGCCCTGGCTTCTTTCACTTCGATGTTAACTAATACAAAAATAACATAAAATACTTTATTCATACAAATAATGCCTCAATTTTAACATTTCTTTATTTGCGTTGCTTATCCGTAAAACCAGAAATAAATAAATAAATATGTTGGTACATTAACACACAGCACCATCTACTCGTAGTTCCATGGTATGGTACGATAAAAATTAAATTCTATGAGTATCTTTGTTTCATTTTCAAAAAACTTCTAACCATGTATATATAAATTTAATACGATAATGTATTAAAAAACATTAAAAAATCGTGTGAAGGTATATAGAAGTTTCCACTTCACCATTCTTAAAATTTGATCTTCTTTTGAGCGTCGCTTCAATGACCGAGATATTCCTTCGCCTGAAAGATCTGAGTACTGAGTTTTCTAGTACATTGTTATTTATATAATATATGTATAATATAATAAAATACACGACCTTAAACCTTTTCCTCGGTAATTATAGCAAAAATAATAATTATAACGATATTACATAACGAGTAAGACAAATATGTTTAATATTATCCTAAAATATATCATAAATCGTAAACTTTTTCACCAACTTCCAAAAAGAAGGAGGTTGGTTCTCAATTCGTCGGAATCTTTTTTTTATGTATGTGAACATACTTTTACGATTACTCGAAGACGTCTGAACCGATTTGGATTTTTTTTTTGTTTCAAAGGGCATACTTTCCAGGTGGTCCCATATAAATCTGATCGAAATCGGTCAAGCGGTTTTTTTAAATCAACAAATATTTTTTTTTTAAATAAATTGCTTAATCGAACACGTTATTAATAAACTTTCTTCTAACAAATTACCTGCTTAGTACGTCTACACTCAAAATGAACAAATAAAAACTTAAAAAAAACCGACTTCCAGGCACTAAAATGTAAAAAATAACTAAACGGGGGTTTCAATTTTAATAGATACCTAATCAGATATTTTGATTTTCGAAGTCGGTGCCAGCCGACAATATTTTAAGATATGAATATCTAATAGGTAAATATGTGTTTTACGTATCGAAATATATTAGATTTGCTTTGCACAAAGCACTTAGCAAGTTGTCGTAGGACATGAAAGGCCACCAACCCGCACTTGGCCAGCGTAGTTTCCTGATCCTCGTATTAAGGGACGGTCCGTACCCAGTAGTGGGATGTTTAAATGGGCTGAATGATTATTAAATACACCTGTTTGTCATGATGATTAACAAATATTAGTTGCTACACGGAAAATCGTTGGGAAGAAATAAGTATATATTTCAGGTACTTGTTAAAACAAATAAAACAATCAGCTTACTTTAGTTCACGATATCTGTAACCCATCTCACGGTATAAAAAAAAAGTGATATTTTAGATGGTCACCGAGATAGTTGACACGAAATTGCCTGTCTTAATAGACTTTGTTGATATTAAATGTGGTTATTTCACTTTCGGATATACAGATTTCCGCCTTCACCCTGTTTAGCGACTCTCACATACGATATTGTTAAAAATGAAGCTATGCGTATACCTAATAGGTACGTAGTGTCACGATTTTGTTAAAACACTTAAAGATGACTTTTATGGTATCTGTCCAATAAGGAATTAATATCTATTTATGGATGGACGGCCTGATGCAATAACTAGTAAGCTTCCATTGTTTATATGATATTAATTTCAACTCATTCAAAAAAGACAAAATCAAAGTTTGAATTGAAAATGATCAGCCATTAAAAAAACTGTCAAATAATTATATTTTTAATCATTATGTTTATGTTACCCTAAATGTACTGTAATTACTCTAAATACATGTTTTTTTTATTATACATATATGTCAAGGTCTATCAAGGTCTATCAATGTCTGTCAAGCCTAAAGATTAGATTATTGGTAGATAATTAAAAATCTAGGAATTTAAACTTAACAAAAATTGTAACTTAGATGACATGTTTTAAGGACAAGAACTTAGTAGATGAAAGGCTAAAATTGAAGGTATGGAAAAATTGAATAAAGGATAAGAATGTTTTTGAGTGAGCTTAACTGTAGGTAAAATGGAATGAAAGGAATTAAGAGTTGGTTCTATTGACACTTAGCTTTTACACCGATGATCGGTCTGATCAACCGATAATTGTGAAAATGTTAATCTGTTAATAAGTTCCTAATTTAGCGTTTGCTTTTGGTTCGAGAATAACTTATATATAACTGAAATGACAAATATGAATAATATTGTTTTGCCTGCCTATTTTCTTGATCATGTTGTACGCGAGTCGTCTGCGTGAGAGCAATAGTGCAAGAGGCCAAATAAAATAAATAAATAAATAAATATGAAAAGGGCACGCCTATGAATAAAAAATATATGGGAGAGGTAAAAACCCCCAAATAAATAAATATATTATATAAATAAAGAAATATATTATTATAATGAACCGACTGGAATCGGATAAATGAAAAAAAATGATATATCTACCTACCTATAAGTGACGTAAAGTTATAAAGTAAAATAGCTCGCGAGATGAATAATGACTAATTAATCGAAAAATTATGTTGTCGACAATGATTAATTTATTATTAATAAACTGACTTTAAACTATTCCCGGATTGACCAATTTATTTGCTGTAGTTAATTTTAGATTTTTTTATGCATTTACTTGCTAATACTTATAATATATGATATTCTTTTTACGTATGATAAGATTATTAATTATAGAGATTTTTTTTTAATATTCTTTTAGAATGAATATTTTTATTTTAAGTTTTAACATATTAATAAAACATTTAGTAGTTATTATACCAAGGTTTCGTAAAAACATTTTTATTCTTGAAACATATTTTTTTAATGGCGAAGAAAAGATAAATTAAATTAAAAAAACAATTTATTATTTAACGAATGCATACAAGTGCATACTGATGATACATTAAATATTTTTGTTTACTATTCAAAATTTTAGGATGATATGGTTTAAATTGTAGATTCAAAAATTTTAAAATAATATATTAGTAGGTACTACTATTATTATTTACCTTATGAATTATTAATTTATATAGATATATTTTCCTGTTACCTGTTATGTCATGCAAATGTAATTTATATTTGCGTAAGTTCTGTATTAATTAAATAATAATTAAATTACATTATGTGTTATATTTCCAAATATGTAAAGATTAATGAAGTACCTATACAAAGATGAAATTTGTAACAAAAAAAATATAAATTCTAATTTTTTTTTCAAAATGCCGAGGGAGATGTAGTGTGTATGTGTATAAGCCTCCCCGATACCTGTATATTGTACGACCTGTTATAATTAAGAGAGTATTAAACGAACCTTGGAGCCAAACAGTTGTCTCATTAAGTTCCCGCATTACAATGTATAGATACATAGATCTAGTGACAACTTAACCTTAAAAAATAAGAGCAGGTCAAAAAGCATTATTGTTTTTTGTTTTTGGTAATAGATATAATTGGATAGGAAGGAACTCATTTGATGGATGTGGCGTAATATACTCTCACGAATCATTGGTCAGGATAATATACCGCATATTAGTTTTTTTTTCTACTACAGATACAAAATATTATTACAGACTTACCTTACCGTACAGTAATAGTATTTCATGTGTAAAATTGTTTTTTTTCTTTAATTTGATCCATAATGCTGGAATTACTTTGCTAAATTCAAGATTTTCTAGACTCCTAGAGGAAGGACTTTTATCGATAAACGGTTTATAATATGTCTTTTTTTTAAATAAAAAAAATTGTAAAAATAAATATATATTCTTAATAATCTTAAAGCTCTAAAATATTTATATAATACTTACCCAAGAGTGTATACGATATCTGTCGTGTGTTTCACATTAACATCGATAAATTATATTTTTATACCTAAAGATAACCTCTTGATAAGACATTTATCCCAAAATAGTAATTCAATGACCTTAAGCAAAAGGTTATATAATTAAAAAATAAAATTATAAAAATATTGTTGCAACTATGTACAGTAGAGAAACTAGAATAAACTTTTGTCGATGTAACATATCGACGGATACCAATTTCGATAGTTTAAAACACCATTAGTTGGTGCTAATTGCTACATTAGCACTAATTATGACAAATTAACCAATGTGAAAGGCAAATCTAAATCGCGCTATTGAAATAATAATTATTTATACAATATATATGATACTATGTATCATGTTCATCAGGGAGTCCGTATCTAAGCGGGTAAATGTAAGTCAAGCATAGCTAGATGATTTTAATCGATGGTACAGCAAAGGTATCGAGTACCATTCGAGATGACTGTCTCAGTTTGCCACCTGAGAGAGACATCTGGAAAGGTACTCGGTACCATTGCTGTCTCATACCCAGTACCGACGTAGATGATGTGACTTCCTTTTTAACACCCGACACAAAAATGATGGGATGTTTGACGTGTCTGTCTGTGGCATCGTAGCTCCCGAACAGATGACTCGTTTTTTTTTTGTTTTTTTTGTTTGATGGGTGAATTAGTCGGGAGTGTTCTTAGCTATGTTTGATGAAAATCGGTCCAAGATGATCGGGGGTTTTTTAAGTTTCTGAATTATCATTTATTAAATCTTTGTATGACGATTGTTGTCACGTCGGTGGTCGCCAGTTCGATATCTTCACAAGGTAAATATTTGATATGACGTTACAGAACTAAGAATAGTGGGAACAGTCACTCCTTACCTTTTCGTAGTTAATGAAAACAGCATAATCCAAATTTAGTTGTCAAGATATCATCATAGTTTATGTTTTATGTGATTCTATCTATTTTCCCAATACATTACTTTTAGATTTTACAGAGGAATAATTTAACATTTAAAAATGATTGGTGGTTTAATTAAAAAAAAACAATAGTTCATTTCTTCGTCCTTTTATTCCATAAGCATTTTAGGTAACTTCTCATCAATGAATTATATAAAGAAACCGTTATTATTGTTTGATCCAAACAAAGGTTGATTGGTTGATGGCTTTCATTATACATTTTTTAAGAAAAATATGTATTTAAAATTTAAACTAGATTAGTCTAATTAGTATCTTTGGTGATTTTTATTAAAAAAAACGATATGCGTCAGTCTTTAACGGCGTGATACAAAACTGTATATACTACGTGTGAATCGCGTATAGTATGATAGAAACGGCTGAGCTATAAATCATGTGAGGCTTACGCACAAATCCTTTTAAAATGTTTCGGAAAAATGTACGCATCTTTTAATGGGTCTTACGAACAAACGCCTATCATAATGTGATAAAAATACTCATCTTGCACTACTACTTTGGCATTCGATTATTTAATAAAATGTACTGGATTGAAACAAAATTTTAAAATTCTGTATATACGAGTACATCGCTACTACACGTGTATAGTAGCGATGACCATGATTATTATAGATTTTTTAATAAAATAGAACTAGCAGCTCACCTTCGCTTCGCTCGGGTTCGTCTCTAGAAAAGCAAAAACAAATCTATCCGTATATATTTCTAGGATAAAAAGTAGCCTATGTGTTATTGCAGACTATAATCTATCTCTGTACTAAATTTCATCCAGATTCGTTCAGCCGTTCTGGCGTGACAGAGTAACAAACACACATTCTCACAAACTTTCGCGTTTATAATATAAGTACAGAGGAGAAAAAGGTACTGAACGGTTCTGTCTTTGTCTATTTATATAAATGTTTATAATTTTTAAGGAGTCCCTTGTTATAATTTTGTGATCTCTCGTAAAGATAAATTGAGTTTCAAAATTTTCGTAATATGTAAATTTTTTGTATGTTCTTTGAAATCATTTATTATTGAAGACATGAGGTTTAAAACAAAATGTATATGAACCAAGACAATTTTATGATTAGATATCATTTGCATCTTTTATTTTTTAAAAGAAATAGTCTTTTAAATTTTTTAACCGACTTCCCAAAAAAGGAGGAGGTTCTCAATTCGTCGGAATCTTTTTTAATGTATGTTTACCGATTACTCGAAGACGCCTGAACCGAATTGGATTTTTTTGTTTCAAAGGGTATACTTCCCAGGTGGTCCCATATAAATTTTATAAAAATCGGTCGAGTGGTTTTAAAAAAAATCAACAATAAATATATTTTTTAAATAAATTGTTTAATCGAATATGTTATTAAAAAACTTTCTTCTTACAAATTACCTGCTTATTACGTCTACACTAAAAATGGAAAAATAAAAACTTAAAAAAAAACCGACTTCCAAGCACTAAAATGTAAAAAATAACTAAACTATTTTAAGATATGAATATTTAATAGGTAAATATGTATTTTACGTATCGAAATATATTAGATTTTCTTTGCATCGGCTGGCACCGACTTCGAAAATATCTGATTAGGTATCTATTCTTAATGAAAACCTCAGTTTAGTTATTTTTTACATTTTAGTGCCTGGAAGTCGGTTCTGTAAGTTTTTATAACTAAAAATATTTCATCCTCTGCCAACTCAAATAAGTTTGCTAAGTTTATATTAACTGCATCAGTTTCTGAATACTCTGTGACCACAGCATAAGTTTTATAAAAAAAAATGTTTGCTACTAAAATTAGCTTTTTCAATTAAAACTTATTTTAAAAAGTTTCATTAAAAATCTCAACTCTTTATATTTTTTCGTCGATAAATTTCCTTGATTGTGAGCCAATTCGATTTTGTATTCGAGTAAATCTAAAGATTATCGGAATTGAGAGCGGCTGATTTACTTATTGAGATCAATTTATTTTAAAACGTGAATGTAAACATTTCGTTAGTTTTATCTTATGAAGTCAAGGTTAGGCCCTAGACTTTTACATGTTTCGGCGCTAAAATACAAGAGACTGAAAATATGAAATATGTAACGAAGGAGACAGTATTCATAATGGAAATGTCGAGACGAGATGTTTCAAATATATTATTATAAAACACAACAATAAGATGATAATTATAATATATCAGTTACAATATCTTTTCATTAACGTCGACAGACACGCTGTCAATGCTTTTTTTTTTCATTTCGCAATATCTGTTTGGATGAAGTACAGTTTATTGTTGATTTAGTTTGTTTTTTAAATACTGGCAAAACCCACGGCTTCGCTCGACTTAAAACTACAAAAAAAATCTTGGCCAGCCGCTTTTTCTATTTTGTATTCCATACAGTACTTTCAGGGAACTTGAGCTATGTGGTACTTGAGCTGGTGTTGCAGGCGTCCATAGGCTTCGGTAACCGCTTACCATCAGGCAGTGCCTGATTGCCATCGTCGTGGTATAAAAAAATGTTACTTTTAAAAAATATTTCGTACGGGGATTTCACTCCGGCGAGATTGAGCTGGAGTTTAAACGCAACGTAAGTCGTTTTATCCTATCCAGTTGTCATTCATTTTGTCACTTTGAGACACAATTCGGACAAAGCAATACGACTTATATCATTATCTGTCGCTCACTGGTCATCAGAGCGGTTTGTACGTGAGGTAGCTCGTCGCACTTTTGATTAACTTCAATAATCCATGTCGGCTTGTCTTCTCCTTGGCATTGTAATAAATATAGTTTTATAATGAATGTAATAAATAAAATAAATATAAATATTTTATTAGAAAATGACAAGAAAATGTATTCATAGTCTTCAATTTTACGAATTTTAAAAAATATTAAAAAAAAAATTAAACTACTAGCCATTTCTATTTATCAACGCCACCTTTTAGCAAATTTTATTACTAACAAAAGTCTACGTATTACTTTAGGTCAGAGTTTATCCGTGTACTAAATTATAAACAGAAGGACATTATTATTAAATATATTAAATACAAGCGACTTGCCCTCACTTTGCTGGGGTGCATCTTTAAGTGTCAAACAGCCTTTTTTTAATGTTGGTAAATGCATTTACGCATACCACCTGTCAAAACAGTAGTCTATTTCAGCGGAAAATATCTATTTTTGGAAAAATTAAAGTAAAGCAAAAAAAAAACTTTTTTTTCTTAAGTCTGTAGGATTTTGAGAAATGCATCTCTTAAATAGTAGGGGAGCCCAAGAGGGGATTTTCTGTAGTTACTCGAGCGCGGCAGATTAACATAAAAGAGGTTACCTCGAATCGACTATAAAGTTTATGATGATTTTTGCTAAGAGGCAAATCGGCAGATTATTAAATTGGACACTTTTCAGGATGTGACTAGCCTACCACACCTTAATCTGACGGTTTCAAGTATTTCTACCTTATCAAAACATTTTTTAAATATTTTAATCGGCTTCCCTAGACGCGCCTCTTTATATAGAAGACTTATATTATGGTGAAAGTACTCAATAGAGTGCAAGGTAACCTCTTTTATGTTAATCTGCCGCGCTCGAGTAACTACAGAAAACCCCCTCTTGGGCTCCCCTACTATAAATATGTAATACAAAATCTTTGCATCATAATTATCGCCTCTTTGTAAAATAAATACTATTAAAATATTCAGAGACAAAACAATATATATTTTAATACAATAATGAAAAATGTATTTACTATTTACTCTCTTAAATTAATATTAAAGTCTTAGAAGCAGTACTACTTCAGCCAAACAAACACACAGAATATTGAATAAAAAAAATGATTTTCGATATTGTAGAAGTCATAAAGTCTCAATACAGTAAGCTACCTGTAGAATCGTGTTAATTTTATACCACTTTCCTTACCATAATGATGTTGAATTGGAGATTTCGTTTAAAAATCTCGTCCTTCGACGGTGATTGATGTTCCGTAATTTTTCCTTAACGTTCGAGTAGCAAGGACGTTTGAAAACGGCTTTAGATATCTAATTTACAGTCTAAGTCTGTTTTAAGTTGTATCTGGTTTTGGTAATTAGGGTTTTTGTAATATTTGCAAACGATGACGTTTTAATGTTTTATTCGACCTCTAATTACTCTCATAATCCCATGAATTTTTAATTGTTATGTAGTTGAAATGAACACATGAAAATATCAGAGGTGCGAGACCTGGGATTTGAACCCGCTTCACTCGGTTGCCCAAGCGAGTTCGTTACCACTGTGCTACCACTGCCTGTAAATGCTTAAGTAAAATATAATTTATTAATTGTAAATAAAATATAATATTGTTTTATGGTTAAATTTATAATAATAATAATTCAGCCATTTCAATTTCCCACTGTTGGGCACGAGATTTCCCACAACGTGAGGGGGATTCGGATTCTTTATTCGTTCCTTTGTTGTTGGGTGAAAAAAGACGAGTCAATAAATAAATAATTATAATATTAGTAATTCATTCAAATAATGTATTGGATTTCGAACAGCCAAAAGACGCAATGCACTTTTTCATATAAAAAAAATAAGATCAGAAAGTAAAAATAGGTAAGGAAAGAAGATGCACGACAGAAAGTGATCTATATTAATAAATATAAGATTCAATTTAATTCTTTATCTTAAGGCTTTTAGGAAATCAATTTATCTCGTCAATGGCGTGAAGAATGGGAGGGCAAGATTGATCGTTAAAAATAAAATGAGACGCAAGATTTGTCAATATATTTTTAGTATTAGAAATGTGCTTGATTCATTTGATATTTTCCTATTGCCATTATTAAAAATAATAAAATTTATTCTTTATCCGAAATAATGGGGTGTATATGCTATTTTTACAAGAAAATAGAAGTTGAAAATTTATTGATTAAAATATATAGCTTAAGCTCACCGTTTCCTATACCAAGTAGCGGTAATACGAGTATTTAGTGTAGTAGTAGAGAAAATAGAATACTCGGCATAGCCACAGGCACTACTTATATACATATCTACTAATGATGATGATGATGATGATGTTCTCCTAGTCGATTCCGGCCACGGCGGCCAATCTCAATGAGATTAGCCAACTGCGCAGGAGATATTATAGTGCTCAAGTGTACGCGCAGACACAAGTGCATTCTCTATTCCTATCACTCTCATACTCCGGTGGGACGACCACTCAACACGACTGCTGAGAGTTAAGGCGCAGGACCGACGGCTTTACGTGCTCTCCGAGGCACGGGGGTGAAACACCGCCAATTTTCCAACTCCGGGCTGTTACTGAGACTTACTATACAGGAAGACTCAATAACTAAACTTGGCCCGACCCGGGACTCGAACCCAGGACCTCCGGGTGTGCAGCCGTACATGCTAACCACTACACCACCGAGGCAGGCCTAGCCACAGGTACTACTTATATACATATCTACTAATAGCAAAAGTTAATTGCATCGGTGGTGTATTGGCTAGCATGTGCGGCTGCACATCCACTGGTACTGAGTTCGAATCCCAAGTTGATCAGGTCAAGTTTAGTTATTGAGTCTTTTTGTTAAGAAAGTCCCAGTGATAGCTCGGAGTTGAGAATTGGCTGTGTTACATCCTGGCTTCGGAGATCACGTAAAGTCTTTGGTCCTGTGCCTAGTTATGCTGAGTTCCCGTCCCACAGGAGTATGGGAGTGATGGGAATAGAGAGTGCACTTGGGTTTGCGTGCAGACTTGTGCACTATAATACCTCCCGCACAGGCGGCTAGTCTCAATGAGATTGGCCGCCATGGCCATAATCAGTCGGGAGGACGTCATTATAATAGCAAAAGATCACAATATTTTTTTATAGAAAGTTTCTAAATACCTAAATGATTTCAAAATTTCCACAATAAAAGCAGATATCTGCACATCATAGTCTGACGTTATATAATGTACGAGAGCTAATAAAACATTACAAACATTATTGTAATGAAATGAAATAGCTTTTTAAGAGATCTGATAATTCCGCCTTGTTATTTTTAGTTAGAAACATTAGCCTGAATGGCTTCTCAAAATTAAAGATTAGTAGAACTCCCTGTACTATGAAATATAAAGCCACACTATTTAACCGTACTACTGTGTGTGTGTATGTGTATGTATTTTTGTCACAGATTCACGCTTAAGTGGTTGGATTTGGATGAAATGTGGTCCACATAGGGGATATAACCCTAATAATAATAATATAAAAGGTAACATATAGACTAATGTTAGACACCTAGGGATGCACTTGATCGAAACGAAGGTATGTCGTTAGTATAATATAATCAAAGAAACAAAATATTCTGAATTCATAGACTGAAGTTTTAACTTCTTAGCACATTTTATTATTATGGCTATCAAAATAATGCATATGGTAAAAAAATATGATTTTTGACTATAATTCACATTGTCTTTTTTACTTATTATCACGTAACTAATTGAACCTAATAGAAATTAAAATATATTTAAGGCGTATTGCGTCTAATTTCATCACTTACCATAATATTCTTTCAGAATTAGGCCATCATTTCTTGTACTATGTACATTTTGTTATTTAATTTATTTTAATGTGAATGTGTGTTGTTCTAGGGAATACAACTGTCACTGTATTTCTAAAAGAATTAATATTTTTCTTGAATTGTACCGTGATTGCTATAAAAATGAGTTTTTCCTTCCTGGAAAAATTTACTCATTTTTGAAAATCATATTATTTTACCCACAATAAAGCAAACTTTTTATATCAAGTTAAAAATAATGTTATTGAATGAGGGCTCCAGAATGGTATTTAACTTAATAAACAGATAGACTTGTCCATTAAAAAAACAACCGACTTCAGAAAAAATACACTAAAAATTTCAAAATAACTGTTTTTTTTTTTATTTTATGTTGGGACATTAACACACGGCACAATCTAGTTCCATGGTAAGCTACGAGGCTTGTGTTATGGATACCAGATAGTTAATACACTACACACATATAACTTTAAATACATAATACATATTATAAATATAAGCACCCATGACTAGAGTACAAACATTAGTCCTTATCAAATAAATGCCCCCAGCAGGATTCGAACCCGCGACCGCTGGCACAGCAAGTAGTGTCACTACAAACTGAGCCAAACGTGTCGTCAATTGGTAATTTTCAATCTTTGATTTGTATCGGCTGGCACCTCTTTCTTTTGACGAAGTCGGTTGAAAATACTAACGTGAATTATTTTTAAAGCTTAAGGACATTTCGGGTCAATAGCATCTTCCAAATATGGTCGTAAAAACTATGGAACATTATTGTACGGGCAAAATGTTTCAAGATTGAGTCATTGCAATTAACCATGTATGTAATTACGACTATAAAAGTTGACATGAACTGTGTACACTCGGTTCATTAGATATTTTTATAAAGCAAGTAGTACTGTGATCAATCATAAACTTGAAATTGATAGTTAAGTTTTAATAAATATAATTAATAACCACTAGAAGACTTTATACTTATAATTCATCTAGCAGAACCGCGGCTTCGTCCGCGTTCAATCTACAAAAAAAAACTCTTTGGCTTTATGTTACACATTTATAATTACTATATATAGCCTATAAGCTTCCTCAATAAACAGGCTATCTAATGCAAAAATAATTTTTGAAATCGGATAAGTAGATCCTGAGATTAGCGCGTTCAAATAAACAAACAAACAAACACTACCACTTTATAATATTAGTATAGATTAAGTGGCTTATAGTAAAAATGAAGTGTCTTTCTTAACACAAAAGCTTCCCCATATTGAGCTCATATTTCGTTATTTGCACGATAATTAATCTCAAATAACTTTTATTTTTTCTTTCTTGTTAGACTGAATTGTATCAAAAATTCTCTCGATATATTCTTACGAACGTCTGAGCTGATTTTTACTGGCAGAGATATAACTAAGTTGACTAAAGTTACTTTTTGTGACGGATAAAGATAGAGTTCCCGAAATATAAAGTACTATCCTCGCTCCGCTCGGGTTCGTCCATACTTATGTTTTAACGTTTAGTATAGATTTCTCAGGGATGAGATATTTTCTCGCAGTAAAAAGTATCCTATATATTGACCCGGATAACCAGTAATCATCATACTAAATTTCATTAAAATCCCTCTAGTGGTTTTTTCGTGATGCGGTAACAGACATACAGACAGACAGACAAAAATTCTAAAAACTATAGATTCGGCTTCTGTATCGATAATAATGTTTATTGCAAACAGATAAAAAATATATATTTAATGTACAGATTCGGCTTAGTTAGAATTTTATTATATGTATAGATAAGAAAATGAAAGATGAAAAATTCAGAAATAGAGTTTACGTGGGTGGTGACGCAAGAAATAGCTACAAGAATATATAATTACATATTTATACCGTCCTTAAATTTCTTTATTAATAAAGTATACATATTATGTAGGTTAGTCATTTATAAGATTTAATTTAGATGATTTCTGAAAAATTTTAGTAAAATTTTTTTAATTTTTTTTTATTTCGTCGTTTTTCTACTATAATTATTGGAATTACGTATCAATAAATGAGGTCTTAATAAGGCCAAATATGATATATCTAATTAAAATATTGGAGTTGTGTAATCTACAAATTATCCTTTTAGCTGCATCTTTACTAGATTATATATTAACATATAATCTGGATTTGCAATTAAAAAAAAAATAGTTCCTTAGAAGTCTACAAAAAGAAACTATCATGATTTTTTCGTGGATTTATTTTGATTTTTGGAACGCTAAGATATTTCCGAAAAGATAGTTTTATTTAAAATTTCAAATATTCTCGTAAATTAAGCAAGTATTATTTACAAAGAGGTTAAAATGAGTTAAGCGTCTCTGGAAATTAGCTGGTACAAAAAATAATACATATTTTTATAAGCACAATATTAACTTACAATGTACAAAAATATTATACCATTATTAGGTATTATTATAAACCAAGATATAGCTACTTTCAAAATAAAACACTTGGTAAAGCGGTTCCTTTATTTTGTATAATAACCACATTTATTCCCGCACTCACGGGGACCATAGCGAATGTTCGTACGGTGAATTAATGGTAGATGTGTTATAGAGCACTTTCTTAAGACCTTGGGAGCTTAACTTATCTCATACGAATAATAATAAATTTTATTATCAGTGTCCTTACCCTACGAGTATATGCCACTCTCCAGCTCTTCAATTATCTCCATACGAAATATCATGCCAATCTGTTTCGACGTGAAAGAAGGACTAACAAACAAACGCTTTCACATTTATAATATTCTTATTTATTCTTATTACGTGATTTCAACATAATATCTATACTATAATAAAAAAGTAGAGGTCGAATGTCTGTACATAGAAAAAAAATGAAACTTTACAATAATATAGTTCATACATCAGAATAACAAATAGACTACTTTCTATCCCGGAAAAATGTACGGTTCCCGTGGGATATATTTGTTTTTGTGTGAATAAAGGAAATTGCTTAAGATATTCTTCTTATTTTAGTTACGGCAATCTAGTTGATTTTTCAGTTAATTTCCGTCAAAGTTTGAGATTATTTCTGCTCTTACATATACTTAACACATATATCTTTACATGTTAAACGGCAGCAATGAAAATAATAAAACTTAACGTGTGGCCATTTTTATAATCAACGTGTGAAATTAGTGCATATTATGAACACAAGTTCACTGTCTATCACTACCATAAACGATCTACAGCATCATGAAGTGAAGCGCAATACTTACACGTGCGATATGAAATGACTTGTTATTCAACATAATTATAGAAACTGCACATTTATATAATTATACTGGTATTTATTTTGACTTTTGACTGACTTATTTGTTGACTGTGATAAAATAATTCAAATAATGTATAATTAAAATACAAATAAAAATGTTAAATCAAAACGATTAACATTAAAAAAGTGTGTGTGTTACGAGTATGTATGCACGTAAAAAGTTATATTTCTTGGGCGTAACAGAACAAAAATAGCTAAAGATTTCATCCCGTATGTCACAACACTCTGTTTGTAAAAGGAATTATAAATTGATAAAATAATTAAATAAGGCATATTAGGCATATTACAATTATATATTTATAGAATATCATTTAAGGAAAGAATATAATATTATATAGTATTTCTCAGACAATAACAACGGTTACCATGGCAACAAACAATTATCAGCTAACTTCATCATGTCGCTTTTTGGCTATTACATCCTATTACATCCTAAAAATTTTACTCTGATATTTTTTTCCAAGCGTCCCAAAAGAAGTATAACTTTAGAAATTAATGAATTGCGTTTGGGCCTGATATAAGTTCACAATCCAAGTAAATATTATTTATGTCGAATTTTATTACAGATTTAAAAGATTTTCTCTCTTTACTTGTAGGTAGTTGATTTTTGCTTCTGACAATATTTAATTGTTTCAGTATACTTTAAAGTAGTTTTATACTTACAACAGCAAGCACTAACTAGTTCCAATTATTGCTAAAACACCATCCAAAAAAGGACTTTATAAGTATTTTCAAAAATATCCACCGGTATTTTATATATTTTTAGGTACAAAAAGAATTTTTTAAACATGCTAAACAGGAACTAGGTAGTCCCAATTTCGAAATTTGGGATAAAAGCATTAAGGTTAATTTTTAAACCCTTGTACGATGTACAAAATATATCGTTTCAGGCTCGCTTGTTTTTCAAGGTCTCGTCTCATAAAGTCTCAGTGAATTTATTCTTACTTTTTCCCAAGAATAGTAAAAATAAGATTTCCGAGAACTTCCAAAGTTTGTAGTTTATTATTGAAATAGCGAAAGTTTTAAATATTTCTTTTGGGAACTCTATTATTATTATAAATGTCAGTGCCTATTATAGAAATGTAATGTATAATATTTTGTTAGATAGATATATATCTTCTTCCATTATACAACTCTCATTATTATCGATTTTTGCTATGTTTTGCAATAAAAAATATATTAATTATTTTTATTTATTAGTCATTTTAGAGAAGCAAAAATTTTAGGTAAACAGTATAATTTCTCATTGCAGATTATTCTATTTTTGGAGTTAGGAAATGCTAAGATAAAGAAATATTTTTCAATGCAGTAAAAATATCATATTTTTTTAATTTTAGCTGACTAGCAACTTTCTCTCGCTTCGCTCAGGTACTGCCCATTGGTACTTACGTTATGATTTTTTTAGCGGGACCCTAATTCTTTTTTTCAAATAAACGTAACCTAAGTTACTCGTTATACCTATCTGCCAGTGAAAGTTCCGTCAAAATCAATCCAGCCGTTTTGAAGATTACCGGAACAAACAAACAGGCAGAGAGACAAAAAAAATTAAAATTGTATTTTTCTTATAAGTAACTAGTTATATATGTAACAGTATATTGATATGCATTTAGTAAAAGTTGTTATTTTGACATTACAAACAGACATTTAAATTTTATTTATCTGTATAGATGTATAGACCATGCTTAAGTAGAATTATATTGACTACTTCGACTATAGTCACTGGGACGCTCAAATACAGTGAACAAATCAGGTAATAAAAAGGTTAAATATAACGTAAAAATATTTTTTTAATAAACATTCAATATTTCCTTTGTAAATAGGGGTATTGAAAGCAATATAAAAAATGCTAGCAATATTGTAGCCTCAATTGCGGCGAACGTCCACTTCCTCAGTCTCTGTTTAGGGAATAAAGTAAAACTTTTTGTTTACGCTTCATTCGACATCAGTAATAGAATTCAATTGGATTTTGAACGTTATTATCTAAAGTACGCCCATTAGGAAAGTTGTCGAAAATTTTACCTATTTTGAAATGTAAATAATTTGTTATTTATTATAATCTTACAATAGTTTGTTTATATTCATACCTTTTTAACTAAACTGGACACAGGCCTCCCCTCAATGCGAGGGGATCAGGCCATAGTCCACCACGCTGGCCAAATGCGGGTTGACGGACTTCTCATGTCTTTTTAAACTCTCTAAGTTCTCTCAGACATGAAAGTTACCTTATGATGTTTTCCTTCACCGTTAGACAAGTTTTAATCATGTTGGAAATGAACATGAAAATATCAAAGTTGCGTTAGCCAGGATTTGAACACGCTACAATCGGCTTCTCAAGCGACCGTATTACCACTGGACTACTACTGCCTTATACTTTGTTTATACTAATATAATTGCTTAATTTTGTAGGAAGTTACCTACCTGTAATATGTATACGTATAGTCATATATCCCAAATCCACGTCCACTTTCCCATACTGACTTTCCAATATTTGATTTTTGTACATATCAATAAAAATATTATTGATTATTATTATTATTATTATAACTTTACTGAATCGACTTTGATGCTTCATCCTAGTGTTAAATTCTTCGATCAAGGTATTTTTGATCGAAGGTTAAATTCAATCAATTGTTAACTGTCAAATCGGAAACAGCTATGGAAAACTGATCTGTACTGATTCTATTGTATTCCTTCTAAATTAATTGGCTTTAAGTATTTTATATAGTAGTGTTATCCTTTTCCTTAATGAAAGTCCAATTCTCTTTTTGAATCTCTATCCCTTAGGGAACGATAACGTACACGATCTATTCTTCAGGATCGCGTTTTATCTTAATCAGACCGTGACATGTATCTACAATATGAACAGTCACCTTTGCGATAAAAAACATTAAAGTTAATGAATTTTTACTGCCCACATACTCTTACTTTAAGAATTCTCCTCTAACCAAAGGCTGGTATAAGAAACCCTTTCGTACTTTGCTACATTTATTTCACTCAAATCAAGTCAAAATATATTTTATTCAAATAGATTTTTACTATCACTTATTTAATGAACTTGAATCGTCCCCGTTACATTATTAAAATTTAAATTAAATGTGAGTATTTAAGTCCGTGAGCTACCACCGGCTCGGAAGGTAGTTTTGCTGAGAAGAACCGGCGAGAAACTCATCAGTTGCTCTTTTAAAATTAGATATCTAAAACCTTAGTCTCTCTCGTGACCATGATTGCTGTAAAGCATTCAAAACGTCGGAAACCAAAAATCAAAATAAATCCGCAAAATAATCCGAAAAGATAGTTTTATTTAAAATGTGAAATATTCGCGTAAATCTAAGAAAGTATTACATAAAATTTGCCAAAAGATAGAACTTTTTATAAATATGTATATAAAACACCTAGGGACGCACCCAATTTAAACGAAGGTAAGTCACTAGTATAGAAACAAAAATAAAATCTAAGAAAATGCTAGAATATTTTTAAACCATACATACAGTCAAGTCGTGGTGAAAGGGTGGCAAGTAATAATTTGCGGGCAAACGGTCCGCCCTTGAGTCCACCATTAATGGAAAGAGTTTCTGGCAGTACAAACAATAATAAAGTGGCCGGCTACGACTGTTAGAGTCGGCTGGGATAGAAGGAAGCAGTTGAAACGAAAATAGTTTTAGTGAACAGTAAAAACTAAGAGATGGATTAGTAAGTGAGTGAATGTTTATTCTGCTTTGTTTACTTAAGTCAGAAAGATATTATAGTCCAAAATGCTCTTTGAAAATGATGTTTTATACGATACTAGCATTGCCCGCGGCTCCGCCCGCGTTCAGATGACCAAAAACTAAATTCTTAGGTGTTACATATTAGTATACTCTTACATTGCAGTTTTTGTATTTTTCCTCAGAAATAAGATATTTTCCCGCGGTAAAAAGTATCCTAGGATCGCGCGCTACATCGCCCGGTTTATATAGCTTGAGCAGGCGGTCGAGCGATGCGGGGCAGAGGGGATGGACTCGCCGTAGGCATCTCAATGCTCGCCAAGCATTAAAAATGTTTCGCTACTAATTACTTCTAACAACGATATCTCAAAAACTATTCATCTGATTGATTTAGTGTAAAGAGCAATTTTAATCTGCATTAAATGACTAAGCTAACTAAAATATTCATTTGGATAAGGATTAATACCGAACTAAAGAAAATAACTTTGAAAATAACGTAATGTTTTTAATTAAAAATGTTAACATAAAAGTGGTTATTGTAAGTCAACCGTAAGAGATAGAGATATGCTATCGCGGACTTTTTTGTAGCATTTTTATAGATTTTGAATTCTCTAGTACATTACTTAACTGTATCTTTGCTAGTTTACGCGGCGTTCGCGTGGAAAGTTCCCATTTGGCGAGATTTTTTGCGACCTCTTCAACATTTGTCGCCGTATTTCAGCTAATTTACATAAAAGCATAATAAATTATATACCTAAACCTTCCTCAAGAATTACTCTTTCTATTGTTGAAAACCGTATAAAAATCCGTTCAGTAGTTTTCGAGTTTATCGCGTACAGACAGACAGGAGGACAGACAGGAGGACAGAAAGACGCGGCCGGGGGACTTATTTTTATAATAAGTATAGATGAGTTATAGTCTTCATCTTGGGAACAGTATGAGATTTTTTTGTCTTCAATACATTACACCTATAACTAAATAACTACGATCGAATCTTGTTTGGTGGTTATATCTAATTCCTTACTATATATCCATGGTCAGTCATAAGTGGTATATATTTATAAGTTTTTAGATATTTTTATCACGTATACTTTTAGAGATATCTCAAAAACATTCTAATACATATTGAATACTTGAAATTCCTTAGCTGGTGGGCGTACATTGCCATGATCAAGGACGTAATATATGTATGTAGTTTTATCTCATAATCCAGATTTAGCGCACTTCAAACATTAGTTTTGGCAAAGAAGAAAGTTACATTTGTATACAAATTGAGACTAGTATTATATAACTGGTTCATACAGTAGTAGAAAGTTAAATAAACAAATAAGAAAAAAAAGGTATTTGTGTAATATGTAATATAATTACGGTCTTAAAAAGGTTTTAACAGATACTTTTTTTTGTTTTCTTGTATCTTTTTTGGTGTGTAACTGGGGGAAGGTTTCATGCGTGTTTTACTTAGCCGGGTTTACCATCGCTTATTAAATTTCGTAGTCTTCAACTGAGACAAGACATGGAAAAAGCATAGAAATATAAAAAAAAATTATAATTATTCAGCATGTAAATTATAGTAATAATTTTATATCATTAAATATTTCGTTAGATAAAATCGAAATATGTCACTAGTATACTTGTTTATACATTATGTACAACAAACACACATACAAACTTTTGCATTTACACGGCCATTGGCACGGGTCTCCCTTCAGTACAAGGGGGATCTGGCCATAGTCCATCAAGCTGGCCAAGTTTGATTTTCTCAGACATGCAGGTTTCCTCACGATGTTTTTCTTCACTGTAAGACAAGTGGTCATGTTGGAAATGATTCGCACATGAAAATTTCATAGGTGCGAGACCCGGGATTTAAACCCGCTTCAATCGGTTTTCCAAGTGAGCGCGTTACCACTGGGCTACTACTACCTCATTATATAATAGGAGTGTAATTGATTGACAACGATATTGACGTATTCTATAGTTGTTTTGTACGTCTGATTTCTGACATACATATTTTATGGTATATTTTGCACATTATTTTATTGTACACCTTCTAAATTTAGTTTTGTGGTTTTATATTGATATTTACAACTTTTTTATGAGTTATAATAAAAAGTGTTTGTTATGAAAGTCTTTGGTGTGAAAGAAAGTCTGTGATGAAATATTTTGTAAGGAATATAAAAATTGTTTCATATTATAGTTTAATAATAATATTTTTCGTATCGTAATACAAATTTTTCGTTAATAACGCGTAAAAGTTTGCTAGTGAAGAATTTTTTCCTGCTTTTTTTGGATTTATCTTATAACGTTAAATGAGTAATGGCCGATTTTACCAACGTCACCTAAGCTTAAAGGATCCCCTAAGCATGGTTAGGGGACTGTTAGGGGACAGTTTCTGTTTCACCGATAGTAAGGGTCACTTAAATGTTAAAATGCCACCTAAATATAGATACTATAAATACAGGCTCTGAAGATGGTAAAATGAAATTTAATTTAGGGGCCAGTTTAGGGGACTTTTAAGCTAGGGATCCCATACGTAGGTGGTAGCTTATGGGGTGTTGGTGAAATCGGGAATAAATCTTGTATATAAAATTTCGTACTTTGAAAACGGCTCTGACAATTTGGATTAAACTTTGTATTTAGATAAGGTTTTTCTTTTTAAGTTTATCTAAATAGTTGTCTTTTCTGAATAAAACGCAATTTTTAACATAAAAAACACATTTTTTATAACTAATTATTAGTCTTTTTCTATCTGCTTTTATGCTGACAATGTCATGACGTAGTGAGAGTGATGAGTAATTGGGCAAGAGTATGTTTTAACGTCGGTTTATAGTTTAAATTTTATTGATATCCATACCTTAATATTATATATGTGAAAGTGTGTTTGTTTGTTTGTTTGTTTGTTTGTTTGTTTGTTTGTTTGTTTGTTTGTTTGTTTGTTCTTTCACGTCGAAACGGAGTGACGGATTGGTGTGATTTTTTTGTGTGGAGATAGTTGGGAGAGTGACATAGGCTACTTTTTACCGCGGGAGATTATCTAATTAATTCCCACAGGAAAACACTATAATAAAATCCAAAAAATATTAATATATAAATGCTCTGCAATAAAATTAAATAAATAAGTGTTTTATCATTTTTCGAAATTCATTCTATAAGGGGGTTAAATAGGGGATGAAAGTTTGTATGAAACTACCTTTTTAGAGATTTTTAGCAGTTTTAGCGCGAGCGAAGCCGCGGGTGTTGCTAGTGTTCAATAAATGTTGTTAGTAATAATTGTATTGATTTAATATTATTGATGTTAGAGTTTTAGATTTAAAATTATCCTAATTTAAATCAAAATAATATTTTACTTATGACTTCTTTAAAGCTGTTGCTGCCGCTTTAAATTGCGAAGCGTCTCTCCTCCCTGTTTTATATGAGTGCACGTAGATTCAAGAATAGGTAGTTTTAGTAAACATTAAAATGAGATTGTTACGAACTAGGGTTCTGAGATCAGAAATTACTAGCTTTATTTGGCAATAAAGATGCTTTATTTTTTATACGAATATGATGGCCACTTGAAAAAGTTCACGTACAACCACACTACAATCTTATTTAATCACTTACCATTGCTTTTATCATTGGCTCCACTACCACTTCCACTATGGCACCTCGGTAGTCTAGTGGCTTGAATAGTTGATTGTAACTTCTGCAGTCCTAGGTTCGAATTCCAAGTCGGGCCAAGTTTAGTTATTGAGTTTTTCCGTCAAGAATTTCTCTATAGCAAGTCGGAGTTGGGGAATCGGCGGTGTCACACTCCTGTGACTCAAATAGCACGTTAATCGGTTCCGTGCCGAATTACACCGGTCGTGTCTAAATAACATCCCATCGAACTTTGTGAGTGAAAGGAGTAGAGAGTGCACCAGTGTTTGCTCGCACACTCGTGCTCTATAATATCTGTCGCGCAGTTCGTTAGTCATGAAATCGGTCAGAAAGACATTATCACTTCACTTCAACTACACTTTTCACTTCTTTATATTTTTCTGAACTTCATGGACCCTTTATTATCCCATTATCCCATTAATATTATAAATGCGAAAGTTTAGATGGATGAAAATTTGGATGAATGAATGTTTGCTACTGCCCCAATCACGCCAGAATGGCTGAACGGATTTGGATGAAACTTGACACAAAGATAGATTATAGTCTGCAATAACACATAGGTTACTTTTTCCGTAGTTTGTTTTTCACAGTCTTCCATACAAATATAGAGGGATGAACCCAAGCGAAGCGAGGATTAGTGGCTAGTATAAAATAAAGAGTAAAATTAAAGAAAATTTCGAAAATATATATATTAAAAAACGATGATGATTTCTTTCTAAAAGTGTTCTGTCACTTTCCTTGACATAACACGCCAATTTCCCATAATATGACCTTGCTGTTGAATAACAACCATCCTTAAATAATTATAATTATTATTTCGGGAAATGTTAGATTTTTGTACATATAAAAGTTTCACCACGCTGCATTCTGGAGATTAGTGCAATAAAATGGCAGAATTGTTGATAGCCCTTCAAATTTAAAAGCATTTTCAAAAACATTTCAAAAAGATATATTAAATTTATTTAATCTTAAAAGTAATTTTGATTTAAAATATATTTAAGACCATCCTTGATTTATCTACACTGATAATATAAAGAGGTAAAGTTTGTAAGCTTATTTGAAGAGTTTAATCTCCGAAAGTACTGATGCGATTCTGAAAATTCTTTCACTTATAAGAAGCTTTATTAACGGGCGCTTTGACTATTTTTGATTCCGCTAAAATGTGTTTACTGTCAGAAATTATAATGACTTTAATTGAAGCTGGAAAAATGGCTGTTGGGAATATATACTGAGTAATATATTACTTGTTCGTAGAAATTTAAATAATTATACAAAAAACAGTGATAGACACACAATAAACACTAGGAATAGAAATAAGCTTGTTACGCCTAGATTTCGACTCAAAAAGGTGAATAAATCCTTCATGGGCTTGAGTATACGCATATATAATAAGATTCCACGAAATATCCTAGATTTACCTTTTCAAAAATTTAAAGATAAAATTAAAATATATTTTATTAAGCAAAGCGATTACACTGTTCAAGAGTTTCTTGTTGATGAAAATGTGTGGAATTGAGTAATATTGACTCATATGCGGGCTATCTATGATGTTATGTTAATAAAATATAATATGTAACTTCGATATTTAAAAGAACAATTGTTGAGTTTCTCGCCGGTTCTTCTCAGCAGAACTGCTTTCCGAACCGGTGGTAGCTTCCTCACGGACTGACCACACTGACGCTTACATTAAAGTGACGATTCAAAAGTAGTTGTAATAAGTCTAATTGAATAAAGTTTATTTCATTTCGTTGAGTTACTTTATCGGCTCTTAGGATTTATATAAAATAGTATAAATTAAAAGAAATTATTACGTGACAAACCCACAAAAAATATCATGCACGCACCTAAGTATGCAATCATCAGAATTTTACCTTTTTTTTGAATTCAGTCATAAATTTTATCTGTTAGAATTCTATTAAAATGTAACTAAAATATATATTTGCAAATCATTTTATGTTATTATTATTTACATAACTTGACTTATTTTCATATACTGAACAACTATCGCGATAGTAAACTAAAATACAGTTCACAGCAAATACAACTATGAGTTGAGCCTAGTTTATGAGCGAGCTTAAGAGATATACGCTCGGAACACAAGCTCTGTACATTGTATCACGTACACCATTTTTAAACAAGACTTTGAAGGATAAAGCAATAGCTTTCTCAATAGAGATAAATAATTGAAGTAGGTATTTACTAAAAAACTGTTGAACGTGTTTATTTCATGCAATTCGATCGACGTTATTTTTTCAAAGAAATAACTTAGGCAAGATTTCATTCTTTAATTATTGAAGAAAAGAAAATATGTAATTCTAGCAGAACCCGCAGCTTCGCTCGCTCTAAAACTACATAAAATCTCTAAAAACGTAGTTTCATACAAACTTTCATTCCCATATTTTACCCCCTTCGAGCATGAATTACAAAAAATGCTAAAACGGGTATTTATTTAATTTTATTGAAGAGCATTAATACCAAGTTTCAAGTTATTCTGATCATAATTTTTTTTGGATTGTATTATAATGTGTTTTCTCGTGGGAATTAGATAAGTTCCCGCGATAAAGCAGCCTAAGTCACTTTCCAGACAAAAAAACACGTCAATCTGTCAAACCGTTTCGACGTGAAAGAAATACAAACAAACAATCAAACAAACACACTGGATAGAGATGACATCAAAATATTATCTTGGAATGGTGATATTAAGTAATTATTCTGGAGTATTAGACTTGAAAAGGTATATATAGTATTACTAAACGTGAACATAGAAATTTTTTCTAATTTACTTTTCTTACCAAATTTTAGAACCGTACATTTTTCCGGGGATAAAAGTAGTGTATGTGTTATTCTGATGTATGAGCTATATTATTGTAAAGTTTCATTAAAATCTATTTAGTAGTTTTTGCGTGAAAGAGTAACAAACATCCATACATTTATACATCCAAGTCCAGACGTCCATACATCCTCACAAGCTTTCGCATTTATTATAATAGTAGTATAGTAACATTTTAGATGTTAAAGAGGTGCTTGCGAAGTCATGTGTATACGTCACCATAAATATGTATCATTTTGTAAATAAAAAATATATATATTAGTAAATATAGAATTTATTACAAAAACAAAAACAAGTCTATCCCTCGGGAACAGTATATTTTTCCAGGATATAAGTAGCCTATGTGTTATTCCAGACTATAATCTATCTCTGTGTCAAATTTCATCTAGATCCGTTCAGCCGTTCTGGCGTGAAAGAGTAACAAACATCCATACATCTGTACTCACGAACTTTCACATTTATAATTTTAGTATAGATTGTGCAATATGAATGAAATGATAAATGTATTTCCTTCTGCCTTTTTGGTTCTTTGTCCGATTCACTTTGTCTTTTCTTCCGGCTGAGTAACGTCAATAAAACTATAAATTCGTGTCGATTTATCTCACAGTTATTCATATTTTTGAGCGATTTTTGTATCTCTATTAAGCTGTGTTATATGTAATTAACATTATAATATTATGTTGCTCGCAATATTCGAGTCTATTGGGTCCCTTCGATCCCTTTATAATCGATCTTGACTGTCTCAGAGAACACTAAAAGTCGATTGCCTCTGATATCTCAATAATGTGTTAGATTACTGATTACCGTCTCATAGGATGATGTGGGCGAGACTGTATTAAGTGCGCTTCTGATCATTTATGCTTACACTATAGTATTTTCAGCATTAATATATACCCGTATATGTGGCATTTAGTGAGATTGCTTGACGTCACTAAAAACGGCCCGGAGCTCATAATTATTATTAACTAATGAGTATAAAGATATTTATCTAAGCAGATTAGTTTAAAATAAATTTCCTTACGAGCTATTTCCTAGCGAGAGATAAGTTATTTACACTGTTTTTTTGATGTCGCTGAGAAAACCTATCATGGAATTCTTGTAGGCAGTTAATTGACAGGGCTACGCGAGATTCTTGCTCACTAAAACCTACAACGGAACCTGTCGCCGCAGTACTGGATCCTTTATTAACCGACAATAGAAATAATTGTAAATTACTCTTGTAAAAGCTTAATAAGCCTTTAAATTACTTTTACATATTAAATATTTAATTAAATTTTCATTTTCAATGTCTACCTTTCAAAGTATTCTTACGGTTGCGTCATAATATATACTGTGCAATATATTCTAGTTCGTAAGAATTTAAATAATTATGTAAAAAACAGTGATAGACACAGAATAAACACTAGGAATAGAAATAAGCTATTTATGTTTATAAAATAATTGTAACCTCTATATTTAAAAGAGCAACTGTTGAGTTTCTCCTGCTGCTTTCCGAGCCGGTGGTAGCTTCCTCACGGACTGACTACACTGACGCTTTCATTAAATTGACGATTCAAAAGTACTTGTAATAGGAGCTGCAACTTAGGAGATTAGCCGAAACAAACAGACAAACAGGCAAACAAAAATTAAAAAAATATTTTTTCTTTTTAGTACCGTATATACTTTCATATGCGTTTACTAAAAAGGTGTTATTTTAACATTACGAACAGACTCTTCAATTTTATTTATCTTTATAGATAACATACTATAGGTACGTATGTGAGTACGCAATACTCCCTGCTAGCAAAGTTTTCACTCAAACTTCGCTCCTTGGGGATAATAATGTAAGCTAATATAGTGTATTTGTTCAGAAGTCACGAATAACCCCCTTAACATAAGTATCTATTTATAAATGTACTAGCAAGACCCGCGGCTTCGCTCGCTCTAAAACTACAAAAAAAACTAAAAGGGTAGGTTTCATACAAACTTTCATCCCCTATTTTACCCTCTTATGGGATGAATTTCGAAAAATGTAAAAGCTCAGTTTCAAGTAATTCTGATCATAAATATTTTTTTGGGTAGTATTCTAACGTGTATTCTCGTGGGAATGAGATAATCTCCCGCAATAAAAAGTATCTATATCACTCTCCAGCCCTTCAAGTATCTCTACATAAAAATCACGCCGATCCGTCACTTTGTTTTGACGTGAAAGAAGGTCAAACAAACAAACACTTTCACATTTATAATATTAGTATGGATGATTAGTATAATATTATAATAACATTTTTTAAGGATAATGACAATGAACAATCATTTTAAAATAAAACCATGTTTTCGGATTTTATCGCGTATTTATTTTGATTTTTGGTGCCCCACTTTTCGAACAAGCAATCGTGGTTACGGGAGAAATTGTCTTTTTTGGAGTTTTTTGCGGATTTATTTTGAATTTGACTTTGCAGCATTCATTTGCATGCTGTTAAGTTAAATTCAAAATAAATCCGCGAAAAAAAATCAAAAAAGATAATTTATTTTGAAATGTCGAATATTCGCGTAAATCTAAGATAAGTATTAAATGAACAATCGTGCTCAAAAGAATAAATAAATAAATTACTGTTATCTGTACTGTATCAGAACATTACAAATTTTATGTGAACTATTAAAAATGAGAAATCTTGATATCTCAGTGTAGGCTTGAAAAAGTTTACGAGACAGTGTTGTTTAGCTAATCTCTTTAAGACTACCCAATACGGTCTGAAAGCGGTCTATAAAGATTTTTTTCTAGATAAACTGTTACTTTTATATTTAATTTTATAGCTAGATTTTACAACTTACTACTGCCTTTATTGCATTAAATTCACTGGAAGGACCATAACTACCTAGTATGTACAAGTTCAAGGTGCAAAATATAATTATTTTTGTTGTTTCTCAGAATTACGAATAGTTAAGTGAAAACTTCTTTGGCCCCGTTGTGTGATTTGAAACTCGATGAAACGAAAAAGTGATATTAATAAGAAACAAACATCTATACAAATTGTAACTAAGCCGAATCTGTACATTAAATATTTTTGAAAAATATTATTGAAATAGATATTATTATCGATACATAGGCCGAATCTATAGTTCTTAGAATTTTTGTTAATCTGTTTGTCTGTCTGTTACCGCATCACGAGAAAACCACTGGACAGATTTTAATGAAATTTGCTATGATGATAGCTTGTTATCTGGGTGTTGACCCTATATGTTGATATAGGGTACTTTTTACTGCGGGAAAATATCTCATCTCTGAGAAATCTATACTAAACGCAAAAACGTAACTAGGGACGAACCCGAGCTGAGCGAGGGTGAGTCTCTCTCTAGTCCATCTATAAGATATACGTGCGAGAGAATGAGATAGAATACATTCTATAGTGTTTCTTATATTCGAGGTCTCCTCTTTATCCGGTGCTTCGCCTCCCCACTCTTGTTTGAAGTTTTCACTTCTACTGCATGTGAACTGCAGAAAAAAAGCGAACTAAAACATCGCCTTTTCCCCACTAGTGACATGATCTCGATTAACCTGTATTAGTAGTAGTAGCCACAAGTACCTACGTACTTGCTTACGTGCTTGCATGATTTACTACTTCATACAATAATTCTAGAATTAATAGGATAATAAAATATCATACTTTTACCCAACTGTAATTCGCAGACAAAATTAGTAAACCCGAAGTCTTTTTTGAATCTACGAAAGAGTCTGATTATAATGGCAATATAAAATTAGCGTTATTATTCAATCATATTTTTCTCGCATTCATATATTATAATATGTAATGGCAATTTATAAGTTAATCAAATACTCATATTAGATAGGTAAATTTGTATGTACTTTAATTTTAGGTTGAAGTAATCATATTAAATATTATAATAAGTTGATTTAAAAAATCCCCAGAGAGAACGCTTGCCAACGTATTCATAATTGAAATGAGCCCAATTGCTGTGATATTATTCTTGAAATACATCTCAAGGGGTTTGCGCTCTTTGTCACATCATATTTTTTATATTTCACTTACTTCACAATTTAATTTACTTTTTTGAGATATAATAAGCAGAACTTTTTGAATAATTACGATTATGAAATGTCACTGAGGGGACTCTCTTTAGAGTAATTGAGAGAAAACGCTAAAATTAAATATTGTGTATGTAAATTTGTTGGTACGTGAGTTACTATTAAAGCTAAGATAGTAATATTACTTAAAAATAAATTAAATATAACGCTTAAGTAACCCCGACGTATCGAAAACGTATGGAAGAGTTATTGGTAGAGGAAAGGTCTAATAAAAGGTAATCTACCGCTATGCCCCAAACGTAGACTCGTGGATATGTGCATACTATCCATGCTCACGTACGGAACACAGACTTGGTCATTGACAAATCAGCAGAGGTCTGCCCTCCACCCTAACGTGCGTTCACCTTGTCGTGGTGGGGGAGCGCAGTAGTGCCCGGCAATCCAACCGGGCGCGAAGCTAAGAAACGCACAGGGAGGTTGCCCACTTCGGTGGGCGGTGGGAGGTGGCCCTCTTCGGGGAGCGGTGTACCTTGCGGGTTGCTCCTGGTACTTCTCTGATAGCAGAGTGGACCTTGGAGCAACCCCATGGTTGTGGTGGTCTGCTTCGGCAGACCTGCCGTCGGGGCGTCGTAGTTGAATACGTAAGCGATCCTGCGACGCCCCATTAAGACGGGGGAAGGTTTTGTTGGGTTTTAGTGGGTAGTACTGGCTGTATTACGCCGGTGAGTCCCACACGTCGTGCGTAAATGCATTTCCCAACGTTAAAAAAAAAAAAAGAGGTCTGCCCTCGAGGTTTGCCAGCTAGCCAGTGCGCAATATTAGGGAGTTCGTCTCCCAGATAGGATAGGATAGGAAAATCTCAGAAATGCACTCCAAAACACAGATATCCAACGTCACTCCAAAGCTGCCCAAATGAAATGGGATTGGGCTGGACATAACTGCCGCATTTACGACGAAATTTGGGCTAAGTCCATTATATTTTGGACTTTACAAGACGTCAAAAGACATCCCAGTAGATCTAGAAGCAGGTGGAGGGACGACTTGGATGCCTTTATAAAAGATTGGTAATTCATCACCAGAAATAGAACATAGTGGAAGGAGAAGAGCCTTTGTCCAGCAGTGGGACACAAACGGCTGAAAAAAAACGTTTAAGTACCGAGGCGACCGAGCTACGCTCGGCATTTTTCGGATAACATATAATAATTGCATTTTTTCAGAAATGACAGCTATAAAAATAAAATTAATAAGAAAATAAATATCTAAGTAAATATATCTAAATGTAATAAAATTTGATTCAAATCGTTAAGAGCCGTTTTCGAGATACACGAATTAAATTTATATCAATACAAGAATTGCTCATTTAATGTAAATTATAATTTAATGTATAATATAAGATTTAACACTCTAAACATCATATCTAAAGTCCTAAAATTTTTGCAATATAAATAAAAAATATACATAATACACTTTTTCTGTTATGTGTCTCATTTAAGGAAAGCCTATATTTGGGAAATTTTGAATAAGCTATACAATTAATGAAAATACTTTTGACTTACATCAATATTTAATTGAAAATCAATCTAATAATTGATCAACGTTTTTATGATTCAATATTTGTAACCATCTTACAATATTTTTTTATAAATATCTTTGTCTATTACATATAATTCTTAATTCGTATAAACTTCAGTCTCAGCTACATAATACCTATATAAAAGGTCAAAAATGACCTTAAACTTAAAAACAATAATTTTAGTTATCAAAATAAAAAAACATGGCTTCTCCACAGTCTTTTTGAGTTCATTTAAAACAGACATGGTATGGTGTCAATTTTTCTAACTTAACATATAATACTTTCTTAGATTTACGCGAATGTTTGACATTATTAAATAAAACTATCTTTTCGGATTATTTCGCGGATTTATTTTGATTTTTGGTTCCCGACGTTTCGAATGCTTTACAGCATCCATGGTCACGGGAGAGACTGAGGTGTTACATGTCTTAAAGATATAGTTGTTACAGACATGTAACACCTCAGTCTCTCCCGTGACCATGGATGCTGTAAAGCATTCGAAACGTCGGGAACCAAAAATCAAAATAAATCCGCGAAATAATCCGAAAAGATAGTTTTATTTAATAATAACTTAACATATTTAGAGAATTTTCCATTACAGTGAGGGCATTCAGCTAAGTTTGACTCTTCATCACCACTACTGTCATAAACTTTAAAGTCAACTTCAGATGAAGAGCTACGTACTGTACGCGCCGTAAACACTGTGCAGGTTTTATTCCAGACATTTCTAACAGGCGGCATCTGCAATAAACAAAAAACTGTTGTTTAAATAGTTTTTTTTTTACAAAAAAACATGAAATACCTAACAAAATGCTTTTGTATTTAATAAATATGAGTACTATAAAATGATGAAAAATCTCTCATACTTTTATTTTATCGGATTCTTAAAATATGCAATATCTATAAACAATATAAAGTTATTATAAGTTATTGTATTTGGTTGTATTCATTTGCTGGTTGGCTTGCAGATAAACGAATAACGATTTTTTTCAATAATGAAAATTCATTGTAATCGATCTATTGAATTTTTCATCCGTCTTTTATAGTAATTGAAAAAGCAAATATTACTTTTAAGTTTAAAATAAAAAAAAATGGAGCTATTGTGAACCAATATCCATTAACAACGGTTAAAAACCTTCAATATCTTTCTATGTCAATAATATTTTCATTTATTGTGAAAAAAAGATTAAAATAAAAGCTTAATTTATAACTTAAATTGTACCTTACTTATGTTTTCATATTACTTTTTTTCAATGTAACAAAACCTGTTTATGAATTAGAATAGCTTTAGGGTAGTGATATGATTCGTTTAAGGGTATCTACACACTTACAATGTCGATTCCGATGGCTCAGTCTAGTGGGATACAACACGAACCGTTTTGAATGCTTTGTAGGACCATTCTGTAATAATTATATTAAAAAAAATAAGATTAATTAGCGTAAAGTCTTTTTAATTATTTTCCTTGATTTAAAAAAAGGAAAATAAAAAAATATTTTAATGAATTATTAATTTTGTAATTATTCATTTAATTATATTCTCCTTATATTATAAACGCGAAAGTTTGTGAGGGTGTATACATCCATACAAAACTACTGAACGGATTTTGATGAAACTTTACAGTCATATAGCTTATACTTCAGACTGCCTCGG
Organism: Brenthis ino; assembly: GCA_921882275.1. Taxonomy (NCBI): domain Eukaryota; kingdom Metazoa; phylum Arthropoda; class Insecta; order Lepidoptera; family Nymphalidae; genus Brenthis; species Brenthis ino. The sequence continues at coordinate 4,000,352 of OV170227.1, forward strand.
TGGTGTAGTGGCTAGCACGTACGGTTGCACACCCGGAGGTCCTGGGTTCGAGTCCCGGGTCGGGCCAAGTTTAGTTATTGAGTCTTCCTGTATAGTAAGTCTCAGTAACAGCCCGGAGTTGGGAAGTTGGCGGTGTTTCACCCCCGTGCCTCGGAGAGCACGTAAAGCCGTCGGTCCTGCGCCTTAACTCTCACCGGTCGTGTCGAGTGGTCGTCCCACCGGAGTATGAGAGTGATAGGAATAGAGAGTGCACTTGTGTCTGCGCGTACACTTGAGCACTATAATATCTCCTGCGCAGTTGGCTAATCTCATTGAGATTGGCCGCCGTGGCCGGAATCGGCTAGGAGAACATCATCATCACTTCAGACTAACAGATAAACCATAATTTATAATGATATAGTAACACTTAATTGTACTACGCAGACGAAGCCGCGGAAAAACGCTAGGTAGGCAATAAAGCAGTGCAGCTGGAAGCTCTCATGGGTGCTATGCAGCATGCATGAATACGAGAACATGAATTTGTTTGTGTGAAATTATGAATTTGAACGATATGTTCTTTGTGTATACACCTTAATATCTCATTGAGGCGTTTTCGCTATATTTGAAAAGTTTCGCGACAACATTAACATGTTTAAGGCTAAGCATTTCTCTTTTCTCATTCCCAAGTCATTTTCGTGTCTAGATAAAGCTTTTATGCTGTTTTTAGTCAATTAAAAAAAAAACAGAAGGTCTTCTTTGAATGAATTCAATTTCCAATTTAATATACCACTATCTAGAAAATTCATCTAGAAAGGTTTTTTATAATTAATGTACGCTTATCATAATTTTTTGAGATAGAATATTTGCCATTAGATACTGTTGCTACGATTTTATATTAATATAGCAATCAGACCAGGCAAACTGATTACGATTCTAGTTGCAGTCGAGTAAGAACAGTATACAGAGCATTATTCTCGTGACCAATAGTGGTCGTGGGTAGTAGTTACATGTTACATATGGTCATGGACGCGTAATCATTTGTGGTCACCGATATCAACTGGGCGCGGCCACATATTGCACGGTATTGAATGCTAGCAACTTGCGACGTCCCTAGGCACTAAGTGTTACTCCATCTAGGTATCTCTAAGTTTCATTGAAAATTTCTGTTTGTTTCAGCATGAAAGAATAACAAACATACACATATACAAACTTTCGCATTCACAATAGTAGTACGGTAACGCAATGTTTGGCATTGGTCGCTGGAACCACGGTCACGGTCGTGGTACGCGAGGTGTCAGATCGGTCGTCTACGTATGTATGACGTATGTACGGTGTGAGCTGCGTAGAAAGTTATAATTTTAACCTTTACACTACGTTCAAGCTTCTATTTTATTAATATCTAAAATGGTAAAGTTGTTTTGTTTGTTTGATGAAATATGCGTGGGTGAAGTGATGGACGAAATGGATTTGGATAAAACATTTATAAGGACGCTTTATCACAGTATCGTAAACTGTATATACACGGTATTCTCGAGAGATAGTACTTAAACTTTAATGCCGTTTCAACCACATTTACGTATATTTTTGAAGTTGCTGAAGTCGTTCCCATGAGACATTAATTCGTTGCAAAAAGTTAGTGAAATGAGTGAAGGTTTATAATATATATCTAATTACATGAGTTTTATATAAATTTGTAAGCGTTTTATAAAAAAAATGTTACTTCTTTTGAACTCAGATTTTTCATACATCCTATTAATATAACAAATGCGAAAGTTTGTAAGGATGTATAGATGTATGGATATTTGGATGTATAGATGTTTGTTACTCTTTCACGCCAAAACAACTGAATGAATTTTAATGAAATTTTACAATAATATAGCTCATTCATCAGAATAAGACATAGGTTACTTTTATCCCGGAAAAATGTACGGTTCCCGTGGGATAGATGTTTTTGTTTTTCTAGAAGCAAATCCGAGCGAGGCGAGGGTGAATCGCTAGTAGTTAATAAATAAGCTTTTAAAGCGATCAATTGTTTCTTCCTCAGTCTGTGTATATATAACAGATCGTTGGTCAGTAATAGAACATTAACGTGATCATTAAAGAAAACGTTATATCTCTTTATAGGCTAAAGTTAATCGTTTTTGTATAGCGACAATCTGTTGTTTAGAAGTATAATAAATTATATTTGGTCTTTCTAGCTTAATTATGGTAGGCACCTACTTATTAAGGTATGAAAAGTAACCTTCTAAACAAGTATCTCTTTAGGATATATTATTATGTTGTAATTAAATTGTGACGACACGTTTGCCTCAGTTTGTAGTGACCTTACTTGCTGTGCCAGCGGTCGCGGGTTCGAGTCCCGCAGAGGGCATTCATTTGTGTGATGTCCAATGTTTGTACTCCAGTCATGGGTGTTTATATTTATAATGTGCATGTATTTAAAGTTATATATGTGTACTGTATCAACTATCCAGTATCCAGAACATAGCTTCGTAGCTTACTGTGGAATGAGATGGTCCTATATGTTAATGTCCCAACAAAGGCTAGAACGTTCTTTAAAAGACGATCGTATTTGATTTAAACTAGCTTTGATAACTATGTATGGGCCATGTACTTGCTTTGCTTCAACCCACCAAAAAAAATATGAAACTATCTCACGAAAACGTCTATCATAATAATAGGGAATTACGACGTTCATCTTTTCAACCGACTTCAAAAAGGAGGAGGTTCTCAATTCGACTGTATTTTTTTTATGTTTGTTACCTCAGAACTTCATCATTTATTAACCGATTTGGACAATTTTTGTTTTGTTTGAAAGAGTATACTTCCAGATTGGTCCCATTTAAATTTCAAAAAAAAAATACCACCCCTGAGGGTGGAAAGATAGCTAATGATGGATTTAACCTACTTCTAATTGTCATATTGACTTGAAACTTTGCAAGTGTTTCTATTTCCGTTGATAGTACAGTGGTTTGGTATTGGTAAGGCCAGAAGGTGGATAGGTGGAACTCTTCAACGGCTAATAGTAGATACTTTGAGTTTGGGCTTATTTTGTATGATTCGACAAGCCTAACAATTAAAAAAAAAACGATAGAATTCTTACTTTGCTACTACTGTCTACACTAAAAACTAAAAATAAAATCTTTTTAACAAAAAAATAAAAACCGACTTCAAACAAAAGCACTAAAAAGTAAAAAATAACTGATTGGTAGTTTTTATTTACTATACATACCTAATCAAATATATTCGAAGTCGGTGTGCTTTGGCTAAGTAATTAAAGCCTACCTATTAAATACATACCTAATGAAATATTTTCGAAATCGGTGCCAGCCCATACAAAGCAAAGCACACCGACTTCGAAAATATTTGATTAGGTATGTATAGTAAATTAAAACTACCAATCAGTTATTTTTTACTTTTTAGTGCTATTGTTTGAAGTCGGTTTTTATTTTTTTGTCGTATGGAAGCAGGTATTCTGAAGATAATAAGTAGCCTCACTTGAATCTGATAATGGAAGTTCCACTAAAACTAGTTCAGTATTACCTGTTGAAGTAATGTAATTTTTAGATATTAAATCAAAACAGACCAGTACTATTTTGTATATATATGTATTTATTTTGTAACTTGCGAACACAGAAATACTAATAAGTTATACGCAACGCCATGACAGGAAAAAATAATTAAGAACAGTAGGAGTGAGGAAATAGATGGCGCTATGTGTAGAATAATAAAGATTATAATATTTACCACAGATTACAACAATACCGAAAAAAAAAACTGAACGACAAACATTTTGAAACGTTTGTTTGGAACTGGTTATTATACGAAAAAACATAAATGTTCAATGGCGGAGTTGTATAAAATATTGTAATCATAAGCGAACATAATTCTGCCTCTTCATAATATTAGAAGTATACAGTACAGATAAAAAATAATGCGTAGCCATTTTTATCACAAAAATAATTTCAATTGTCAAAAGGGTGAAAAAATTCATAATATGAAAATGTTTGTTTCTTTGAAAATTGTTTTCCTTTCTCATTTCAACTAAAAATATATCTACATTCAAATCTCATCTAAATAATTGAAAAATGACATAATAAAATGGGCCTTTAAAAAATCATCCACGCAAAACCTTCGCCTATCACTAGTGGTGAATATGTCATTTGATAATCATTTTAACACTTAGAACATTGAACACAGCGTTGGATTACTAAAGTAAAACCTGATATCAGAATTCTAGTGACCGATAATGCTATTCACTCCATAAAATTCCCCAAAAGCTAAGCTTTCAACATTAACCGACTTTGTTATGGTATGCGTCGAGTGTGTTATCAGTACGTGCAAACAGGCACCATGAGTGGCTATTGACCCTGATTGCTAAAAGTTAGAACGCGGTTTTTCAACTACGGTTTCGGTACTTCATTTATAATGTATGAAATAGATTTTTCCTTATCAGCTCTTTATTAAGTAAAACCGATACAATTTTTAATAATTATGAAAAAATTCCATGTTTTTTTATTATATAAACATTTGATTTTATATTTCAATATCATTCTGTGAATAAATGTGTAGAGGTTTATTAAAAACTTTTTCGTTCGTTTGGTGCGAACACCAAATTAGTTACTTACATTTGTTGAAGAGCTCAGGTATTGACATTAAAAATGTTATATTATTTATAATTTTTCAGTTTTTACTTTCAATACTTTTATTAGGGCAGTGGTAGCCCAGTGATAACGGGCTTGCTTGGGAAACCGAGTGAAGCTGGCTTAAATCCCGTATCTCGTTCTATCTTCTCTGATATTTTCATGTGTTAAATCATTTTCTACATGATTGTCACTTGTCTTACGTTGAAGGAGAACATCGCAAACCTGCATGTCTGAGAGAAACTAGAAAGTTTTTAAAGGCATGTGAAGTCCGGCAACCCACACTTGGCCAGCGTGGTGAACTATGATCTGAACCCCCTCCTATTGAAGAGAGCCCCGTGCCCAGAAATGGGACAGTAAAAAGAGATGTATGTAGAAATCAACTTGATAAGTAGGGTAATAACACGTAGTGGTCTCATCCATTCAATAAAGAAAATCATCAAAATCTGACTACCCTGTAAAATGCTTTGTCGTGCATAAATGTGTGTCAATTATAGAACATTTTGTTTTACCTGTTAAAAAAATTAATTTAAAAAAATCCTATATTTCACAAAGGTGCTTTTCATCGCCTGAATCGTCAACCTGTAAGGCTTATAAAATCTCAACCCTCCTGATATATTGGTACCATTTATCAAGAGGATGATTAAATGCCATATTAATATCCACGTTAGGTTAAGGGTCTTCACATCAATATCCGTAGAAAATTATTCAGCGTGGTAAAATTATGACTTTAATTTTTTTATAAATTAAAAGGTTCAAGGTTTTTCACTTGTCATGCGATTCACTGTCGTCATCCAAAATATATAAATTTCCATCTATATGGAATGTTACTATACATAATATAATAAAATTGTGAGTCTAATCTGTACATTAAATATTTTTTTTCTTATTGAAATAGTGATTATTATATTACAATACAGAGGCCGAATCTATTGATCTTAGATTTTTTATATGTCTGTTTGTCTATCTATGACCGCATCACGGGAAAACCACTGGAGCGATTTTGATGAAATCTGGTATGATAGTAGCTAGCTGGTTATTCGGGTCAGCATATTATAGGATACTTTTTACCGCGGGAAAATATCTCATCTCTGACAAATTTATACTAAACTTTAAAACGTAACTAGGGACGAGCTCGAGCGGAGCGAGAGTGAGTCGATAGTTTATTATACTTTTCGTCGCATGTTATTTATAGAATAATATCATCAATGTCATCATAATTTCTTTCGTTTTTTGTTCTTGTCATGATTTTTTTTTAATTAGTTATTTCATTTTGTTGCTGTGCTTACTTTTGTTTAATAATTTAGTATGTGTACGATTAATTTATTGTCATAGACGACGCTTGTGAGGCGTTAATAACTGCGACACAGTTTTACACTAATATACTTATTATCGTTAATCGGTTTTTGTTATACATATAGGTACTAAATGTTTTAAATGAATAAAATAAATACATAAAAATCTCTGAATTTTATTTTAATCATATATTAATTAGTCGAATAATAGGAATTTATCGAAACCATTTTGGTATGGAGATACCGGAGATTTTAAGAAATACAGACATCTAAGAAGTAGTAAAGATAAGCTTGACAAAACCGTAACCAACGTAAATGTGAAGTCAGGTATAAGTTGACATGACGTAGCGTTGGGGATACTGTAGAATAGCATAAGCTAAGCAAACTTGTCGTGTTATATACGTGTATTTTGTAAATTAGAGGTAAAGGTATGTAGATAAGACTGTACCACTCCAGTATATCTGTCTATATGCAAAGTATTCAAAACCATATTCTTTATTTACTTTGGCGATAGAGTCTTATATTATCTTAGATTGAATTATTCCATATTTTACATATTATTTTACTAGTTTAGTACCTATGGTTGCGAGTTTGAAACCCGTAGAAATGTTAGAAGGCAATAAGAGTTGTGATGCCCTCTAACACATTTCTCGACTGTCTGTTTTTTCTGTTTTTGCCTGCCTAGAATATAGTTTTTTTTACTTTCTAAGGGCCACTTTGGATATATGATAGATTATAAATAATATCACTTTGTATTTGTACCTTTATAAATAATTAATTTATTGACATAATAATTAACACCTCCAGGTAAATTTCTAAGAAATTAATTTAAATTCTAATAAATCTATTAAAGGGAAATTAATAGTTTAAAGTTCTAACCTAACGTCATATAGCATAATAGCGTTTTCACGCAGCTAGCATTAGTAGGACGTATAGAACATACAAAGTGAAAATAAAAAAATATAATTCATACTGTAAACTATTTTTCTTTTTGGAAAGAAATATTACAAAATACCTTATATGTTATGAGGGAATATATTTCATTTGAAAGAATCTTAGGAAATGTACTGACTTGAAGATAACTTCTGTTTGCGACCTCACATCCTTGTTTATATTGTAACTAGCGACGCACCCTCGCTTCGCTCAGGTTCGTTATTTGTTCCTGTAATAGTTATTCTGCTATGCGGGGTGAAGGCAAATCCAACAAAACAAAGATAATCAAAATCGGTCCAGCAGTTCTCGGGTTATAAGTCTTGTAATAAACCCGACTGTGTTTTATATATACCTTTAGATGTGTTTCGTTTGTTTCATAACCACAAAACTTTACATCCTCTCTAGTTTACTTTGCTTATTACTCTGTGCATTGTTTTTGGGTACATTTTAAGGTTTTAATTGACTGCCTTCCACTTCTTATTTCATTTTTAGGGAATGTTTTTAAAAAAAACGTATTGTTTATTGAAAGAAATTCTGGTGTAAAATTCCATGCTTTTATATTTAGGGGCTTATCCACCATACTTTTTTGAGTTTAAAAGAAATAGTAAAGTTTTGCTTTTATTGAAGACTAGCATTGCCCGCGGCTCCGCCCGCGTTCAGATGACCAAAAACCAAATTCTTAGGTTTTACCTATTAGTATACTCTTACATTGCATTTTTTGTATTTTTTCTCAGAAATGAGACATTTTACCGCGGTAAAAAGTATCCTATATGTTGACCCGGATAACCAGCTATCACCTTACTCAATTACCTCCAGTGGTTCTTCTGTGATGCGGTAACAGACAGACAGACATACAGACAGACAGACAAAAAATCTAAAACCTATAGATTCCGCCTCTGTATCGATAATAATGTTTATTTCAATAAGATTTTCCAAAAAAATATTTAATGTACAGATTCGGCTTAGTTACAATTTTATTATATGTATAGATGAGTATAATGTTAATAATCTTGGGTGGGGCAACAGAAAAAGTCGTGTTAGACAGTCTATTTTCTCAAGTAAACGATTAGTAAAAAGTACTACAAGGTAATTAATTAAATTTCATTTTAAAGACCAATAATAAAAGTTAGCTCGAACCTTATTTTAGTAATAAATAGCATCAAAGTGTTATGTTTCTACTACAGATGACCTCTTAGTCCGGAACAAATAAAATCTCGTGCGTAAATAATGGCAGGCAGTATTGCCTGGATACTCGTGTCTTGGAAACACTGAAGGGTTATCTAACGATACCATAGGGACGATAGCGATTTATATTTTTTGTTATTTACACTGTTAATCATTAAATAAAGGTATTAATTTATTTTTTATTAATTTCATTTTTACACATTATTTACCTATAATTGATTATTTTTTTATCTTTGCCATTTATTAAGAATTAAGAAACATTAAACTCAAGGAATACTTCTACAATTTTATTCTATCGCAACTGAACTGCTATTATATGTACATATATTTATATATAAACTAGCGACTCAGCTTCGCTCGGGTTCGTTCCTAGCTTGCTTACCAATACAAACTTTCATCCCCATTTTCACCCCCTTAAGGGATGATTTCTGGGATGGATTTCTTTATCCTACGTCCTTCCCAGGGTCTCAAACTATATTCTTATCAAATTTCATCTAAATCGGTTCAGTAGATCCAGAGATTACCACCTATAACGTCACAAACTCACAATTCACAAACTTTACTTCTTTATTATATTAAGTATAGATATGTATGTATATATGTAAGTTTGTAAATGTTTTGTGTATATGTGTATGTTTGTTATTTCTTCATGTTCAAACAGATGGACGGATTTGGATAAAAATTATAATAATAATAATAAATGTGTTGGGATATTAACACACAGCACCATCTAGTTCCATGGTAAGCTACGAGGCTTGTGTTATGGATACCAGACAGTTGCTTCACTACACATATATAGCTTTAATTACACACATTATAAATATAAATACCCATGACTGGAGCACAAACATTCGTGCTCATCACACAAATTAATGCCCCGAGCGGGACTCGAACCCGCGACCGCTGGCACAGCAAGTAGTACTACAAATTGAGCCAAACGTGTCGTCCCCAGGTAGACTATAACTAATTTATGAATGATACTTCCGAATACTGGTATATTAAGATTGTACGAGACGCCCTTATGTTAATTTACTACGCATACTAAGTTAACAAAGTATGATAATAAAGAACTAAGTAAAATGTCTTAGGAAATTACTAACTTTAGATAATGTATGTATATATGTATGTATGTATTCAGCCCTTTTTAACGTCCTACTGCTGAGCACGGGTCTCCCTTCAGTACGAGGGGGATCAGGCTATAGTCCACCACACTAGCCGAGTACGGGTTGGCGGACTTCACATGTCTTTCGAAAACTTGCTAGGTTAACATACAGGTTTCCTCACAATGTTTTCCTTCAACGTTAATACAAGTGGTAATCATGTTGGAAATGATTCGCACATGAGAATATCAGAGTTGGGAGACCCGGGATTTGAACTCACTTTAATTGATTTCCCAAGCGAGCGCATTACCATTGGTTTACCACTGTGTTTAGACTTTATCTTATCTGTAGGTTCGTTGTCATCGTTTTATTGACAAAACTTTAAATACGTTATAAACCTAATATATAAAATTTCCATGTCACAATGTTAGTTACCGTACTCCTCCGAAACGGCTTTACCGATTTTTACCAAATTTTATATGCGTATTCAGTAGTTCTGAGAATCGGCTACTATCTATTTTCCATACCCCTAAGTGATAAGGGTGGCCCACATTAGGGACGAACCCGAGCGGAGTGAGGGTAAGTCGCTAGTATTTTATATGTTTTTCAGTATATTTGCTGTGATGAAATGTAGAAGTAATGTTACAAAACGATCTAGAATTATAATCGTCACATATCATCTTCACATGCATTTGTTAAGTTTAAACTTAAATTAATGTTTAAAAATTAAAATTATATTTTTTTATTGTACATATTTATCAATTTTCCCCATATTTTATATCAACTCTTTTGTTATTATACCTCTTACCAAATAGTTTTAATTTTGAAACATTTACAAAGTTCAATGTGTTTTACTCTGTTTTAAATATTTTATTATTTTTTGTTGTTTTTGAGGCAATAACTTTTTATACCTTTTAAATTTTAAAAATTCATATTATTCAAAAAAAAAAAAAATATCTAAGATTTTTTGTTAATTTTTTATGTTTGCTTATTTATTGTGTATTGTTTTTTACTTGACTTTTTACGAATTTATTATGATTAATATATATTTATTTTAATTTATATAGGACAGATAAGTGATAAGTTTCGGAACAGCTGTTTATACTGCATGTTGAGTTAGCCTATAAGTGTGGTGTATAGTGTAAAAAATATTCTATACGGAATTGTGTATGAAAGATAAAATGGCTTCCTATATAATAAATAAATAAATAAATAAATATAATTCTTCCATGTTTTGCTAAAGGTACCATTAATCTGATTATGCCAAAATTTAGTGGAGTCGTACGTGCGAGATGTATCGGTAATTTATCTGAATACGGCACAAAGGTCTAATTCCGAAACAAATAAATTATCCAATTTATGTTACAGTAAGCCAACTCTGGCATTTACTAAAGTTTATACTATCTAATTTAACCTCTGACACAGTTACACTATATTCATATTTTGTTAGGGTACCATCATTCTATAAAATTCATAAAACTGAATTCAAATCCTCAGAAGCTTGGACTACAGACGGAAATAAACATGTGAATCCCATTACTTACTTTAAGATCTTTCTAGGAATAAATATCTGAGCATGTATAAATTAGTTATTGATAGATTTAAAATTACTTGCATGGACTATTACTAGATCTGAATCACCAGATATAAGATACTCAATAAATAAAATATATACGCTTTGAATAAAATCTACTAATCCTTTCTAATACATTATTTGTCGATAATAATTATATGACGGAGGGGGACTTAGTTACCTTTTGTCTGCTAGGATGTAAAACTTAAAATGTTCCAAAATTGGTTTCCGAGCTTAAATGTCATATAAAAATATAATTTATTTTTGAGAATACCGACTTAGACTTCAATCCATCTACGAGTATTTTTTAATTTTGCTCTGATTTGTGATCTTTTTTAAATATGATATTGCTCTTATTTTATGTACAATATTTTTGGTGTGTCCATAAAACTAAAAAGGACACCTCAATTTTATATGAAATCATAAAATGGTTAGTACAAGTCTTATCTTAAGGTTGTTCCTAAGCTCTTAAGCTCAAAAAGACGACTATTAAAAGCTCCTAAACAATTTTGATTTTATTGCTCTCTCTCTTTGCTTTTATTTTTGGAAAATATCACTTCTCTATTATTTAGACCATGATATAATTTTCGTGTATAATGTAAAAAATAAATATAAATATCCATACTTATATTATAAATGTGAAAGTGTGTTTGTTTGTTTGTTTGTTTGTTTGTTTGTTTGTTTTTTTGTTTGTTTGTTTTTTTTTGTTTGTTTGTTTGTCCTTCTTTCACGTCTAAACGAGCTGAGGGATTGGAGTGATTTTTTGTGTGGAGATAGTTGGAGGGCTGGAGAGTGACATAGGCTTTTGTTTACCGCGGGAGATTACTTAATTCCCACGGGAAAACACGTTAAAATACAATCCAAAGAAATATTTATGATCAGAATTACTTGAAACTTGGTATTAACGCTCTTCAATAAAATTAAATAAATAAGTGTTGTAGCATTTTTCGAAATTCATCCCATAAGGGGGTAAAATAGGGGATGAAAGTTTTTATGAAACTACGTGTTTAGAGATTTTTTGGAGTTTTAGCGCGAGCGAAGCTGAGGGTTCTGCTAGTACTAATATAAAAAACAATTATAATATATTTATAATTGCGTTTACGACAACTTTATTTATAATCACTTTTAAATAATAATTATTTTATTCTCAGTTTGAACAACACCTTGAAAGTTATCTTGCTAGTGTAAGTGCGATCCTCGAACTATAAAGAGATCTTGAGTCGATAAAGAAAATCTTATAGAGAAATTATTGAGGCAATAAATAAAAAAAATTAAAAAAAACTATACATATGGACTGTTATATACTGGAAACAATCAATGGTATACTTTACGTAATAATAATAAGGCAAAACAGTTCAGTATATTTTTGTCTCTCTGTTAGTTAACTGATTTTCTTTTTCGAAAAATGATTACGGTCTGATTTCGACCACTGGGAAAAGACTAGTGTTATAGTAATAAGCTTTTGGCTGGGTGGGATTTGAATTTCACTGCTGGGAATTTTCTGTGTGACCAATACAAAATAATTAAAATGATTCTGTAAGAATGTGCGACTTTATAGTTTGATTAACCTGGTACATCTCAGTTTTCCTCCTTGAAATATGATTTTCTATAATCGATGTTGATTATAGAAGATTTGAGTAATACTGGTATTAAAGAAGCAAAACTTAACTATAAGAATAAATATTTGGTATATGAAAGCGTTTGAGAATAATGTATCTTTTTTCTATCTCTACTTTTCTTTCCTACATATGTACAGTTACTGCTTACCAACGGGCAGTTGAATGAAAAAAATATGTAAAAATCTGTGTGCATTTTACAAGTTAATCTTATCGAAGATTGACTTAAAATGCGAAAATATATTATATAGGAAATTGGTAATATGTTTCAGATCAAACCAAGAATTCATTTTTTTCTTACATCTAGCCAACAGTTGTATGTTGGGTCGTATTCAAAAGTTCCTATGTGGCAGATATGGATAAGAGAAGTTACTCACATTTAAAATGTAAGCTTTGTGAAAAGTGGCGATGCTTTAACGAACTCTTATGTAAAGTGTTGTTCTGTGCATGCTGAAATATAAATTAAAAGAATTTTATTATATAACTAGCAGAACAACAAACACATATGGAATACAAATACACATATAAAAAAAAAAAACAAAAAAGTAGGCTTCATACAAACTTTCATCCAACATCAACCCCCTATAATATTAGGATGAATTTTGAAAAATGCTAATACACGTATTTTTTTAATTGTATTGAAGAAAGTTAATACCAAGTTTCAAGTAATTCTGATCACAAATATTTTTTGGATTGTATTATAATGTGTTTTCTCGTGGGAATGAGATAATTTCATGCAGTTAAAAGAAGTCTATGTCAGTCTCGAGACCTCCAACTATCTCTACAGAAAAAATGACGCCAACCCGTTGTTGAGTTTCGATGTGAAAGAAGGACAAACAAACACACTTTCACTTTTATACTATTAGTAATTATGGATATTGATAACGAAATAAACAATAACATTTTACTTTTACGTTTATAAGAAAAAGATTCCAGAAGATAAAAAAATATAAAGAGTACACGTATTTTTACGCGCTGTAACAATTTATTTTAATAACCTAAATTAGCTAAATTACTCTGCGCATTCTTCAATAGGTATTTTCATTTTGATAATTTAGTATTTGTTTTTTAGACGTAGAAGAAAATTTCCGTAATAATTTACGTGATTGTTTCAATAATCAAAAGCTACAACATTCTTGAGTAACAAAACATATTTTAAATTATGTAGTAAGCTTAAAAGAATCATGGTAATTTATATCAAAATCGATGTTTTGGGTTTCTCTACTAACAGAATTTCAAAAGTTTCTAGACTCTAACGCTTTATAACGTTTTCTTTAGGTAAAAATAAGCGAATTTTTATTTACGACAAAAACTAATTCTTGCCAATTAAAATGAGATTATTTTCAAAATATTATCATGGTAAGTAGACAGACAGAGTAAAGTTACTAAATATAATATTAATATGAATTAATATTGTACCAGAAAGGAAGTTAAAGTGTAAAACTAAGAGAGAGAACTAGTTATTACGATAGTTCTACTAAAATACACAATTTAATAATTTGAATGTTATGTAAAAACCATTGAAAGCTTATTCCTGTTTTACGATCGACATGTGCTAAATAAAACTATGCAGATACGTCTATTATTATAATGCTGAAAGGTTAACCACGCATCGTCGTATAGCCTATACATGTACAATTATAGTATCCACTCAATAACTCTAGTTTGTTATTATACAGGGTGGAACAAATAAATAGTACAATGGTACATGGTAGAAAAGTACCATAAATATTTAAGTTATCAAGATTTATTCTAAGGAAACATATTTTTTTTAAATAAAGCAATATTTGATAAAATCAATATTTAAGGTATATAAACTCATAACTCAAATGTCAAAATTAACATTAAAAGTTAATATAAACCGTCAATTTAAGTTTAAAATTAGCATTGCCAGTCCACTGGGAAGTTATCACCACATCGTAATGTGTTTATGCTGAAAGGATAAAACGAATTTATTGCTATTTTAATGTTACCAATTTTGCTAATATCCCTGTTCACTGAACATATCCGAGGCCAACCCTATATCATGGGCCTGGAAAACAGAACACATGAGCATTTTCTCAGACTGCGACAAATGCTTATAATAATGACTAATACAGTTGTGTTCCGAACGGGAATCAAACTCCCTACCTCCAGTATAAAGATGTCACGCGGCCATCAATCGTTAATTTATTAACTTAATAAATGAATATGTACGAGTATATTTGACGTGATTTTTCAATCATAGTAAATTTAATTTGTTATTTGTACTGAGAAATGCGGTCAAGTTGGGGCAAATATGAGCTAAATATTTGTCCTGCTTAGAATCCTATGTCAATATTTTGATCTATTTAAGTATCGGTCTGATATTTATTGGTCAAAGCTTATATTTTTACTTATTCAAGACTCACAAAATAAGTTTTCATGTTTGGAAATTAGAAATAAGTTATAAAATAACATGTTCTTTTTCTTATTTAGGTGTCCTTCTGACTAATTAATGTTGGTAGCCAATTACATATACTTCTTTCTTACTTTCTTTCGTGAGAGGAAATGGATTTGGTAGCACTCGCTATTCTTGTTTCTAGAAAAATGTTGCACTCCAACCAACGCCTCTCCTTCCAGTAAATTTTCCCAAAATAATGAGTTGCAGTTCATACAAGACACATACATACATATAAATGATATATGATATATATATAATGAAATAAAATAAAATATAATGAAATATATAAGGATATATACATACGATACAGTTCATACAGTTCAACACATTACACATGCCTAAGATACTAACCTTTTCTCATCTTGACAGTATGATAGAGTTCTTGTGTTTGGTAGACTCTTCGCAGTGAGTCCAGTTAATGCCAAACATGCTTCTGTATATCGCTTCAAACGTTCATTACGTGCTATTTTTAATCCAAGTTCTTTACCAAATTATTACGTTAAAAACATTCATTGTGCTCAAAATGATTTTTTTTAATTTAACAGGAGATTATTTATTCAAAATTTCATTATATTGACGGCGAATAATAGAAGCATAGATACAAAATAAGATTACAAGATTACAGAGAAAAGTGTTTTGTTTTCAGAATTTACAGACTTGCAAAGGAGAGATTGGCTTACGTATAGCGGAAATTAAAATTCAGCAATGAGAGTAGACAAGGCTATCAAAGTATTACACTATATAAAACATTGAACTAAAATAAAGTTTGCTCAGTAACAATGCAATTTAATCAGTAAAAAAAGAGTGTTGAAATTAAACAAAAAGTTTATTAAAAATGTAAGCCAGTACATAACACCAACATATGTACAGTATTTGTACTGTATTTTATTTATTACATTTGTGAATTGTAATAAATTGTTTAATTTAAAATAATTATATTAATTATTATTAATTATAACATGGCTGCATTTAAAAGCTTTTAATAATATTAAAGAATTAGCGGTTCACCCTCGCTTCACTCGGATTCGCCTCTAGTAAAACAAAAACAAACCTATCCCACGGGAACCGTATATTTTTCCGGGATAAAAGGAGCCTATGTATAATTCCAGACTATTATCTATCTCTGTGCCAAATTAAATCCAGATCCGTTCACCCGTTCTGTCGTGGAAGAGTAACAAACATCCATACATACTCACAAACTCTCACATTTATAATATTAATAATACAGATTTATTTTGGATTTCTTTTTTTGTTTGCTATATACTACGCGTATAAGAATGGATTTAAAACACCTAGAAATTAATATTCTATAGTGTCCTATTTATATATTTTTTTTCATATCGTTATTAGCGTCATGTGGAGGCCTTAGTTCTCTATAAATCAGGCTTTGGATTGAAATAAAATATTTTTTTATTTTTGTTATACGTACGTGCATAATTTTGATATTCAATGCCGTCCTGTCTTCTTCCTACGTAGGTAAGAAGGCTAAAAAGTCCAAAAATTATTCCATACAACTTGTATGCCTAACGTACGTTGATGGTGCTATGCCAAAATATCGAAACTTTCTCATATCTGCACCCATCTCACCGAAGCTTCACGCAATCAATGAAACGGTTTGGGAATGCATACGTTTCAGACGGATAAATATAAAGCTTATATCTTTAATTACCCCTTTTTTCCATTTAGCAAGATGAAAATAAATATCTAACATTTTCCTTACAGTTTTACTCGTGTGGGTAGTGCGTCAGTAAGAGTATTCTGTTAATTTTAAATATAGGCTATCTCATTCAAATGTGTTACAGCGTGAATCTGTAACACACATGTTCACATTTATATTCACTCACATTAGATGTGATTAGTACGATAATAAGTCACATCCTGTGTATTATTCTATTATGTTCACACTGAGTCTGAGATAATAAAGAAATTTATTATACAAGTAAATAAAACCATTTTTTTGCTTTTTTGTTTTGATTTTTGATTCCCGTCGTTTCGAATGCTTTACAGCAATCATGGTCTCGGGAAAGGCAACATATTAATAGAAGTTATCAAAGCTTAGACTTTAATATAAGTTAGAATATGTATACAAACACTAAGAAAACTAAGAAAGTATTTTGTGTAAGTAATATTTAGTGTAGTAATGTTTTAATATACAGAAATATCATGTTATCCATACATTCATACTATAATAGATATCACATAATATGAATTTATATTTCTACCTATTCGCTTGTCAAACGTTAGGAATGGAAATTCAAATCACTCCCTTGTGAATACGTAGTGGTGGTGTGTCGTTCAAATATGTGCCGTTGCTCTTATGATGACAAGATATTTTATTTTTATTTAATAATAGCATTGCCCGCGGCTCCACTCGCGTTCAGGTAACCAAAACCAAATTCTTAGGTTTTACATAATAGTATACTCTTACATTGCAGTTTTTGTATTTTTTCTCAGAAATGAGACATTTTCCCGCGGTAAAAAGTATCCTATACGTTGACCCGGATAACCAACTATCACCATAACAAATTTCAACAAAATCCCTCCAGTGGTTTTTCTGTGATGCGGTAACAGACACAGAGAGACAGACAGATAGACAAAAATCCTAAAAACGATTCGGTCTCTGTATCGATAATAATGTTTATTTCAATAAGATTTTCCAAAAAATATTTAATGTACAGATTTTTTATATTCTTACTTTGTTACTACTAAAATGATGTAATAATATTGATGAAATTCGTCAAAATGGTAAATAATAGAAGTTTTGAGTTTGGTATATTTTTTTTTATTTTGGGGCAAAAGGTAACCTTTTCCATTTGAAAACAATATGGCTTTTAATGTGTTATATAACCAACTACTTCTTGAAACGAGCATCAAATGATGTAATTCTCGGTAACATTTAATAGGGATAGTCTAAGAAAATCCTTTATAATATTATAATGTATAGATATATACTATAGATTATTTGATAGCAATTTTTATTCAGCGCTGTTAAAGTCTTGAATATTATTATAATTTTCACTACTGTTTAAAAAAAATGTGGGGTCTGTGGGACCCCCGGTCGAAACTACTTTCCTTTCGCATTTTTGTAGACATTTACTTATAGAGTCACTATAGTTTATATTATAAAATATATGTATTATGTATAAATAAATATAATATAAATTTAACACTGAATGACCTGGAATGATTAAGTTACTAATAAATAAAAATTTAAGAACTGTATAAATCTTATTTTATTAATAATAGTTTTTTAGTTTTAGAAATAAACATTAATTATTTACTACAAAAATATAAATAAAAGTAAAAAAGGCGAATAGATGAGAGCCGTCGAGTCTGGGTGCGGCGATGTATATATTTCATACAACGGCTGTAACTATAAGTCTCGGAAGTGTCGGAAAAAAGTCTTATTACACTTTTTTCGGTCTCGCTCCTATCCACTCAGAGCGTGTAACGCGCGATAAGGAACTTCGTTTAAAAAAAAAACATTTATACGTATGTATACATTTGTCACTATAAATAATATAACATGTTAGTAAGGTGCGAATCTTAATCAATTTCTAGATTTAGCTCGATTGTCTGAGACCACAACAATTTATCTGGACGCTCGTCATGGTCGTTTTGCTATAATAGCCTAGAGGCTTGCACTACAGATAGCTATGTAAATCAATTGAAGGGTTTGAGTGATTAAGTGGGGCTTAACATTCTACGTTTTTAAACTAGCCATGTACTGAGACTTTATTTACAATTTAAGTAAATAATTCGAACGTTTATATGAGCGTATACGAATATGTTTGTTACTCCTTTACTGAAGCGGTTCGACGGTTATGGATAAAATTTAGTACTCAAATTATGATGTTGTGGTAAAATAAAGGGTACTCTTAATATATTCAGTATAAAATATTGAAATTTGCTGAAATGTGGCGATGCTTGTATATAATTTATACTAATATTATAAATGTGAAAGTGTGTTTGTTTGTTTGTTCTTCTGTCACGTCTAAACGGAGTGACGGATTGGCGTGATTTTTTGTGTGGAGATAGTTCGAGGGATGGAGAGTGACATAGGCTGCTTTATCGCGGGAACTTATCTAATTCCCACGGGAAAACACGTTATAATACAATCCAAAAAAATATTTACGATCAGAATTACGTGAAAGTTGGTATTAATGTTCTTCAATTAAATTCATCCTATAAGGGGCAAAATAGGGGATAAAAGTTTGTATGAAACTACCTTTTTAGAGATTTTTTGTAGTTTTAGCGCGAGCGAAGCCGCGGGTTCTGCTAGTTATATATATAAAAGGAAACAAGGTTACCTGAATCAAATGTATGTATTATGTATGTACATACTACATACTGAATGTTACCATAACAAAATCGGTCATGGTGGCTTATATGAAGCTGCGCAGGAGACATAATAGTGTGTATGCGAACACGAGTTCACTTTCTATTACTTTCATTCTCATAGTCCCTCGAGGCAGAAATCCTACTCGGTGAGAGGTCAGGTGCAAGAACAACGACTCTACGTGCTTCCCGAGGCACAGCGGTGTAATCACCAAGTTTATAAGTCGGAGCTGCTAATACGAAATTCCTGGCAGAAAAACACACTGACTATTTTTTACCCGACCGGAAACAAGAACTCTGTCTATACAGATAATAAAATTGTAACGAGGTCAAAAAACGCAATTTGTCAATAATTGAAAATTTTATAAAAAAACTTGTTTGGCATGTGTTATAAATGAAATACGATACTTATATATTTAACTTAATTTGAAATCTAATGACACATATTTTGTATATATAGATAATAATATAAAACGGCTACAAAATTTTGATAGCGCGATTTAGAAAACAACTAGCGCCATCTCTTGCAAAAATAAAAAATAAAAACATTTTACACAGCTTTCTTTTGTTTTTTTTTGTATTACCTAATAAAATAAACAAATCTACATTTTTAGTATTTTACCTGTCTGTTTTACCAAGCGTTACAAAAATTGGCTTTATGACATTAAAAAGTTACATAATAGTTTAATATGTAAGTGCGATTTATTGTATTTATGTGTATATTTTTTATTCCTACACGTTGAAATGGTTGGATGGATTTTAATGAAATTTAGTAGATAGATAGTAAATAAATGAAAAATGAGTTATGAAATGTAGTAAATAAAATAAATAAATATTTTGGGACATTAACACACAGCACCATCTAGCTCCATGGTAAGCTACGAGGCCTGTATTATGGATACCTGATAGTTGATACACTACACATATATAATTTTAAATACATACACATATATTATAAATATAAACACTCATAACTGGAGTACAAACAAATATGCGTGCTCTTCAGACAAATTAATGCTCACAGCGGGACGCGAACCTTCGACCGTTGGCACAGCAAGTAGGGTCACTACAAATTGAGCTAAACGTGTCGTCATATACACATACACCTAAGGACACACCTGAGCGAAGCCAGGGAAAGTCACTAGTATGTATGATCATAATAATGACATGATAATTAAATTATGGTTTAAAAATGAACCAAATAAAAAGAAAGTAAATAAAAAAGTAAAAAATATAGACAGCAGAAAATACCTACGAAGAACTTTATATTGTCACTCAACAATATCCTGTATATCCTGAGCTTGTTTACTATCGGTTCAATTGAATATGTATGCTTGATTAATGGTCTTGTCCGATATGGTCGATTAAGCGTTATCCCCCAAGGTTACTCAGAGCAGATAACTTGTAATTAAAACACTTTAATTGTTTTATTATCTTTATTCAGATTATATTAAAATTTATGTCGTTAATTTCATCTATACATATAATAAAACTGTAACTAGGTCGAATCTGTACCTACATTAAATATTTATTGGAAAATCTTATTGTAATAGACATTATTATCGATGCAGAGGCGGAATCTATAGATTTTAGAATTTTTGTCTGTCTGTCTATTCGTCTCTCTTTCTGTCTGTCCGTTACCGCATCACAGAAAAACCACTGGAGGGATTTTGATAAAATTTGGCATGGTGATGGCTGGATATCCGGGTCAACATATAGGATACTTTTTACCGCGGGAAAATATCTCATTTCTGAGAAAAAATACAAAAACTGCAATGTAAGTGTATACTAATATGTAAAACCTAAGATTTTTTTTGGTCATCTGAACGCGGGTGGAGCCGCGGGCAATCCTTGTGTGAAATAAGAAAAAAACTTATGCATTCGTAGAAAAAATATATATAAAAAATGTCTGTACTTTCATTTGTGATACTTACTGCCCGACTTGCTTTGGCTATTTTTTGTGCTAGTCTATTTGAGTCATGTGGAATCTAACTCGCAACCTTTTACGTCGAGGCAAAGCCAATATATAATAAAATACATACAGATAATTCCGTCTCTTTCAAATATCTGTTATGAAGCATTTAATAATTCGCGATATGTGATGTTAAATATTCGCAATTCTAGATATGTGCGACCCGTGACTTGTATGCTATTTCTGTCATGTCTTTACTTTCATAGCCAATGCGATGGTAATTCGATAACGAAGGGCCGATCATTTAACGTCCTTTCCAAAATTACGTAGTATAATACTATGTTAAATTTAGTATACTCAGTAATATTTAATACTAGCGACTCATCCTAGCTTCGCTTCGGGTTCGTCCCTTGACAAAAACAAATCTATCCCACGGGAACCACACATTTTTCCGTGATGATATATAGCCTATAACCTTTCTCAATAAACGGGCTATCTAAAACAAAAAGAATTTTTCAAATCAGATTAGTAGTTCCTGAGATTAGTGCGTTTAAACAAATAAACAAACAAACAAACTTTGCTCCTTATAATATTAGTATAGATTATAGTAATACCACTAAGTTCTTTAGTTACTGAAAATTTGTTCACTGAAAAATCCAGTCAATTTTTTAACATTTGGTCCGACCTGAAACTCGATCACAGGACTTAAGATCTGCAATTTAGATTAGAAGACCTATACAACCCAGCCAGATGAGCTAGGCAATCAAATATATACTAGATGTACGCCAAAAAAAGACCTGCTAAGCTTACGAGTTTTGCTTGATTTATATCAGAACCCTTATTAACTTTGATGCCCAACTAAATTCATGGACCGTTAAATACATGTAAATGTTATGTTGTTATATAATGAATATATGAATATTATATTTACTTGTATTATAATATTATATCCAAGAAAGATTAATTTATTGTTAAATACCAGATTAAAGATGAGTACAAAATTGTAGGTAAATATCTACTGTTTGATATTTGCCAAATATTTTTGAGATTATTTAAATCGATTTGATCATCGTCGATAGTTTAAATCTTCATATAAAACCAATGTGTAATCAGAGAAAAAAATTGCTTTACAGGATTTAACTTATATTTAAATAAAAAAAATCTACAAACGACATACCATAAATTACTTTCGCACAGCAAACTATTCAAGAAATACATTTTAATTATTATAAAAGTTTAGTTTTTGACTAACAATTTTATTATGTATCCTACATATGATAAAATTCTGAGTTGAATCTGTACATTAAATATTTTTTGGAAAATCTTATTGAAATAGACATTATTATCGATACAAAGTCCGAATATCTAGTTTATAGAATTTTCGTCTGTATGTCTGTCTGTGACCGTATCACTGAAAAACCACTGGAGGGATTTGGTTGGTGAAAAAAAGGTATAATGATAGCTAGATATCCGGATCAACATATAAGATATTTTTACTGCGTGAAAATATATTATCTTTGAGAAATCTATACTAAACGTTAAAACGTAAGTAGGGACGAATCCGAGCGGAGCGAGGGCGAGTCGCTAGTGTTTTATATTGAAAGTTCTTTTGTTACAAATATTATCAAAAATGTCAATAACCCTTAAAATAATTAAAGCATATGGATAATATATTAATTAAACATTAACATCAAAACAGGTCGTCGAACCCTGATCATAAGAATTCAATCCAGAATAGCAAACTGAGAACAGGAAGCAGTGCAATAAACGTATAACGAGGACAACACGTGCTTGATCTTTGATACTTTACTGAAGCTAATGCAAACAATGTTGTGCACAGTACAATTAGAATTAGAAGCAATACAAAATTCATTCAAACTACTCGTACTAAATATATGGTATTTGTTTCAAAAACCCTTTAAATTAATCTTAGAACTTACAGTTATGCTCAACTATAACTTAAGTAATTAAAAGGCTTGAAATTAATAATAAGTAAGCCTATTAAATTATAATATTTTCTTATTGGATGAAGACGAAATTTTACTTAAATTATTTTCTTTAATAATAGTCGTAAGCTTTATTTAGTTACTAGCGGCTCACCCTCGCTTCGCTCGGGTTCGTCGCTAGGTACGTTTTAAATAGATATAAAAAGAAAAAATCTTTCTTTCTCACATTTTAATTATATGTTTTAATACTTACCTATTCCGGACTAAGAGAAATCCAAAAATTAAAATATCATAAAAATTTGAACGCGGTCGAACGGGATAAAAAGTATCCTATGTCCTTCTCCTGGCTCTAAACTACCTCCCTGCCAATTTTCAGCTAAATCGGTTCAGCCGTTCTTGAGTTATAAGCGAAGTAACTAACACGACTTTCTTTTATATATATAGATTATTTAGTTATTTATCCGATTACGTAGATGGAATTTTTAATCTACTACAAAAAAGCGAGTACTTAATTGTTCCCGACTTTCTTTGAAGATTCTTTTATAATGAACTAGCGACTCACTCTCGCTTCGCTCGTGATCGTCCCTAGCTTGCTTCCCAATACGAACTTTCATCCCCATTTTCACCCCCTTAAGGGATGATTTTCGGGATAAAAAATCTTATGTCATTTCCAGGGTTTCAAACTATCTTCTTACCAAATTTCACTTAAATCGGCTTAGATCCAGAGGTTACCCCCCTACAACGTCACAAGCTCACAAACTCACAAACTTTACCTCTTTATAATATTAGTATAGATAGGGATCACTCACATAAACTTTTTTGATTTTACAGCACGTAAGGTATTTGTTTTCTTCATTAGTAGCGACTCGCCCTCGCTACTATAGATTTCTCAGAGATGAGATATTTTCCCGCAGTAAAAAGTATCCTAAATGTTGATCCGGATAGCCAGCTATACCAAATTTTATTAAAATCTGTTCAGTGATTTTCTCGTGATGTTAGTTACAATTTTATTATATGTATAGATAAGGCCCAAATATATAAATAGTCGTATCTGCTATCTTAAAATGGTAAACGTATTTATCCCAAGCGATAAAGTTAAACGGAACGTGACGCCTAAATAATGTTCTCACCTTTAGAATTAAATTTGTCGATATATATTACATTATTATACCATGAGTTGAATAGGTTTTCGATAAGTTCATGTTAAATTTAGCATTACTAATGGAAACTTTCCAATGAAATCTCGTAATCATCTTAAATTTAGTAGATAAAATAAATGAGAGAGTTACGAGTATGCGTAGATGAGCAATTTTGTGTTAATATTATAACCAAATTAAAAATGTTTTAATAACAAAGTAGTTAAAGTGAGATTTTTAATTTATTTTATTTTTGGCATTAAATATGACATTATCTCATATTTTTTTTTGTAAACGGGTGTATAAATTCAATAAAAGATTACGGTTTGAGATGTGTATATGATATTGAGACACCATGCTTAAGGAAACACATCGAGGCAGTGTTGTTAACCTATGACAATTCATGACAAGAATAGTTAATGGTAAATTGCCGTGAGTGGGAAATAGATGGAGCAATTTTCAGAAAAGATACTAATATTTCTAGAATATTCCCGAAAATTCGATAGAAAATTCTGTATTTATTTTATGCAAGAAAGTCGGCATTGTGTCGAGTGATCCTTAACTCCTAACAATATATTTAGATAATAGAACTTTAACAATATATTTAACTGCCTCGGTGGTGAAGTGGCTAGCATGTGCGGCTGCACACTCGGATGTCCTGGATTCGAGTCCCGGGTCGAGCCTAGTTTAGTTATTGAGTCTTTCTGTATAGTAAGTTTCAGTAACATCCCGGAGTTGGGAAGTTGGCGGTGTTTCACCCCCGTGCCTCGGACAGCACGTAAAGCCGTCGGTCCTGCGCCTTAACTCCTGTCGTGTCGAGTAGTCGTCCCACCGGAGTATGAGAGTGACAGGAATAGAGAGTGCACTTGTGTCTGCGCGTACACTCGAGCACTATAATATCTCCTGCGCAGTTGGCTAGTCTCAATGAGATTGGCCGCCTTAGCCGGAATCGGCTAGGAGAACATCATCAGCTAATAGATACTTTTTATATTTGTAAATATTACAAATTAAATAAATTCAAATGTGAATATAAAATTCTAAAAAAACACTTAATTCAGTTAACGCTAGCTTTTGCGTTTCATAAGTAAATTGGTAAAAGAGTTTCTTCGCTCTGTTTGCTATTACGCGTCATATGAAATATTCACTTAAATGTCACGGTTTTCTGAAAAGCTCAATATAAATATTTGATGTTGATTTACCAGAGTATCTAGTACGCGAAATTGTGGGGTAGAATTGATAAATGCTAAAATTATTTAAAAAATATAATATGTATGTATGTATATTGTATGATTATCGTGTCGGTATTTGTTTGTTACATACCTGGTTACAAAAAATATTGTCCTATTTGTATAAAAGAAAAATCCTATTATATTTTAATGTAAAAAACTTATTTTTTTTTTAATTTTATTTTCATTATTTATACCTAAATATAACCACAAAAATAATAATCATAATTGCGAAAGCTGATGAGTGGCTCAATTAATTTGTTACTTTTTAAACCATAAACTCAACAAAATTGGTCTCATTTCTATAGGGATAACTTTGGTTTAAGTTGGACTACCACAGAAGATATGTAGAATAGCACAAGAAGAGCTGGGAACACGAACTAGTAATATATAAATAAATATATAAGTCTAATACAAACCTCGTCCGCCGACCCGCACTTGGCCGGATTGATATATTTTTTAAAATGAAGATCTAGAGCTTGGACAATATTAGTGACACCAGAATTAGCACACTGTGCCGATTAAATTAATGCTTCATATGCACTAATTAAGAAAATCCTACTTTTTAGACTATTTCCGTCTAATTATAACTACCTCTGTAGAGGGTATGGCTTTGACGTTATTTGAATAAAGTTGAAAGCGCAAACACTTGATATTAGTATGCCTTTTAGGTTGATTAAATAAATAATACTTGGTATACATTCAACAGTCAAATATGTATCGATAGAAAAATAATTATGACTAACATTGAAAATTATTAATTGGAAATACTAATTGGAGAACTAAGTAAATTGTCATTATATTCTCTTTTTATAGCGATTTCTTTGCATTTGCATGCTTAATGTACTTTATTTAACAAAACCTGTCCTTTTTGTCTTTATATTTTGTGTGCAATAAAGATAAGTAAATAAAAATAAATAAAGAGTGCATGTATGAATGTGTACACGCGCAAGAAGTAAAACTTCTGTAGGTTATCGGTACTCTTTATGTAATTCAATTTATGTTTTAAATAATTAGGATAAGTAAGATACTAAAACAACAAATTACTTTCATATGAAATGGTTTTTTTTTTTTACTTTTCTTTGGCGATCATTATTTTTGGCCATACTTTAATGATACTTGGACAATAATTATGAGTTTTATATGAAACAAACCAAATTATGTTATGAAGCTGTATTCAAATTTTACAGTCAGTCTACCTTTATTTAAATGCAACTACATATATAGAAATTAACTTTGATATTCTTATTAATGAAACGAACATCTTTATTAATACGGCGTCGACAATAAGAGGGATCCATTAGTTGTATTTACAGCCGTCTGACTCGGTTTAGTGTCAAAGTAATAGCTGTTGTTAAGAATACTACAAGCGGTCCCTTATTATTTTTATACTGCATCGTTGTTTATAGTTGTTAAAGATGAAACTAATATCTCTTTCGACATTAAAATTTCGATTGTATATAATTTTCTTTACTGAAAATTACAGAAATGAATCAATAGGTACTATTTTAAAAACTAACAAATAGTTAAACCTATATGTTTTTTTACTTGTAAAAAAAATTCAGTGTGATCCTCGTATTTTAGAACAGGTCCTTGCCCAGTAGTGGGATTTTAAGCAGATTGAATATTCATTGGGATTGAAAATAATTTTTCTTTTCACTTATATTTCATTGTTTTGATGTTAATTATCAATTTTAAAAATTAATTTACAAACTTCAATGGAGTTCCCATATCTGAACTCTCGCGGGTAAAGTTAATATCACTGATTTTGGAGTCAGGAAGGTTCCCGTGGGATAGATTTTTTTTGTTTTTCTAGAGGCTTACCCAACCGAAGCGAGAGTGAGCCGCTAGTATCCTGATCCTATATGGTGAATAAGCTCAGGTCGTATTTTATCGGAAAGGTTTTACGAGGTGACAGACGGCATACGAGAAATATGATGTGATCGAATTGACACCCTGACGACCTGTCAAGGTCAAACGAATAGAACACGTGAAACGCTCATAAAATTCACATGTGGTGGTCTATAAAGCATCGATAGCTATTCGATATTATGGTTTCTTTACTGGTTTATTTGGTGATAGGATGAAATTTAGCTTTCAATTCTAAAGAAGGTGATAGACGTGCAAGCAAATATGCACACATATGGCTCGAATACCTTTTCCGCTCATATGTCATTTTACGTACATGAATGTTAAAATTGCGGTTTTTTATCGTATTCATCACCCACATAAAATATTTATTTTTGCAGTAGTGTTTTGAAACTGCTGGAGAAATGATGGCACAATATTGTTCAGTGTTCTGCATATGACAAAATACTAGACTCTTACTCTTTTGTCTTTTAGAGTTACTAGAAGTGTTACAGTAAGTATTCTACATAGATTAATAATAATAATATTTATTGCAAAGGTATACACCCAATTTACAATATAATAATATATATGTTGTCATACAAGTCAATTTTAATATCACTTATGCGTATATATGCATGTTGAAAAAAAAAATTCATTATGAAAACAAAATTCAGTCAGACTCTTCATTAAGTTAAATTAGAATTAAAAACAATACATCACTGTTGAGTACATAGGCCATTACTACTAAATCTATAAGAATCTATTTTTTATTAGCCTCCTGATGCACCGAAAGCCAAAACTTAAGAATCGTGCAGTCAAAAGTTTTTACCAACGTCGCAATGATCTCGTTGTTAGAGACTCTCAAACGATTCCAAAATGAAGCGATTCGTGATCTAATTATCGCGAAAAAATCAAGCACTCGAGCTTTTGCAAACATATCGATTAACCAATTTCATTATATAAACTGATATCTAAAACATTATTTTAGAAAACAAGATTGCCGCGCTCTAACTGATAAAAATTAATATTGATAATTTGTTTCTATATTAAACTAATTCACTATTATCATCAACAACTAAGTCCACACGTGTAAAGCCACGGGCAAATGCTGTTAAATATTTCGTGACTCTAATTATAACAAAATATTAAATTTAAATAGTACTTTTATCATTTAAATTGCACATAATTTTCAAGTCCTTCATAATTCATGCTAAGACCTGTTTATGTTGAACATTTAAAAATATTAAAAGCTTTAATGACCTACTTTATAAGAGTATTGGGTACAAGTTAAGTTACTCATTTTGAAATGTTAAAATTATTGCGTCCATCAACAATTTCATCATTCAAGCATTTCCACATTAAGAATTTCAATGTACATATATTTTTAAACACGCTCATTCATTTTTCATTCAACTTATATAGCTTGTGAATGCGCGCAGATGGGATGCTTTCTTTTTATATCTTACTAGCAGAACCCGCGGCCTCGCTCGCGCTAATACTACAAAAAATCTCTAAAAAGGTAGTTTCATACAAACTTTCATCCCCTATTTTACACCCTTATAGGAAGAATTTCGAAAAATGCTAGGACACGTATTTATTCAATTTTATTGAAGAGCCGTAATACCAAGTTTCTATTAATCCTGATCATAATTTTTTTTTGATTGTATTATAACGTGTTTTCCCGTGGGAATTAGATGATCTCCCGCGGTAAAAAGTAGCCTATGTCACTCTCCAGCCCTCCATCTCCACACAAAAACTCACGCTAATCCGTCTGTCCGTTTCGACATGAAAGAAGGACAAACAAACAAACACACTATCACATTTATAATATTATTCATATTTATAGTGAAATAAAGACGAAAATATAAAATTATCTTGTTCTTGAAATTATAATGAATATTGTTGCTTTTATGCACTGCAGAGCTTGCTCCGACTACTTTATTCTTATTTGTATAGATATTTTCAAAGGAGGTCAAATATCTTTTTAACCCACGACGCAAAAAGAGGGGAGTTATAAGTTTAACCCGTGTATCTGTTTGTAGCATCGTAGCGTCGAAACGGATGTACCGATAGGACCGAAAAACTAAACTAAAAGTTTTTTTTTCAAAGGTAACTTTATTGAGACTGCTCTTAGTTATAAATCACGACAATTAATTTAGTCGTTGGCAGGCTATCAGCTCTTTATTAAACGGTAAAAGAATATGAACAACTTCCTCAGATCTAATAGATTTGAGACTTGGTATTCCGTTACTTTAATGACACTGATACCTAGACCTGATGCTGCAGCGTCACCTGGAACTGCAAGATACTCACATCTTTGTAGTGCAGAGATACTGTCTTCAGACTCATTGAAATGGCTTCAATGAATAAATAGGTTATCGTGTTGGACATATTATAAATTCTTATTTCGAAACAATTCTTATACTCTGTTAAGACGTGAAGCGATATAACATAACTAAATTGCAGTTATAATTGGTGCGTGTTTGAGCTATTTATAAAATTTTTGATATCTTGATGTTAGAATTCAGATAAAGATTATCTAATCATTGTTATTTAATTATGTACTTAATTATATATTCAATTGTGAATAATATTTTTATTGATTAAAAATATATATATATTTTTTATCTATAATGCACGAATATGTTATTAAAATATCTATGTATAATTTAATGCTAAAGAATAATATTTGTACTGGAATCAGAAAAAAAAGTATCTATAAAGAATAAAAATACTTTATTTTTTAATTATATTAGTACCCAAGTATATGAAATAGCAAAGTCGTTATTGTTTATTGTTTTTGGTAACAAGATTTTTTTGTTTACATTCAAATAATATTTTTATTTACTTAGGTACTGTGAGATTATATAAACAGTCGTTATATTTAATAGCTTATCACACTCTGTCCGGTTTATTTGTTTTGGACGAGGTTTTATTTAAAATGTAATAGGGGTCTTATGAGCAATTTGTAGATATTTTGACTGCCTGAGAAGGGTTGAATAAATTTCAAAGTTTTTTTTTGGCGTTTGAACAAAAAACATGCCGTATTTATTCAAGTCAAAGAATTGGTGACACAAATGTCCATGTATACAAAGTTTTTACTTTTTTTTTTTTAGTATTTATTCAAGTTTTTAGTTTTTTTTTGTTTTGAAACCAAATTAAAAAGAAAATTGTACTTTTGGCCAAAAACTCCAAGCGAAGCTCGGTCGCCCAGGTACTATAGCTATTCGTATAAACATCCTAATATACTATTTACTTTATTCATTACTCTCCCATTAATTTCATAGCAGGTGACGTCTTTTGAACTTTTCAAGCCATTATTCAGACGCTTAAAACCATTTTTGCCAAGTTGTTCTGCAAATATTCTATCTTAGCGTTCATAATAGGGCACAAGACAGGTATATTCTGCCGCAACTTGTAAAACCTCGATACCATCGCTTTATCTAAAACTTCAAATTTAAGCAAGAAATTTATTAATTTCATAGAAGATCGTGATAATATTTATCATGATTCTCAAAATTGTAGGTACAACATAAGTAGCGACTGTATTGAAATTGTTTTTACTTTCCTTTCTCAAACGTCAATAATTTTCAACACCCAACGACTTGATACAGTATTATATACCTACTATTATATACGACAATCATTGCCATTTTGAATGCCTTTTCAAAACAAATCGTTTTCAAATTAATTATGATTCTTAATTTTTACGCTTTATAATATACTAGCAGAATCCGCGGAATCGTTCGTGCTAAAACTACAAAAAATCTCTAAACGGGGAAGTTTCATACAAATGTTCACCCCCTGTTTTACCCCCTTATAGGATGAATGTGGAAAAATACTAAAACATGTATTTATTTAATTTTATTGAAGAGTATTAATACTAAGTTTCAAGTAATTCTGATCATAAATATTTTTTTGGATTGTATTAACGTATTTTCTCGTGGGAATTAGATAATCTCCCGCTGTAAAAAGTAGCCTATGTCACTCTCCAGCCCTCCAACTAACTCCACACAAAAAATCACGCCAACCCGTCACTCCGTTTTGACGTGAAAGAAGGACAAACAAACAAACAAAACACACTTTCACCTTTATAACATTAGTATGGATATTATAAGCGATATTTTTATATTTCGTAATGTGCAGATGTATATCTAACGACTGTATAGATTTACAATTTTTAAAGATTTTACTCCGTCTA
The DNA here is from genome assembly GCA_921882275.1 of Brenthis ino. Lineage (NCBI taxonomy): Eukaryota > Metazoa > Arthropoda > Insecta > Lepidoptera > Nymphalidae > Brenthis > Brenthis ino. The sequence continues at coordinate 4,031,708 of OV170227.1, forward strand.
CCTACAACAAGTCTACTCTACTGTCTACATTTTGAATTAAATTAATTCAGCAATCGTCCTTACGTTTAAAATCCCACTACTGGGCACGGGCCTCAGGCCATAGTCCACCACGCTAGCAAAGTGCGGGTTGGCAAAATTTACATGGTTTTCGCAAAATAGTTTTTGTCTCATGATGTTTTCCTTCATCGGAAGGCAAGAGGTAATCATGTCGTAAAATAAATCTCATATGAAAATATCAGAAGTGCGAGAGCCGAGATTTGAACCCACTTCATTTAGTTGTCCAAGCAAGCGCGTTACTACTGGACTAAATGAACTAAAAGTAAACACTTTACACACTAATGAAAGATCAGACAACATTATATATATACTCTTTATTGCACATAAAAACAAAAATACTAATATTAAAAGAAAATTGAAGGCAAAGGTGGACTTATCTCTAAAAAAGGTCTGTTCCAGTCAACCTAGGAAGTGAGAAAGATTGTCATTTAGCGGAGCAGAAAAGTGCAAGGGAATATGGAAATAAAGTACAAAAAAACACAGTATATATAAAAATAACATACTACATGTAGTCTTAGTATAATAAATAACACAAACGTATAAGTATATACATAGATAACAATAATATAATACCTATATTTTATACCATACATACATAGTATACATACATACAACATATATATATATATATATATATATATATATATATATATATATATATATACAATACATACATAATATAATAACTTATTAAAATATAATGTTCATCATATTTTAATAAGTAATTCTATTTTATTTATATTATATTAAAACAACATTTAACATATTCAAGTAAAAGTTTTTTTATTCACAGATGAAACTTCAAGTGTTTATACTACAAGTAAATTTAATAGAGAGGAAGGAGTTTATAAGATGAGAATCAATTAAGAGAACCCTAATATTATTAAAATGTACATAATTTAATTTCCATTAAATTGAAAGCTCTTGTCTAAGTCGGGTTTTGAAATTTTCTCTTTTGACTATTCTAGCTCTAAGGTAATAAATACTCCTCTAACGATAAATATTTATCTAGATCATTTAAAAGTATTTATAAGGGAAGTTAAAACGAATTGCATATGCGTACGGCCTTGGGTATCGGGGCTTAATTATGAATAAATAAAAATGCAAATGTAATTTGTTTATGCATATATATACATACATTTATACATACATATATATATATATATATATATATATATATATATATATATATATGTATATGTATATATATATATATATATATATATATATATATATATATATATATATATGTTATTATTAAGTATATGTATGTTTATGTATATATAGAAATGTATATGGTAAATGCATCTTTCCGCTCTTCTCACTTATTTTTTTATATCCTTTTCTATCGGTTGCCTGTAAGAGGTCACTTTTAGTGATAAGGCCGCCTTTGAACATCTGTTTAATTGTATATTTTTTATGTTAATGTACTATACAGGAAACTGTGCAATAAAGTGTTATAAATAAAAATAAAATAAATGCTCAAGTTAACATACATTTCCTTTAATATTACATGATACTTATTCTTACATACGCTTAGTACAGATTTCTCAGACATGTGACAAAGTTTGTCTATAAAGGTATCTTATTCTACTAATATTATAAACGCGAAAGTTTGTAAGAATATACGTGTGGATGTAAGTTTGTTACACTTTCACGCCAGAACGGCTGAACGAATCTGGATGAAATTTGGCACTGAGATAGATTAAAGTCTGGAATAACATATAGGCTACTTTTTATCCCGGAAACATATACGGTTCCCGAGGGATAGATTTGTTTTTGGTTTTTGAGAGGCGAACCCGAGAGAAGAGGTGATCCGCTGGTATGAAAATAACAACACAATTTCTATATCTTTTCTGAAAAACGCCGAGTGAAGCTTCAGGTACTATATATTATTAATTAATATTGTATATAATTTTGCTTTAGCATAAAACACATATAATATGTGTTTTACATTAAATCAAATAAAAACTCTTTTTTATTATTTGTATTTTAAATTAATTATAATTAACATTTCCACCACAACAACACAAATTTTGGACAAATGTCAACCAGCTGCCTATCACCACGGTAATATTTATGCATTACATTACCGTGCTATCACGGTTTAAAAGATACAGCTGTTCAAAAATAACACACGGGTGGACAGATACATTTGTATCAAACCGGCCCCTTCGGACAAAAGCCCTGAAAAATAATGTTTATTTAAAATTGATTACATGATGCCGACAGTTCTTCGGTGAAAAATCAAAAATTTATCCTCTTTATTGGATCATTTAAATTACACGCTTGAATTTCTTTGTTTTTTTTTCTGCCTCAGAAAATATTGGCTTTGGTGAAAATCCATTGAGATTGTTTACCCTTATCACCCTTTTATTGGATAAAACTTTATTCTTTTGCGTACTGTTTGCGTTTTTCTTTTGCTTTTTTATTGAATCAATTAGGTATTTAATTAGCAATGTAGAGAATTTTGTAATTTAAAGAGATATTTTTAATTGCTTATTAATGGAAATGTTATTTAAGTACGAATCTCTGAAGATTCTACTATATTCCTTAGGTGATATTTATTATTACAAATATTTTTTTTTAGTGTGTACTAAAAAAATCGGCCATAGAAAATAAAAATCCTAAAAGGTTGATAAATAAATTTATTGATAAACATTTATTTTTCGATAGTTCTACGTTCGGAATATGCTAATAGTAGCTCGCAATACCTAATATTATAAATAAGGAAAGATTTATTTTTTGTTTGTTTGTACCAAATATGCTCTGAAACTATTGAACCGATTTAGATAAAATAAATTATTCAAATTGTTTCAAAGGTCAGCTGTTTTTTATGTATATTTTTGCAATAGACAAAATTCTAAAGGGACTCCATGTTCAGGGACAAAAAGAAGCTTGTGTCACACTCTTTCCCATAATCTGCAGGAAATTACGTACTGTGGCAGTGTAAAAGAAGGAAATGTGTAAGCTCTCTGTAAGATACTCGGTAATTTTAATAAGCATTATAATATAACTGGGATCGTCGAGCGTTATATTATTCAAATCATTTGATACGTCTCTACTGTCTGTCCATAGTGAGCGTTCTGTGCTCATTTGAACTACAACACTTTAAGGCGATTAACATTAATTTAATAGCTCACGATTCGTTTAAATTAAATTATGTCTAGTTTTCAGAGAAAAATACATTTACATTTCAATTCAGTTTTCTTGATACTTGCTTCAAAGCATGCCAGTTACTTTGCCAATGTCGTGGAGAAGACACCAAGGAGATTGGTCGGTAAAATAAGATTTGTTCAACTTTACTAAATTATAATATAAAAATGCATTCTGGAGCTGATAGATTTGCAAGCGTACATCGTGTTCAAGCTGCCAAACATCACATCCTACTCGTGCCAAACCTCACAACTCCATCCGGTGTTACCCGCTCTAAAATACATAATATGGGTAATTTAAATACCTTCTTAATCAAAATCTAAATTATTCTTTGAAAATTGAAACCAAGTAACAATTATTAAGTCAACCCGATTACGGCGTGTAGTTATTTATAATTTATTATGAAAATTAAGTGTCCAGCATTGCAGTGTACATGGAACGAAGGAACACCTAATTTTGCTATTCACTATACACCAAATCGAAGTAATATATGTTCGGCAACCGTTCCTTTGAACTAGTTCAGTATAAACATAAACAACACAAATGTACACAGTACAATATGTGATTGTCGATTCTCAACGCAATATTCGGTGCCATTTAGACTTGAATATTTTTCATGTTAATTTAAATAACAGCTTCAAAGTGTGAAATGTAATATATTATAATTTCAACTTCCTGCTATTTTCATATCAGAATATAAAATATTCTGAATGAATGACGTCACTCATTTGGTTTTGTTGTTTACAAAAACCGAAACCAGATCGTGGAATAAATTAAGTTAGCATAATATAAATATGCAGATGTAACTCAGATAAATTAATTTATCAAAGAAATGTTTGTAACCTGAGCAATATCCTGTTATATTGGTAAGTAATGTGAGTGATGTCGTTGACAAGTAAATGAGTTTGTCGCATTACTCAGGGTAATTCAAATTGTCTCAACCAATGTGGAGATGATCGATGTATTAGCCGCATGACCCACTTACAAAACGGTTAAGGATTTTAATTTTATTTATATTACATACTGCAATACTGCATATTGTTATACTATGGTTTGATTGTTGGTGATATCTTTTATGTTCGTGGTTTTTAAAATTTATTAATAATAATCCATACTAATATTATAAATGTGATAGTGTGTTTGTTTGTTTGTCCTTTCATATCGAAACGGAGTGACGGATTGACGTGATTTTTTGTTTGGAGATAGTTGGAGCGCTGGAGAATGACATAGGCTACTTTTTACCGCGGGAGATTATCTAATTCCCACGGGAAAACACGTTATATTACAATCCAAAAAAAATATGATCAGAATTACTTGAAACTTGGTATTAATGCTCTTCAATAAAATTAAATAAATCGTGTTTTAGCATTTTTCGAAATTCTACCTATAAGGGAGTTAAATATGGAATGAAAGTTGTTATGAAACTACCTTTTTTGGGTTTTTTTGGAGGTTTAGCGCGAGCGAAACCGCGGGTTCTGCTAGTTATATATAAAGAAAGAAAATCATGTGCAAGTTGGCCTAAGTGTAGTAATTTAAAAAAAAGGGGTGTACGCTATACTTCTTCTGCATAAATCCAGGGATTACCTCCTACAACGTCACAAACTCATAATCTCACAAACTTACAAACTTTACCTCTTCATAATATTAGTATAAATATATTTATATTATAAATAAACTATCATTTATTTTTTGCTGATCGTTTATCGAATTCGTGATCTCCGATACAAAACTTCAGTATTAAGAAAAATATAATTTGAAAATTTGTATGAAGCAAGTATTTATACTAATCGTATCGTAAACGCCGATCGAACGTCGTAAACAACTACTATACATCTACATACATTCGACGATCAAACGATTTCAGTCAGTGATTCTTAAAGATAATTTACCTCGATTTGTGTAAATCCTCAACGTTGTTTGAATAAATTGATGATACTTCATAGGGTCAAGACTGTATTGATTTAAAGCCTCTAATATATTTAAAAAGATTGTCCAAAAAATATTAAATGTACAGATTCGACTCAGGTAGAATTTTATTATATGTATAGATAGTCAAATGTCTTTGGTATAAAATGAAATTTATCATAAACTTTAGTTCAAATCCCTCAAGTATAAATTATATTGAATGCGATTCAAAAGTTTTCTCCGTCAAATTCATATTTCTTTTATTAAAAAATGGCACTTGCCGTACGATCACAATACTACTGTTGATCGAAGCACTTGCGTCTAAGAATTCTCATATAACTAAGTTTATAGAGGTTGATGATTTATTAAAATAAACTAAGTTGCAGCTTAATACACATCTTGTAGATATTGCATTCTTCTCAGGTCTGAGGCTTTTTCTTTCCGAACAGGTAGTAGTCTCATGACGTTCAATAAAACATTGTAATAATTTAATGTTGAATAAAATATTTTGAATTTGTTCAAATATATAAGTTGGTAGTAGCTGATTGAATTGGACTTCCGCTGTGGTTTAGGTTATCATCTAAAATTTTTACATGGAAATTTTTGCCTGCGGCTTTATTCGCGTGGTAGGTAAGGTACATAGAAAAAAAATGATCATATATTAATTAATAATTTATATAGATATCTCCATTTGACTTAAATCCTTTGAAAGGAATCATCACTGTGTGAAGAACTAACAAACTTACAGAATAAATCTCTTTTGTATTTATATCATTTGCATCACACTAATGTGTGATTTCCAAAAATAACATGTTTATGGAACGTTTAAGTTAAGCAAATTCAACTCGAGAAATAATTAAATATGATGTAACAAAGTTACTTTAAAATACAAAAGCCACTCCAAAAGAAAAATTCAAAATGACTAAACAGGTAAGGATTATTTATAAAAGGGAGGTAGGAAATTTTTAAATGTTATTTTATATTCCAACTACCGACTTACCCCCGATATCATCGTCACTACGCGTTTCCGTACCTCAATTAAATTACAAATAGTGGTCTATGTGTTATTCCAATTTATATATCGTACTAAATTTCATCAAAATCCACCCAGCCGTTTTAGGGTGAAGGAGTAACAAAAACATACACACACTACAAACTTTCACATACATTATTTTATACGCGGCTTTATATAAATGTAAGATAATATAAGAGAATATAATATAAATATAAGATTATTATCGGACAATAGTATAGACGATACGAAAGTCGATATTTTCTACATATGTATGTACTGTTTCTAATTTTCAAACAAGCCTCATTTACTATCCCACTGGAGCGATTCCTTTACCCGTCATAGGATATACGTTTCCTGTAATACGTTCCTATGGGATTATAGTTCATCTTTAGTTACCCGACTGCTGCCAAGCCCAAAGGAAGGTTATGTGTTTGACCTATCTGTATGTCTGGTTCTATGTTTTTTTGTAATTACTTAACGACTTTACTGATCAATCTAACAAACCTATCGGGTGAAGTACCAAAATGAACGATTTAGCAGGTTCTTAACGTTCATAAAAGTATGTATATCTTATATGTTTAATAATAATTAATTGAAGGTAACAAATTGTTAAATAAAATTCCAAATCCATTTAAACTTGTCAACCATAAAGATGTAAATAAAAAAATACATACACGTAGCTAGACTCGCAGCAAGGATAAAACATATATTTCACCGATTGCCTAGTACAATTTTCCTTCGTTAACTTGTTCCCTCCTATTTAGTTCGTTTTTTATTTTAATTTACCAACAGTTACTTCTGAACTTGTCTATGATGTCGCTGCCAAAGAACATTCAAATAGAAAAAAAAATAGCAAAGATATAAAATATAAGCGAATATACTCGTATATGCAAGGAGCAAAACATAGTTTATCTATGGTATAGTAATATTATAAAAAAGCAGATTTCGTTTGTTTGGTTGTTCGTTCGTTCATCTGTTTGTTTGTTTGTTTGTTTGTTTGTTTGTTTGTTTGTTTTGTTTGTTTGTTTATTTGAACGCGCTAATCTCAGGAACTACTAATCCGATTTGTATGTCCTACTATCCGATTTGTATATCCGATGTGAATGAAAATTCTTCTTGCTTTAGATAACCCGTTTATTGAGGAAGGCTATAAAGTATATATCATATAATATACATATAGTCGAAAATTGTATTCAGCTTTATTCTTATCATCCAAGTTCTACCTAACTTTAACAGTTCAAAAATAAATTCTATCTCAGTACTGATTCTCTTTGTATGTTACTCCGAAGAGAAGTTTATTGTCCGTAGCTTAACTTGTTCCTAGCGGTAATATTTTATAGAAATAGTGTGAGAAAAATGGTAATAGTAATACGTGCGAACACATTCTTAGACCATTTGTGGCGTATTACACATACTAATGTAACCTTATTGTGAGTAAAATATAAAATGTTAATTATTATACCTAACTAACCAAAACGAGTAAATTTTTAAATTCCTTTGTGAGAGACATATATATATATATATATATATATATATATATTCTAAAATCATCAATCAATAATTTCATAAGACAATGTTTCATTATTCAGACATAAAAAAATCAGGAAAAAAAACTCATTGAAAAGCAAACATAAAACATATATTCAGTTTCAGTAAAAATGTATAATAGAACGAAAATTAGTTGTAAAATCTATACATATAATACAATTGTTTTATAATACAATTGTATTTAAAGTTTATATATGTGTAGTGTATCAACTATCTTGTATCCATAACGCAACCATGGAACTAGATGGTGCTGTGTATTAATGTCCCAACATATTTATTATTTATTTTTATCTAAACACATGAGTTCCAACTTTGACAGCTGCACTTTCATCAGCATAGCCACTACACACTTTTAAAATTTATGCATCATGTTAAGAGTTTCTTACTAACGACAACTATTTCATGATTTAAGCTTTAGATTATACGAAAGCTACGAATGAACCAGACGACTACACTCTAGTTTAATTATACGTATATATTTCTATATTATATTTTAATTGTTTTTATAATGGAATATGGAATATTATTTATTTAATTTTAGCTGTTATTATTATAATTATTACAATTTTTCAGAAAAAAATATTGTTTAGTAATCTATATTAAGTGTTGTCATTATTATTCCCTCCACGACCGCGGACACGCCGGCGTTACAGTTAACAATATATTTCTTAGACATTTAATTAATTTCTTAGAAATTTTCCTGGAGGTATTATTTATATAAAAAAAAAAGAATTAATTATTTAAGCCAAATAATTGTTCTACGTGTAATTTAAAAAGTTAAAATCAATTAAGCATTCGAAACGTCGGGAACCAAAAATCAAAATAACTCCGCGAAAAAATCCGAAAAGACAGTTTTATTTAAAACTACATATACTTGCGTAAATCTAAACAAGTATTTTATTTATAAGTACTTATATGTATAAGCCACTATAAAACTATAATATAGTATAATATAGTATAATACGTTGTATTTACATATTAACATTTTGTGTAATAACTGCAGTGTTATGGGTAGTTAGTATGTAGGCACCTATATGTATTTCTAGTTGGAGTTATGAATTTTGTTGAGCAATATGGAGTATTTCATTATTAAGTTTGCAGTGAAATTAAACCACCAAGCGCATAAAGTATAACTTTTAAGTGATCTTAACATTAGATAAATTCGAATAAACACAACGTTTACTAAAATAAACTAATCTATACATATAATAAAATTGTAACTTAGCGGAATGAATCTGTATATTAGATATTTTTTGGATAATCTTATCGAAATAAACATTATTATCGATACAGAACCGAATCTATAGTTTTTAGAATTTTTGTCTGTCTCTTTTACCGCATCACAGAAAAACAACTGGAGGGATTTTGATGAAATTTGGTATGGTGATAGCTGATTATCCGGGTTAACATATAGGATACTTTTTACTGCAGGAAAATATCACATTTTTGAAAAAAAAAATACAAAAACTGCAATGTTGTGAAAAAATTAGTATTCGTTTACGTAAAACCCAAGAATTTGGTTTTTGGTCATCTGAAGGCGGGCGGAGCCGCGGGCAATGCTAGTCTCGTTAATATGTAAGCTTGCATTATAAATATCAGTTATCCGCTGATTTTTTTAACGATTTCAAATTGAAAATATATTTAAATGGTAATTATATGTGGTTTTCATTATAAACATTATCTTATATATAAATAAAAATGAAGGGTCGTCCTCGCGTTCTTAAAACCATTAAAGCGGTTGTAATGAAACTCTGGTTATTCTGAAAAAGAATTTTTTGGACGTCTGTTATTTATGGTTTCGTATACCATTCAAACTTAAGGACACACCGGAGTGACGTGGGTGAGTCGCTATTTTTTATGTTTTTAATACATTTTTTATATTATATCTCTAGTAGATTTTGCTTGCAACTAAGGCCGCGAAGCGGCGCCAAAAAATCGCCTATGTCCATTCCCATTTTGCGTGCACTCTATACCTCGATCTTTTTTCTATGTTACGGTTTAAGCATAAAAAGGTAACAAATGGACAAACAGAGCTATTTTTACATTTGTAACATTAGTTATCTTAATATTAAAAAAAATTAAAACAGTTTTATATGCTACCTAACACTATTTTGGAGAGTACTAAGAAGATCTCGTACGATCTATGTATCTGTGATCGAAGCGATGAGAGCTTTTTATGTAATTAAAATCTATACTAATATAATAAAGAGGTAAAGTTTGTGAGTTTGTCAGGTTGTAGGGGGTATATCTCTGGATCTACTGAACCGATTTTGATGAATTTTGGTAATAAGACAGTTTGAGACTCCAGGAAGGACATAGGATACTTTTATCCCGGAAATCATCCCGGGGGTGAAAATGGGGATGAAAGTTTGTATTGGGAAGCAATCTAGGGATGATCCGGAACGAAACGAGGATGAGTCGCTAGTTAATAAATACATATATTCATAATTCTCGAATTGAATGAAAGCTTGTTATTCCACTGTCTATTTATATGTGAGGGTTTTGCATAATCTTTTAGTAAGTAATTTTTTTTTTTTTTTACTTTTGTGCTAAATGATTTTTAATTTCGAGTGAGTGTACAACTCTTAAGATATACATACGTAATGTAATCTGAAGATCCTTTACGAATTCATAGTTATTTCTACAACGTATAAAGTCGATTAAAATTTCTGACTTAGTTTTAAGATTCACTTGAGATAAGGTCTTAGCTATTTTAAGACACGTGATGTGCCTATTTAAGATCTTTTGTTTGTATATTTCACAGCAGTACATAACTGAACATGGTTAATTATATAATTAAAATGTATTGAGCATAATAGAAAGTTGCCGTAATAAATTGTGTACTTAGAAAACTGATTAATGTTGTTGGTGTATCAAATATTAATATAATTAGTGTTCGTCCAGTGGTCGAAATCCGACCATAATCGTTTGGAAATTTAGTAATAATTGAGTAATATCACTTCCAGGTAAATTTCTAAGAATTTAATTAAATTTCTAAGAAATCTATTGTTAACTGTAACGCCGGCGTGTCCGCGATCGTGGAGGGATTATATAGAATTTAACTCTCTATATAAAAGAGACTAACTGTTTCCAATTTTTTTATTGATAACACTTAAGCTCTTCAATAGCTACTAACAAAAATAAAAGAAAATCGTTTGACAAACAGAGGAAAATCCGTTCACTTGTAAAGCACTCTCTTATACCAATAAGTTGGATTTTTGTTAAATATAATGAAAACATGATTAAAACAATATGAGGCATAAGAAACCATCTAACACCAATGGGCCTTATTAATAATTTTATGGCCTTATTATATAAACAATATAAGAAAGTTCTTAAATATTATAAACTTATTATTTTATTCTCTTCTTATCAATAAAATAGATATGTGTAAACTTCCTAAGTAAATAATATTATTGCTTGTGTATACCTTATTTAGACAGAAAAGAATAAAATCTTAAACAAAAAGTTTATAAAGCGTTTAGAAAGCTTTTACTGTTAGATAAAAAAAAATAATGCAGAAAAAACTAGTAGTTAGACTGGAATATTAATTATTTTAAAGGTATTAAAGTGCCCTATTTTTGCCGTAATGACTTGGTATCACGCCCTATTAGACACCCTAAATGTCAATTCTTCTTATTTTAATGTTGGTTTTAAAATTGACACTGCTATGTCATCGAATTCGAATTTATCTATAAACTAGCATTGCCCGCGGCTCCGCCCGCGTTCAGGTGACCAAAAACCAAATTCTTATGTTCTTATGTTTTACATATTAGTATAGGTACTCTTTCTTACGTTACAGTTTTTGTATTTTTTATTAAAAATGAGACATTTTCCCGCGGTAAAAAGTATCCTATATGTTGACCCGGATAACTAGCTACCATCATACCAAATTTTATCAAAATCCCTCCAGTGGTTTTTCCGTGATGCGGTAACACACAAACAGACACAGACGAAAATTCTAAAAACTATAGATTCGGCCTCTGTATCGATAATATTGGCTATTTCAATAAGATTTTCCAAAAAAATTTAATGTACAGATTCGGCACAGTTACAATTTTATTATATGTATAGAATAAAAAAAAAACATTAAATGGTTTATTTTTATTTATTGAATGAACAAGTAAATATTATAATAAAATCTTCTTAACCATATTTTGCTGATGACCAAATAAATGATAGTGGACTTTATGGGATATATTATCAATGGAAGCAGATGTACGAATTTGTCAAACCTTCGTCAAACATGGCCCTAATGCGTACGATGAGTGCTCAGTGTCGTGTTTTATTGTTATCAAATATCTAATTTTTGAAGATGTATGATTATTTAAACTTATATTTACCTGTGACTCCACTCGTGTAGTATATATGTAAATCGATGTAAAAATTAGACGTCACCATCCAATTTTACTTTAATAATCTAATTTCTATTCGTTGAGCAGTTGCAATGTAAAGTAACAATTACACTCTCACACTTCCTTGTTTTTGGTCGAGTGCCTTTTTTAACGTTGGGAAATGCATATACAGTTTTGGCTGCAGGTCTTAACATTTATCAATTATAATGCTTCAATCTTGATAATTTTATACATACAAAAGGTTTTGCTTAGATATATATAGAATTATGATTATGATAAAGGAGATATGACAGGGTTCATAAATCTTAAAGTACACGAATATGTGTATCCAGTATTTAGGGTATAAATATGGAAAATATAAAATTAACATAACCTTCAATCTTTTAAAGTGGTTTTAGGTTTTTAAAAGTTATACAGATGAGGCTTGTGTTATTGGTTCGGGTAACATTTCAAATTCACGTAGCTCTGTAAATTAATTTGTTAATTATAAGCTAAAAAATAGTTTTTAATTAAGATCTTTTAACCGGTGCTTATTTTTGTGGCAGCAAAGATACTTTACTGTATACTTGTATAAGTACCGTAACTCTAATCACCGCTGTCACTCGATGAAGGATACTTTTTTGACATCTTCTTCTTAATCGAGAAAGTATTTTGATTTGGTATATAGGTATAATAAACATAAATATTTCATAAAATGAAACAATTCACAACTCACTTAACGTAACATCCTTTCTCACATTTTGACGCCGTTACTGTCTCACTTTGTTTGACAACTTGAGGGCAAAGTTATAGAACGTAGACTGGAAATTTGCCTTACACATAGCCTTTACTCGTATTTAACTCCACATTTGAGTAAATATACATTTGGTCAAAATAATAGAATGAAAGATTTAGATGTCCAACAATTACTAAAAGAAATAGATAATCTATTTCTATTGACTTTCTTTTTCTTAAGGATTGAACCAATTAGTTACAATGTAATAATAATAGTCGTTAGATTTTTGTTAAGGGTTCTTTTTTAGTTAGCAATTAAGCCCTTAAGAACACCCAAAGTTAACTAATAACGGCATATCCATGTCCATACATACTATAGTGCCGATTAGTGCCGATCACAGTCAGTTCTCGGTCCGATATCGCTCTGATAAAGAAAGAGAATTGTTGCTGGAGTGTGATTTGACAGGAACTCGACTCTTACTGATAGCGTTAATGCAATCATTGTTTCTGTTATAAAAATACTTTGCAAGACTGATATCGGGCTAAGAACGGACCATGATCAGTACTATAGTGTGGATCAGGAATAAAAGCACACTCCAAAAGTCAAGTTTGGATCATAATATTTGGTATGATATATAGCATTTCTGTAGTCTTTAGTAAAACATCCAGTTAATGTAAATGAATTTTAATATCATTTAAAATTTGGAGCGTGAAATAAAATAATCAACCACAATGAAATTTTGTAAAGGTTATCCGCTCAATATAAAGTGGAATTACGGTGATGGAATTAAATTACATTTCACTAACAAAATAAAATAAAAGATTTAGTAAAAATCGGTCAATTACAAAAAGGACTCGCGTTTTGACGGCTCTAAACATTACACTATTTGTTGTTAGACAGTTACTGAGGTATTGTGTTAGACGGTTACTAGCAACGCCTAAAAGTTGACTAGATTTTACTATAGATATACTATATATACTTAAATCTCACTATACATTAAATAGGTTTAAGAACTAATCAATAGTACCTTATACATATCACAAAAAAGATTAGAACAGAGCAAAACAAAAGAATCTTTACAAGTAAGTTTTCTGAACCTCTACTTTTTTCTCAATTTTTGCTGATTTTTATATTTTTATGTTTTTTCTAAGTAAAACAGACTAGTTTCAGACTCTCTTTAGGTACTACAAGCTATAATTAACTTAGAGGTATAGATATTATAGTTGACTAATTAATACCGCTAACTACTTGTTATTCAACGAAGATCTTTCAAATTACATCATGGATTTAGAGTGGCTTTCAAATAACACGTACTTTTAATGTACACATTTATGCTAGCTTGGCCATTACGTGAATAATAGTCATATTATTCCCCATATTAAGCCCCATCACTTAGAGGCCCCGTTAAGCTGATCCATCGAAAGTATTTAATGGGACTCGTTAACGCCTCAATGGTCAATCTAATCTAACGACATAGAAAAACCCTATTAGATTCAACGGAAAGCTAAAAGCTTTAATTTTATAAAGTAACTAGCGACTCACCCTCGCTTCGCCCGGGTTCGTCCCTAGCTTGATTCGCCATACAAACTTTCAACCCCATTTTCACCCCCTTAAGGGATGATTTCCGAGATAAAAAGTATCCTGTCCTTCCCAGGGTCTCAAACTATCTTCTTACCAAATTTCAGTATCGTAATTCGTAATTCGTAATCGTAATTGCAGTAGATCCAGAGATTACCCCCTGCAACGTCACAAACTCACAAACTCACAAACTTTACCTCTTTATAATATTAGTATAGATACATCAACCAATCCATGAGTATTATTTTCTTTATCCATACATATATATCCATGTTTTAAGGCTCTTTAATAACAATAAATAAATACGTGTTTTAGCATTTTTCGAAATTCATCCCATAAGGTGGTAAAATAGGGGATGAAAGTTTGTATGAAACTACCTTTTTTATGAGAGATTTTTTTGTAGCTTTAGCGCGAGCGAAGCCGCGGGTTCTGCTAGTAATATTATAATTGTGAAAGTAACTCTCTCTGTTACTCTCACGCTTAAACAATTGAACAGATTTTGATGATATTTGGCAAGGACATAAATTATAAATATATAGATATAGACTACCTTTAATCACCGCCCCAATTATTACGTGAAGGAAGCCGTAGGCAAATATTATTATATTTTCAAAAATAACGAGTCTATATGAGTATGGAGGATGGTATCGAAATTTTCATTTGCGTTAAACTAGATAGAAATTATTAGATTTTGTGTGATACATTTTTTTCTCATTTCAGAATTATGGAACTTTTTTATAATTGACTGATACATTAAGATACTAAGTTAAGTAAGCGTGTAAAATATACAGCAGCTATTTTAATGAAAACACATGCGAGTGCCAGTTCACTTACCTATCGCCAATTACGATTCAACTAAGCAAGAATACGATAGAGAAAATTTTTACATAAAAGCTATATATAATTAAGTAATATAAATTAATTAATTAAAATAATATTATATTAGAAGATATATAAAAATAATTTTTTTTTTGTGCAAAACCACAAATCTCCGACAATTCTATGCTGATTGTTTTGATTGTTTTTTTCAAGAAGAATAAGCAATAAGGTTAACTTGCGCGAACTTCTATACCATTCAACCGACCACCATGAAAATTCACACATTTTTTAACATTTCTGGCTAAAAAATCCATATTTTAATGACATCTTAAGACTCATCTTTAGATCAATCGCAAGACGAATCTTAAGTACCAGTAATCAATCTCAGATTCGTCCCTAACTGTTAACGTTGACCCGTCTCTTATAATATCGAATATCGAAATATGGGTCACGAAAGAAAAAAGGGATCTAGCTTTGATCCTCCGCGTTATTATGTTTTGTTAATAATGAGGATAACTGTGGTTATATAGGATTCATAAATAATAACGAGATAATGGAAGTGTAAATAATAAAGTAGTAAATATAATATGTCGCATGAAACAATAAGTCTCTTATGTTGGTACTGTTTCCCTATACTCGCTTTCCAAAGGACATCGAAGAGATATTCAATAGAATTAGGTCATAGTCCACCACGCTAGCCAAATTGTAGTTTTGTAGACTTTAGATTTCTTTCGAAGTTTCCAGCTATGCAGGTTTTACGACGATGTATTCCGCACCGTATTAGCAAAAGGTATTTCATCTAACTCTCAAAATTGTGAGACTCAGGGTTTGAACTTGCATAACTCTGTTTCGAAAGAAATCATACATTCAAAGGCTACTATTTACAAATAAAATAATATGGCTTAATTCTTATTAGTGTTCTTCGAGTTTGAGATTAGATACATGTTTTGAACACCCATAAAATATTGATATTTTGTTAGATTTAGATAATCTAGAGCTAAAATAATTGTTGAGGTGAAGGAAAACATTGTGAGGAAACTTGCGTGTCTGAGAGAACCTAGCAAGTTTTCGAAAGACATGTGAAGTCCGCCAACCCGCACTTGTCCAGCGTGGTGGACTATGGTCTGATCCCCCTCGTACTGAAGGGAGACCCGTGCCCGGCAGTGGGACGTTAAAAAGGGCTGAATACATACATACAATACATACAAAATAATTGTACCTATGTTTCCTAAGACTTAAAAACTAAAGTCCTTTTATTTCAATAACTTTCATTCTTTTGGTTACTGTGGCTTCGGAGAAGTTTTGTACATAATATAACAGCTTGAAAATTAGCATTTCTGAAAAACAATTCGATTCCGGTGTTAAGTGGTTTTCTTTAGTAAATTTAAGTAAAATACAGATTTAAAATAAATCTTCTTTTTATTCAATTGTACTACACTTATAATGGAAATGAAACCCAATATATCTTCATTCCGATACATAGCCAATGAGGGACAATTGTTGGTGGAATGTAATCTTGCAGATATGTGAGTTCGAAATCGTTTAAAGAGAACTTATATGTGACATTAAATCAAATCAAAATGTACATTGTTATATAAGACTTTTTAACCGACTTCCGAAATGGAGGAGGTTCTCAATTCGTCGGAATACTTTTTTATTTTATGTATGTTCACCGATTACTCGAAGACGCCTAAACCGATTTGGATTTTTTTTTGTTTTAAAGGGTATACTTCCCAGGTGGTCCCATATAAATTTTATCGAAATCGGTCGAGCGGTTTTTAAAAAAATCAACAATAAATATATTTTTTAAATAAATTGCTTTTTCGAATATGTTATTTAAAAACTTTCTTCTTACAAATTACCTGCTTATTACGTCTATACTAAAAATGGAAAAATAAAAACTAAAAAAAAAACCGACTTCCAGGCACTAAAATGCAAAAAATAACTAAACGGAGGTTTTCATTTAGAATAGATACCTAATCAGATATCTTCGAAGTCGGTGCTAGCATACAATATTTTAAGATATGAATATCTTATAGGTAAATATGTATTTTACATATCGAAATATATTAGATTTGCTTTGCATCGGCTGGCACCGACTTCGAAAATATCTGATTAAGTATCTATTCTAAATGAAAACCTCCGTTTAGTTGTTTTTTTTACATTTTAGTGCCTGGAAATCGGTTTTTTTAAGTTTTTATACTCTAACATTTTTCGCTAATAAAACACTAATTATATATGAATACTAGCGACTCACCCTCGTTTCGCTCTGGTTCGTCCCTATGTGCATATATTAATATAGTTTTACAATAATGCCATATTATATTATTGTTAAACTATAGTCTGTCCGTGTCTGTTATTGACATTTATGATTACTGCTCCGCTCCCTTGGGTAGTAAATAGAATGATATATATATATAGCTTATAAGCCTTAGTCTTTATACGGGCTATTAATGCAAAAAGATTTTTTCAAATCAGATCAGCAGTTCCTGAGTTCAAATAAACAAACAAACTCTATCTCTTTATAATACTAGTATAGATTATTAGTATTAGTATAGATAGACTAGCATTTATTAATGTTGAGTGTACAAAAAAACTTGTTCACACGTTAAAAAACTTTTTTAAGGACATTATTAGTATAAAAATAACTAGAAATATTTCTTTTTTTTCTGTCTACCTTCTTTTATATATTTTTATTTTATTAAAACTGGTCCACTTATTTGGCCTATACCTTTTGGCTATTCTAAGTTTCAGACCCGATTTACGCACTAACAACCTGAGCCCATCTAGATTTCGTTTATCAGAAATCTTGAATCAAACCTTTGTTGGAATTGAACCTTAATTCTAACTCACCCTTACGAATTCTGAACATATTAGCGATAGATATAATCAGATAATTTCAATATTGCCTTAATGAATATAATGTACATAGTTCCTTTATTGGTTGCAAGATATTATCCATTTTAAATTGCTATAAGTAACACTTTCTTAGATTACTGCGATTATTTGACATTATAATTGTGACTATTTTTTTGGATTTTGTCGCGGTTTAATTTTATAAATATTTGACGACACGTTTGGCTCAGTTTTTAGTTACTCTACTTGCTGTACCAGCGGTCGCGAGTTCGAGTCCCGCTGAGGTCATTCATTTATATGATGAGCTTCGTACTCATGTTTTAACTCTAGTAATGGGTGTATATATTTATAATATGTATGTATTTACATGTTATATATGTGTAGTGTATCAACTTTTTGGTATCCATAACACAGGCCTCGTAGTTTACCATGGAACAAGATGGTGCTATGGTGTTGTGTAAAATCCCATAATATTTATTTATTGATTATTTATTTATATTTTTGTTTCCGACCTTTCGAATGCTTAACAGACAAACATGGTCACGAGAGACTCAGACTCTTAAAAAGATAGTTTCATTTAAATTGCTATAAATGCATAAAATTGATTAAACCTACAATCTTCATCACTTACACAAAACATCTTTGGAACAACCAGACAATCAGCTGCACAAATCTTTAAAGTAATACGAAGTTTGCGGGGGACCGAATATTAGTATAAAAGTACATTGGAAAATCTTTTATTAATATAATTGACCATTTTGAACTCTATTCGGTAGAGCTAGAGTACGTTTAACCGTTGATTTAATATTATCAGACGCAGTAAAGACCTGCCCTGCTTCTGAAGTAAATTAAAAAATATTATTGGAGGCTTTTCCTAATTGATTGATTGTTATAATAGATTAGGAAGCTTTTTGTTGTTTTATGTACTTACAGCAATGAAGTTTGATGTTGGAAGTTTAAAAATAAGCGCATATAGCGCAATACGCAGGCAGTGGTAGCTCTATTGAAGCGGGTTCAAATACCGGGTCTCGTAGCTCTGATATTTTCATGTGTGAATCATTTTCGACATGTTTAATTCTTGTCTTACAGCGAAAAAAATTATTATGAGGTAACCTCCATGTTTGAGAGAACCTAGCAAATTTTCAAGAGTTTTGATAAATCGAAGTGATCTGTGAACTATTCCCCGTCGCAATGAAGGGAGGTTCGTGCCTGTAGGACGTTAAAAAGGGCTTAATAAATATATACATACATACTCGTACATATATATTGAAATTAAATACTTTTATGTATTTTTTCTTGACGTTTATAATGGAGTAACAAACATTATGAGAAATTTTAGTTATTGGTATAGTTTTTTCTCTAATATTAAGATGATGTGATGAATGATGATAATTTTAAAATCGATAAAAATGTTAAAGGTAAAAATATTTATTATTATACCAAAAACTTGATTAGTTGTACACTTTAGAAAGAAAGCTCTAGAACATCTGATTGAATGATAATGTAATTTAAATGTGAAAGTCAAAGAGTGTTTTGCTGAATTCATATATTGTATAGTAACTGTATATAGGCTGTACTTTTTTAATTGTTTCAAAGTCCAAATATTTATTATAAATTTCATAAATGCTAAACTATCTGTTATTATATAAATAATGAGCTAAGTTCTTGGTTATCTTATTAAAACTCTATATTGAATATAAAATTGAATAGTCTAGTAATACTAGCCATAGACTATCTGTGATTATTACTTCAAGTTTAAAAGTTTTAGAAGGCGAAAACTAAGCACCGAAACAAGACGTCTGAGTAATTCGTTGAAGTTCGCTTTACACGAGCTTAAAGTTTATATATAGCTGACTTCAATGAAAACAATTTTTCACTCTCTATTTTAGGTGCTAATACGTAGACTTATAAAAAAAACTTTGTTTTCGGATTTTTTCGCGGATTTATTTAGATTTCTGGTTTCCGACCAACCAAAACTGAAAATCAATAAGACCAAAAATCAACATAAATACGCGAAAAAATCCAAAAACGTAGTTTTATTTAAAATATTCGTATAAATATTATAAATGTGAAAGTTTGTGAGTATGAATGTTTCTTACTCTTTCATGCTAGAACAGCTGAACGGATCTGGATGAAAGGCACAGAGATAGAGTATAGTCTGGAATAATACATAGGCTACTTTTTATCCCGGAAAAAAGTACGGTTCCCTTGGGATAGGTTTGTTACATATTAATTAATTAATTAATAATATATTACATAGTATAAATGTAATGTGTTATATAATCTATGAAAGTGTTACTTAGAAAGCGTCATTTGCATTTCAACTGGAGCCATTTTTTCTTTTTTGTAATTTCGCTATTATTCTCTAGCAAAGCTTATGAGTAATAATTTAAGCAAGTAATAACTTACCTGTAAATCAGTAATTCCTTTTAAATACCCATGTCTAATAAGGTTGTAAGCTTAGACTTGTACTTACCTACCTGTACCTTAATTAGTTTATTTTATTTTAGCGTCTTGGCCCGACTTTACCCGATTTCTTATAATATTTCAACATATCTTGAAGAATAATAATTTCCATATAAATTTTGCGGAGTTACTCTATTTTCAATTAGAGAATTATAGGGAAAATAGAATACATCTGTGTCAGTATAGGAAAACTTAGTTCTAAGCTCTCTAGATCCTGTGATTTGATCTGAGCGTTGATGAGTCAGTCAGTCAAAACCATTTTGTGTATATTAGTTGTTATACATTGTTGTACAATGTACATACTCGTATGTATAGATATTAGATAAGAATGTGAAGAATTAAATATGGTTTTAGCATCACCAAAATAATATATTACAGTTTGGCTAAATTAATACAATCGTAAAAATATCTATCCGGCTGTTACATTTTACTGCTAAAGTGTATCAATATCTATTCAAAGCATAAAAGCAATTTTGCCTTCTTGAGATTGATATCACTGCTAGTTATTTTTTATGCAAAATATTACTACGGGAAGTTACTCGTGGAGAGCTACTATTGGAGAGCTTAAAATAAACAGCATAAGTGTAGTTCGATATTGTTATTACTTGAATCACATTAAACTTATGTATTTTAAATACAACTCTCTTTTCAGATTTTGACACGAATCTATACTTAATATTATAAAGAGGGAAAGTTTGTGAGATTGTGAGTTTGCGTCGTTGTAGGGGGTAATCTTTGGATCTACTGAACCGATTTAGATGAAATTTGGTAAGAAGATAGTTTGAGACATTGAAAAGGACATAGGATAATTTTTATCCCGAACATCATCCCTTAAAGGGGTGAAAGTGGTTAAAGTTTATATTGGGAACAAACCAAACGCTAGTATAATATATAACAGAAAACAACAACCATATATACAAAATAAAAAATAAAACCTACCCAAACCATAATCAAAAAGATTTTAAGTTTCATTTAAAATGTCAAATGTTCGTCTAAGGAAGTCCTATGTATGTATGCACATATATAGATACTTCGGGAGCATACTAAATTTTAGAAAAGAATTTACTAATCCTGACGACTTATTCTTTAAAATTATATAATCAAAATGTAGAATATATAATATATTATTTATATAAAATATGAAATCTTAATATATTTTCCTCATATTCACAAGTTTGTATGAAAAGGTCGTAGAAGCAATTCGTACCTACAAAAAGATAGCGCTTACATATTATGTTCATGCTTCTATTGAACGAGCGGTTTCTTATCAAATATTACAAGCTTTTGAGGTTAATATTTAATCTTCAACCGAAATTGGTTGGTTGTTATCGACTTAGAAAAATGAATATGTCTGAAAATCTCTCCCTCGATTATTTTCTGTGTCACTTAAGCACCTGCTTAGAACGTTACTGTAATATTATTTAGTTTCTATAAGTTTTTTCGAATTTTCAGGTGCAAAGTATTAGTAACAAAGTAGATTTCTATAAAAAAAACCGACTTCTAGGGACTAAAATGTAAAAAATAACTAAACGGGGGTTTTCATTTAGAATAGATACCTAATCAGATATTTTCGAAGTCGGTGCCAGCGGCTGCAAAGCAAATCTAATATATTTTGATACGTAAAATACATATTTACCTATTAGATATTCATATCTTAAAATATTGTCGGCGTTGTCGGAAGTATATCCAATGAAACAAAGAAAAAATTTCCAAATCGGTTCAGGCGTCTTCGAGTAATCGGTGAACATACATAACAAAAAAATTCCGACGAATTGAGAACCTCCTCCTTTTTTTGGGAAGTCGGTTAGCAAAGTACGTCTTATTTGTAAGCAATTAGTGATTTACCCTCGTTTTACTGGCTTTCTAGTGCGTCAGTAGGTCTTTTGCGATTTGATATAAAAATATCGTATTTTCTTTATATATCTATTGTACAACTAGCAACTCACCCTCGCTACGCTCGTGTTCGTTCCTACTTAAGTTTTAACGTTTAGTATAGATTTCACAGAAATTAGATATTTTTCCGCGGTAAAAAGTATCCTATATGTTAACCCGGATAACCAGCCATCATCATACTAAATTTCATCAAAATCTAGTAGTTTTTCCGTAATGTGGTAACAGACAGACAGACAAAAATTTTAAAAACTATAGATTCGGCCTCTGTATCGATAATAATGTCTATTTCAATAAGATTTCCCAAAAAATATTTGATGTACAGATTCGGCTCAGTTATAATTTTATTATATGTATACATATAATATGTATGTAGGTATATATTGTATGCACCTTTTTGAAATTTTTTTTACAAATAGGACTATGTTTTACTCCTTGTCATATCTGTTTACTAACTTTTCACCTAAATTCTAAATCCTTTCACCGGTTTTAACACGAAGGAGTAACAAACATACATACAAACACTTCCGCATTTATAATAGTGATGTGATTTATATAATAAAAATAGTTGACCATGATTTTGAATTTTATAGCGAGTAACCTCCATCAACAGTTTATGCCACGATAAAATGTATTAAATTCTCTTACATCAGTATATAAACAACATAAGAAGTGCAGATTTATTTTAGATTTATCTTAGTAATATTTTTGTACTCCACGCAAACACATCTATGTAAAAAAAACCTTATTTAAGTATTTAGTAATATTTGTATTAGTTTTTTGTTTGAAAATCTATACATATGTATAATAAAATTGTAAGTAAGCCGAATCTGTAAATCACATATTTTTTGGAAAATCTTATTGAAATAAACATTATTATCGATACAGAGGCCGAATGTATGGTTTTTAGAATTTTTGTCTGTCTGTCTGTCTGTCTGTCTGTCTGTCTGTCTGTCAGTCTGTCTGTTACCGCATCACAGAATAAAAACTTAAGATAAAAAAACCGACTTCTAGGCACTAAAATGTAAATATAGATACCTAATCATATATTTTCGAAGTTGGTGCCAGTCGACAATATTTTAAGATATAAATATCTAATAGGTAAATATGTATTTTACGCATCGAAATATATGTATTAAGATTTGCTGGCACTGACTTCCAGGTTTTTAGGAAGTTTTTATCCCATAAACTGAGATATTTTACCGCACTATATTGTTAAATATGTTAATTATAATCTTGCTACTAAAAGTTTTGTAATAAAGCATTGAAAATGTTGTATGAAGGATAATATTGTGTTTTCCTGTGGGTATAACAGATTTTCCTGGAATATAAGGAATCATAAATATAAATCCGAGTTAATAAGGAGGAATACACAAATTTTTGTTAAAATCCTCTCAGTATATTTGCGTGGAAAGCAAACAGATATACAGACAAACAAATAAAATTTTAACAGCTATTATTTTGGGGTCTATATCCTTTTTTTTTTTTTTTTTTTTTTTTTTTTTTTTTTTTTTTTTTTTTTTTTAACGTTGGGAAATGCATTTACGCACGAGGTGTGGGACTCACCGGCGTAATACAGCCAGTACTACCCACTAAAACCCAACAAAACCTTCCCCCGTCTTAATGGGGCGTCGCAGGATCGCTTACGCATTCAACTACGACGCCCCGACGGCAGGTCTGCCGAAGCAGACCACAACAACCACGGGGTTGCTCCACAGTCCACTCTGCTATCAGAGAAGTACCAGGAGCAACCCGCATGGTACACCGCCCTCCGAAGAGGGCCACCTCTTACCGCCCACCTAAGTGGGCCACCTCCCTGTGCGTTTCTTGGCTTCGCGCCCGGTTGGGTTGCCGGGCACTACTGAGCCCCCCCACCACGACAAGGTGAACGCACGTTGGGGGGGTGGGGTCTATATCCTGTAAACAATATGTGTAACAATCATTGTTTTAAAAGAAATGTTTCATATACAGATTTCGCTTTTTGACTATGTTTTATAGTTATGTATTTAAAGGTAATATTATTTACATGTTACAAATTATAAGGCCGTTTTAAATTCTAAACGAAAGACAAAATGACACTAAAACGATTTCATAATTATTAATATACTCGTAGTACGGTGCAATTAGACCCAAACCTTAACGTCCTTGAAAATGTTCCATCGTTATATATATATATTAACTTACACATATACTTATTAATAGTTTCCTTAATAATAACCAATATTTTCCAAAAGATCGAATAAATACGAAAAATTGCTACTCTTACATCCTCCGTAACTCTGGAACCGTTCAGTTTAGCAAGATTATGTACAAAATCATTTTTGTTAAAAATTTGTTGTAAATTATTTTTGTATATGATGACACTTTTTGCGCTTTACCATTTATAACAAACCGACGCTCAAAATGGTGTAAATTTTTACCAGGAGAACTTTTGTTTGTGGACTGTATAGAACAATTTGGAGCTGGAGGGAAAATTTTACTTTATATGTTATGGTCAGGCTGTTTTTAGATTAATTGCACCGTATTAATACTTGTAGGATTATAGTATTTGTAAAACTAATAATGTATTCAGAAAATTTATGTTAGCCACCTAAAGGAAACAAGTGTGAAAGCCAATCTTACACAATTTTATAACTCTGAGTATAAATAATTTTAAACTGTTTGAAGATATTGCATATCAAAGTTCGGAGATTGTAAAAATATTTTTATGATCTGACAGAAATGTGATATATCTTTCATTATAACATGTTTATGAAACAACATTACAAAATTATACTCCAGTGGTTTTTGTTAGTAGCAGAATAAATATAAAGTATGGGTATACAAAGTAGTTATACATATAACATAATGTCCTTCTGTCTGATTCCGGTCACGGCGCCCAATCTCACTGAGATTAATCAACTTTGCAGGATATATATATATATATATATATATATATATATATATATATATATATATATATATGCACAAGTAAGCGCTCAAACACAAGCGCAGTTATATAGAATATAGAATACTAGCAGAACCCGCGGCTTCTCTCGCGATAAACTACAACAAAAACTCTAAAAAGATAGGTTTCATACAAACTTTCATCCCCTATATTACCCCCATATGGGATGAATTTAGAAAAATGTTAAGACACGTATATGTTTATTTGTATTTAAGGGCATTAATACTAAGTTTCAAGTAATTCTGATCATAAATAATTATTGAGTTGTCTTATAACGTGTTTTCCTGTGGGAATGAGATGATCTCCCGCGGCAAAAAGTAGCCTATGTCACTCTCCAGCCTTCCAACTATCTCCACACAAAAAATGACGCCAATCCGTCACTCCGTTTCGATGTGAAAGAAGGACAAACAAACAAACAAACGAACCCAGTTTCACATTTTTATAACATTAGTATGGATATGTAATTAATATATTTTTATGGTAACTATGCAATATATTGAGAAATATGTAAAGTAGCTTATGTCACTCCAGACTTCAAAATATAGTGTCAATCTCCTACTTTGTTGCGATATGAAAAAACTAACAAAGTAGCAACACACATTTTTGCATTTATTTATATAATATATCTATATATCTATACATATAATAAAATTTTAACTGAGAGGAATGTGTACATATAATATTTTTTGGATAATCTTATTGAAATAGTAATAATAATGGTTATTCGGGTCAACATATAGGATACTTTTAACTGCGGAAAAATATATCATGTCTAAGAAATCTATACTAAACGATAAAACGGAACTATCTTTATATATATAATTCTTCTGTGAGTGTGTATGTCACTGAACTTCTCTCAAACGACTGGACCGATTTTGATGAAATTTTTTGTGTGTGTTCAAGGGGATCTGGGAATGGTTTAGATTCACAATTTGAATAATAATTTTCATCAAAAAAAATTATTAAAAAAAGTTTGAAATTTTCAAATTAAAGACGTGTAGACAGGACAACGTCTGTCGTGTCCGCTAGTATACTATAATATATATATGTATATATATACGTATATATATATATATATATATATATATATATATATGTGTGTGTGTATATATAGTCCAGAGTTAAAATAGAATATTCAGGTTCAATGTGAATGGGACATAAAAATTCAAAATGCATTATTTTACAGTACACATTAACAATATTATGAATGACTTATAAAATTTATTTTAATATTCATTGCCATTTTGCATGCAATAAAATAAAGGATGTGATGTTATTGACATGTTTATATGACGTTTTAAAAATAATTTTATGGACATTTTTCTGAACGATATGTATATACAAACCATTCTTGTTACTTGTCCGTGTTGAAAAAAAGAAATAAAATCGGTCAAGTGCGAATGGAATTCGTACACGAAGGATTCCGTACCATCGTAAATGTACTTTTTATTAATATGACATTTATTCTATGTACATAATATGTATGTAGTATATTAACATCGATGATCGATCACGAACGTTAAAAAAATGTTTCTTGCATTCATATTTTTATTATTTGTTGTTATAGCGGCAATAGAAATACATACTCTGTAAAAATTCAACTTTTTACTGTTAATAAGATACAGCCCTCTGACAAACGAACGGACGGGCAGCGGAGGCTTAGTAATAGGGTTTCGTTGGCACCCTTCGGGTACGGAAACCTAAAAACGATACTGGAAATGGATGTAAACGTAACGGTAAAGTTAACGGATAAATGTCATTTGTCATTTTTTTTATGCAAAGGTCTTATATTATCTTTCTCGGACTGTTTGTTTAGGATTTAAAGTTTAAGATACTGCAAATTTACTGCAGCTTATATAAAAAATTGAAAATATATAAAAAGCTTAAACTTAAATAAAATTACCTGGGCGACCGAGCTTTTAAAAAAAATTAAATTAATTAATAATTTTCAAAATTGCATAAAAAAAAGAAAACACCTATATAGATAAACTTAAAAAGAAAACCTTATCTAAATACAATATTTGATTCAAATCGTTAGAGCCGTTTCCGAGATATATGAAATAAATTTAGGTAAATACAAGAATTACTCATTTTATATTAAGATAACAGACTAGATATTTTGCTCTTGGGCAAATTTGGTAATTTATGCTGATAAATTAGCAAAAATAAATAAAAATCAAATAAGCGATCGTAGTATATAAAACATCTATTTGTAGTAAAACAACTCTGCAAGTTATAGATCCAATTACCACCAGAAACGAAAATTTCAATTTTAAAAGTTCCACAAAATTTACGTATTCCAATAGAATCAGAGAATTTACAGCGCTGTCACTAGTAAATCCTTGCTAGATACTGCTTCGTTGGTCTAGTCACCTATAGTGGCTAGCATGTACGTGTACAGACCTAGGTTTGAAACCTGAGTCAATCCAAAATAGTCACTGGGTGTTTCTGACACAAAATATTTAGCAGTCCGTGGTTGGGAATTTAACAGCGTTTACACGCACGTAGCACGTTAAGCGGTCTGTCCTGTGCCTTATGTCTCACCGGTGTTAAATTTTTCCCACTGAATTATAAAGTTAATCCCTGCACGACCGCGGACACGCCGGCGTGTCAGTTAACAATAGATTTCTTAGAATTTTAATTAATTTCTTAGAATTTTATATACATTTATATACGTATCGACATTATAACTCACGCGTAGACGGATATTATTGTGATTACATTTTACTTATTTTATGATCTCTATAAAACATAAGTATATAAGTACTTAATTTATGGGCAATCAAGGATTATAAATTTTATTATAAATTTCATCATAGGGGAGGAATAATAACTTAAAAAAAATTTAAAGTGTAGTTACGGTGTACTTAAGTTTAAAGTTATTTAGAAATAAGTAAAATATTTTTAACAGTTGATTATATGGATGTATTTTCTTTTCAGGATCATGGATCCCGATATTATGATCGAAGAGCAAGGGGAGATGACGACCACATCCCCTTACAGTTTGTCACCTACAAATCAAAGTTGGCACAACAGCACAGAAAATAGTCTTAATGTCTACTATTTCTACGATGTAAGTGGCATTTTGTATACATATTTATGTCAATAAATAAGAACGGTTTTAAATAGAAGGCGCTCATGTTAGATATATGATTATTTGTATGTTATGCGATGCGATCTTCACTAAAAATTGAGTGAACTCGCCAAGTATTTTTAGATAGATTTTTAAGCGTGAGATAGATGTATGTCTAAAGTCGCTGAGTTCATATGAAAGCTTATATAGAGCTTAAAAATGGTTTTCAATGAAAATCATTTTCGTAAAGATATTGTTGAGTAATATGAGATTTTAAACTTATTTTGCAAGTCAATAAATGAATTTTGTTTATAAGTAATTATGGGACTTTTATAACACAAACACTTTTAGTACGAAACCCTTAATGTACGAGCTAGGTTCGCTCTTGTGTATTTTTTTACCTTTGTAGAGTGTAGAAAGTTAAGTAAGAGATTTATTTGGTTAATACCGTTGATAATAATAACTAGTTAGACTTTGGCTGGGTCGTGCCATTAAATATTGTGAATATATTATACTATTCTAATAAAAACTTTTTTTATTTGGTCCATGAGGATATACAAAAAAAAACTTTTTTATAAATAAGAATTGTAATTCTCAAATATTTTAATTTACTTTTTTTAAATTAAAACTAGTCTATGACAAAATAAATATATTATGATAACTTACAAGTTAGAACTTATTGAAAAAAGACATTTATATTGCGTAAATCTCCAATATCGGAATGAAAAAAATATTTTTTATTTATAAAATTACTTTATTTATTGTAGATACACACAAGAATAATACAAAAAATGGATAGAAATAAAGATAACAAAAGGCATGCAAAGGCGGTCTTATTGTTATGAGCAATCTCAAACCTTTAGTGAAAGGATTAATGAAACCGTAAACAGGACCGTATAATTAATATTATATACATATATACATGCTCAAAAATATACATACATTAATAAATATATAAGACAAACATCAATATAATATATACATATTAAGTACATAAGTATTTAAATATATGGAAAAATTAAGTTACATAATATAAAAACATGTCTTCAAAATGATATGAAGAAATAAGATGATGAAAATGTTTGGTAAAATTTAAATTATCTATACAGATAAATAAAATTGAAATTGTCTGTTTGTAATGTCAAAATTACAGCATTTTACTAAATGCATGTGGAATTATATACCTACAGTATTAATAAAAAAAACATAATTTTTTAAATGTTGGTCTGTCTGTCTGTTTGTTCCGGCTAACCTCCGAAACAGCTGGGCCGATTTTAACGAGATTTTCACTGGCAGGTAGTTGATGTCATAAGGCGTAACTTAGGCTACTTTTATTTCAGTAAAAGAATTAGGGTTCCGCTCAAAAAACTTAAAATGCACCTAGGGACTAACCCGAGCGAAGCGAGGGTTAGTCGCTATTGTTATCTAAAGGCGTAACGGTGGTAACATTGAATAATTAAATGACTTATATAGCACGAAATAAGCAAAGCTAAAAAAATTACTAACAACATATTGTTCATTCTGTACAAGCGGTTAATTCAAACAATAAAGCTTTAATAGATAGATAACATGCTTTGTAGTTAGTACTGTCATAATTGGGGAGATTGTAGAACATTTTGTCTTAGCTTCAAGAACAGATAAAACAATATATTAGAAAAAGATACTATCCAACATTCTTATAACGTAATATAAAATTTCGTAGATATCTCATGAACACCAGCAGGAGTAATCTCTATCGCGAAATAATTTAGTTTACACGAAAGAAAAATGAAAAAATAATGAAAAAGAGCCCTTTTACTGCTCGGAGCTTAAACCTAGAACTTTCATATTTTCTATCTAAACTTATGTTGCCAAATTCCATTTATTGTTATAGCAAAGTTTAGTCTACTGGAGGTGATATTAACAAACTGTGAAAATGAAAACATTTTAGATACAATCTACAATGTACATAGGTGGGATTAGGTTTGTTTAGACCGTATGTAGCAGGGATATCATAATATTAGCACTTTCATATGTACTTTGATAGCTAAATCTATACATATAATAAAATTGTAACTAACCCGAATCTGTACATTAAATATTTTTTGGAAAATTTTATTGAAATAAACATTATTCTGGACACAGAGGCCGAATCTATAGTTTTTAGATTTTTTGTCTGTCTGTCTGTAACCGCATCAGAGAAAAACCACTAGAGGGATTTTGATGAAATGTGGTATGGTGATAGCTGAATATCCGGGTCAACATATAGGATACTTTTTACCGCGGGAAAATATCTTATTTCTGAGAAAAAATACAAAAACTGCAATGTAAGAGTATACTAATATGTAAAACCTAAGCATTTGGTTTTTGGTCATCTGAACGCAGGCGGAGCGGCGGGCAATGCTAGTGGTTGTATATAAGTAGACGCTATGTATAATTGAAAGGCCTTCTAAATTAAAGAAATTAAAGGAGTTCATAATTTTTTCAGCTTGGGAAACCGAGTGAAGCGGGTTCAAATCCCGGGTCTCGCACCTCTGATATTTTCATGTGCGAATTATTTCTAACATGATTACCATTTGCCTCACGGTGAAGGAAAACATCGTGAGGAAACCTGTATGTCTGAGAGAACTTAGCAAGTTTTCGAAAGACATGTGAAGTCCGTCAATCCGCACTTGGCCAGCGTGGTGGACTATGGCCTGATCCCCCTCGTATTGAAGGGAGGCCTGTGCCCAGCAGTGAGACGTTAAAAAGGGCTCAATACATACATACATACAAATGCTTTGTGGAATGAATGGGAATAGAGTTATTGTCAAAAAATTGTAATTAGGCGATATTTTTTCAATATGGCGGTGCGAGCGACAAAGATACGGGGTGGCAAAATTGAAATTCGGAAAGCGCACATCGAAATCTATAAAATCACCAATTTTAAAAACTCTCGGAAAACTTTCCAGATAACATCTTTTTTGAGCACCAAATAAATGTTAGTAGTATCCTGACAAAAGAAAAACCCTACAAAAAATAGTGCGCTCTTTCTGAGATAAATAGCACTATGTGTGCAAAACATGCATTTAAAAAAAAAAATATCGAGAAAATTTTCACCAATCGCATTTTCTGGAAATTCAAGATAAAAGTGCGAAGTATAATTTACCTAAATATCAAAGTTCTAACTTTCACAGATTCTGAGGTAAATAACGATGTCTAGGTACAATTTCCATATGCACATTCTTAACCGATGGTCGCGATCATGAAATGGTCGCGTATTTTTGCGGTACATATACCTAAATGGTCACTTGCTATCATGGTCACAATCACGAAGTGCGTGCAGGACTTGAACCTAATAGCTTCATTTTGACGTTTGAACTGATATTTTTGGTTAATAAATATCTTCCGCCTACATATTTATGGAGATTACAGCTATAACAAATAGCTGAAAGGTTTCAATCGTGTAATGGATCTCTTCGTGGCTTTCGTGACGCTGATATGATAACGTATCAACGCCCACTGTTAACCAAAATGTTACAAAGGCCTTTTAGGGATATACTTTCGCTCTATTATTATTATAAATATTATAATTTGTGAAGATGTTTGTAGCTCAATCTCGCTAAATTGTTGAATCGATTTTGATAAAATGTTAAACAATAATAGATTATGGATTGATTATAAGAAAAACTTTTAGTATTCATCACTTGGGAGTAACTGTAATATTTTTTATGATTCTATAACACTTTTCACGTAGGATAAGATGCACTTTCAAGCTAATGATAACATTTTGATTATTTTGAAAAAAATGTAAATTATAAATGACTTTTAATTACACAAAATGAGTTTACGATTAGAAAATATATTGTATAACATATACGAGTACATACAAATTACAAGCTTAAACCGAATTAGTAACTGCTTCCTTTTGAAGTCGGTTAAAAATGTTATCGATGATATACATACTTCAGCATTGAGCATGTAGGTCTATCACTTTATATTCTACCAGATATCAACTGTTGTATGTTGCAAGTATCAGTGTATGTATGGATATTGCAATGTTTTAAGTTCACGCGAGTGGTCTGGTATAATAAAAATAGTGGTGGCCGCCACATAGCTGTAGCTAAAAAAATAGTACCAAAGAATGATTTAATTTGATTAATTACAAGTTTTTAAACTCATTACTACCACCTTAGCGCACAAATTCTACGAGTAAAAGGTAGTAATATAGCCAATGGATTTTGTTAGGGAAAACTTAATTTAAATAGTAAAATAAAGAATGGCCAATGTTGAAATAAATCTGCTTCTATTATCGATAGCATTGACGAAACTTTGCTTTTATAGAAAAGAGTTCGGTTTACGAGACTTACTTTTAACAACGAAATTGAGCAATTAGTGAGCAATAAGCTAGAAAAAGGGATCGAATTTATTTTAAATTGATGTCTTACTCAACATTTTGCTTTTTTTCGTATTCCAGACGTCAAAGAAATATTTAAACTAGAGCTTTCGCGTACTTACGGTGTTTCTTTTTACGCAGATAATCATTGAAACTTTGTACACAAAGCTACATCATAAATCATGTATTCAGCCTTTTTTAACGTCCCACTGCTGGGCACGGGCCTCCCTTCAATACGAGGGGAATCAGGCCATAGTCCACCGCACTGGCTAAGTGCGGGTTGGCGGAGTTTACATATTTTTCGATAACTGGCTAGGTTCTAAGACATGAAGGTTTCCTCACAATGTTTTCTTCACCGTTATACAAGCGATAAACATGATAAAACAATTCGCAAATGAAAATATCAGAGGTGCGAGACCACTCTTCTTAATTTGTTTTTCTTAATAGGTAATTTTGACACATCGAAATATGGATAAGGACATTTTTATTTGTATCACAATACGACGTTAAGCACGAAAATACCTTTTTAAGAGGAATATACGCGTATGTATGTAAAATATATTTTTTCATCTGCTTCAAAAGACAATACTGTAAGTTAATTTAACTTTACTCATTAGTTATTTATCTACTATGTTCTTAAATTTCTGTCAAAGGCGAAGTTTGAGTATCTTGTACATTAATTATAATTTTATCCTTTCAAATTTGTATTAATATTTCTAACAAAAATTTAATTAGTAAAATATATTTTGTGTAAATTAGTAACATCTCAAACTAATTAATTTTGTTCTGACGCACGAAATCTGATAAAGTATTCGACCTATCATCGTTAGTAATTATCTTAATGAACCATGACCATATAAATGACATGACAATGAGGCTTTATATGTAACTAGCACAACCTGCGGCTTCGCTCACGCTAAAACTGCAAAAAAAACTAAAAAGATAAGTTCTATACAAACTTTCATCCCCTATTTTAACCCCATATGGGATGAATTTTGAGAAATGCTAAAACACGTACTTATTTAATATTCAATAATTTTCAAGTTATTGTGATCATACCTACCTATATTATTTTTTGGGTTGTATTATAACGTGTTTTCAGGTGGGAATGAAAAAATCTCCCGCGATAAAAAGTAGCCTATATCCCTCTCCAGCCCTCCAACTATCTTCACACAAAAAACTACTCCAATTCGTCACTCCGTTTCGACGTGAAAGAAGGACAAACAAATAAACAAACAAACACACTTTCACATTTATAATATTAAAGTATGGATGCAAAATCAAAAGAAATTATAAATACTAAATATCTTTCAAATCATCAATCAAGTTACAAATAGCCGAATTTTAACTCAAAATGTAATTGTGAGTGTAATGTGAAATTTGCCTCTTTCGGACGTCCAATTTAATTTTACTCGTTTTAAAAATCGATGTTAATATAACACTTTGTATCATCGAGTTGGTCTGATAAAAGAGCTGCTGGAAATTACTTAACTTAAGGTGAAACTATTTGATAGGCTACTATTAAACTTCATTTTGGTTTTTCCAAATAATATATCCCAGTTTTTTTCAACACACTTGAGAAAATGTTTACGTCCGAATAAAAAATGAACTACATTCCTGACCTGATGTTTGGTAATACATTAGCAGGCGCATCGTTTTTCACCAAAAGCAACTGTCAATACGTTGAAAATTTATGTTGTTGCATACCGATGGTATCGACAAGCTTAGAGCATTGAAGATATTTTTATTTAATATATTCCTAATTGCCTATATATTAGTTACTTTTTTACTGTATCTATCCATACTAATATTATAAAGAGGCAAAGTTTGTTTGTTCGTTTCTTTGTTTGTACGCGCTAATTTCAAGAAGTACTAATCCGATTTGAAAAATTCTTTTTGCATTAGATAGCCTGTTTATTGAGGAGGCTATATATCATCATGCTACTACCTAAAATAGCAGAGCAGTAATCATAAATGTCAAGAAATCGGGCATTAATTATTAATTATCAATAAAAGCATAAAGCCAAAGATTTTTTTTGTAGTTTTAGCGGGAGCGAAGCCACAGGATCTGCTAGTCTTCTTATATAATACTAGCGGCTTACCCTCGCTGCGCTTGGGTTTGTCCCTAGGTACGTTTTAACAGTTAGTATTGAATAGATCGACTATAGATATATTATATAACTGCTCCGCTCCCTTGGGTAGTATCATAACGAAATATAGCCTAAAGTCTACAAACAGTCTGTCTAATGCAAAAATAATTTTCCAAATTAGATTAGTAGATACTTCCTGAGATTAGTGCGTTCACACAAACAAATAAACGAACAAACAAACTGCCTCTTTATAATATTAAGTATAGATCTTCCTAGCAGATTAGCCATCTCATCTAATTAACTTTAGCCATCTACGCGTGGGATACTTAATCTCATAAACTTAATAATACAAATAGCACCATCTATAAATAATAATTACTGATGTATTGACAAAGCCGATTTGTTTAATCATCGGTAAAATTACGATTTAATTAAAAAACACATTGTTTCCTTTCTTTAATTAGGTATTTTTTAAATCAGATCTTACCTTATCTTACTACACCTTACTTTTCAGATTTTTTTTTATTTTATTAATTTTACCTAAGAATCTATTTTAAATTCATCCATTTTAACTATTTTTTCTTTAGTCCTGCCCATATATATACCATCGGACGGAATATTTTTTATATTCAGAAACTTTAAAGTAACATGTGCAGCACATCATTTTTGTGAACTCCGTAATTTTGTTAGCTTAATAAAATATTAGATTTAATTATTTTTCATAACTTGCGAAGATCCTTTCCACTTACACTTAGAATACAGTTTAGCTGCATTCTATTGATATTAATATGGTAAAGCCTTTTACATTCTAATAAAATCTTAAATATTCAATTAAATTTATCTAGTATTCTATAATTGTTTAAGTTTTTCATTGAAATATTAAAAAAAAAACACGAACGAAATAGCTTTAAAGTTTCTTGATTATCGACTTTTTTCATCGTAAGTTTTAAGCCTCGACATTAATATCTAGCTCAGTTTAGCTGTTTCAGAGAGCAAAGGCTTACTTGACCTAGAACTCTTATTTTCAATAGATTTTAGGGTATCCTTACTTTTCTTATTTATTTTAATTAAAAATCCTTATTTTATCTATACTAATATAATAAAGAGGTAAAGTTCGTGAATTGTAAGTTTGTGAGTTTGTGAAGTTGTAGGGGGCAATCTCTGGATCTACTTAACCGATTTAGATGAAATTTCGTAAGAAAATAGTTTGAGACCCTGGGAAGGACATAGGATACTTTTTATCCTGAAAATTATCCCTTAAAGGCGTGAAAATGGGGATGAACGTTTATATGGGGAATCAACCCAGGGACGAACCCGAGCGAAGCGAGAGTGAGTCGCTAGTTTTTAATAAACAAGAAACCATACTATATAGGTATATTATTAGGTTTACGCAAGAGTGTGGATCGTGCATGTCATGGGCTTTGTATGTTATCTTCAAATGATACAAAATGCTATCTAACATAGGTAAATAAAATATTCCTTATGTTACACTGCTGAATATTTTTATTCTTACATTTCGCAGTTAGAAACAAAATAAAATTATTATACTTACATATTTTACGAATTTCCAAACTCGTTCTATGTGTAAAACGACGATTTATATTTAAAAGGTATAAAATACGCTTACGGATAGCATAAAAATAGAAGCGTGAAATGGATAGTTATTGACAAATACGTACCTTTACTTCTATCCCTTCGTGTGTTATAAAGATCGTTAAAAAAACTTAATGGTCGGTACCTCAAAAATAGCCCATAAAGTTTTATGGCATAGCTATTATACTCGTATGTTACTTACATAATCTATACATATAATAAAATTGTAACTAAGCCGAATCTGTACATTAAATTTTTTTTTGAAAATCTTATTGAAATAAACATTATTTTCGATACAGAAGAATCTATAGTTTTTAGAATTTTTGTCTATCTGTCTGTCTGTTACCGCATCACAGAAAAACCACTAAGGGGATTTTGATGAAATTTGCTATGGTGATAGCTGGTTATCAGGGTCAACATATGGGATACTTTTTACCGCGGGAAAATTTCTTATTTCTGAGAAAAAAATCAAAACTGCAACGTAAGAGTATACTACTATGTAAAATCTAAGAATTTGGTTTTTGATCATCTAAACGCGGGCGGAGCCGCGGGCAATGCTAGTATGTATATATATAACAATCTATCATGTACATATGTAAGGCTCACCATGTTTTTCTTCCCCGTAAGACAAGTAAGTGGTTATCATGTTGGAAATGATACGCACATGAAAAAATCAGAGGTGCGAGACCCGGGATTTGAATCCGCTATATTAATATTTGTTTACTATCTATTTGTACTAGACAATTTTGCAATGACAATTTCACGTGGTAAGAGCGCAAATGTATGTGCTAATATACTTAAGTGTTTGCGTGGATTTTAGCCAAATCGGTTTTAAAATACTGTAGCACTTTTCGTAAATTCTTAAATGTCAATGGGGAAACACCCAACCATATTTTATACTAACATCGTAAATTATGTCATATCTAAAATATATTTAGTCACGAATCGATGATGAACAGATGACCTGTATCTGTATCATAAACCACAGATCTCGATTCTCAAACAATCGAAATATACTGCAGTCACACATTGGATGGTTTTTTTTTTAAAGTCCAGGTAATTATTGTTACGTTAACGAAAGTCGAACCAAGTGCATTTTTGGGCACAAGTTTAATATATGGCACGCGGCCCCTGGAGAAGTGAGTGGTACTTTTGGATAGAGGAGGTGATAGGGAGTTCAAATATATAAAAATTATTTTGAGGAAACGAAGGAGTTAAAAGTTATTGAGACTTAAAGTTAGAACATTTCCATACATTTCTATCCCTAAATGTAATATGCATGTAAAATTCATATTTTCATAACAAATAAGGCTTTATTGTATTAATATTTTGATAATTTCTTAAAAAAAATAATCTAAACAAAATAAACTTAAATTTTGACAAAACTGTCAATTTCTGTTTTATACATATATCGCTTTCAGGACTAACAGCTTATCGCAGTTTCTGAGTTTATCAATTAAAACATTATAAGCATCAGTTTTACGATAATGTACGGTAAACTGACCGATTTGTTGACATATTTTATGATTACTCCATTTCGTTGGATAGTAGCATGATGATATATAGCCTAAAGCCTTCCTTAATAAACGGGCTATCTAATGCAAATATAATTTTTCTAATCGGAGTAGTAGTTACTGAGATTAGCGCATTCAAACAAACTCTGCCTCTTTATATTGTTAGTATAGGTATACATAACTGCCTCGGTGGTGTAGTGGCTAGCATGTACGGCTGCACACCCGGAGGTCCTGGGTTTGAGTCCCGGGTCGGGCCAAGTTTAGCTATTGAGTCTTCCTGTATAGTAAGTCTCAGTAACAGCCCGGAGTTGGGAAGTTGGCGGTGTTTCACCCCCGTGCCTCGGAGAGCACGTACAGCCGTCGGTCCTGCGCCTTAACTCTCACTGGTCGTGTCGAGTGGTCGTCACACCGGAGTATCTGAGTGATAGGAATAGAGTGCCCTTGTGTCTGCGCGTACACTTGAGCACTATAATGTCTCCTGCGCAGTTGGCTAATCTCATTGAGATTGGCCGCCGTGGCCGGAATCGGCTAGGAGAACATCATCATAGGTATACATATAGTCTCTACAGTCCTTTAGTGGTTGTTGGGTGATGTGACGAGAGAACACAAATAAAAGTCTATGTTACGTCACTAATT
The DNA here is from genome assembly GCA_921882275.1 of Brenthis ino. Classification (NCBI taxonomy): domain Eukaryota; kingdom Metazoa; phylum Arthropoda; class Insecta; order Lepidoptera; family Nymphalidae; genus Brenthis; species Brenthis ino. The sequence goes on from OV170227.1 coordinate 4,070,275, forward strand.
AAATTATAATGAAAAAGTCAACACACAGGTAAAAGCAGAAGAGAAAGTTTAGGGAGATACAGTAATATAAAAGGTTACAGTACAAACACAAGAAGTCCACATACAATAACTCACGAAAACGATTAAATAATATGAAGCAAGTAATTAGCGTCAGATCACAAAGCATCGACTGTCTGTATTAGTAAAAATTACAAGCGGCCCGTAACGGACAAACGAATTCCGATCTTCCGTACACTACGGGTTTCGCGCAGCTATGCTTATGAATTAAATGTTAATAATGAATAAATATTAATTAATAAATAAATATAAGTAATTTAGTATACGTATTGTATGTATGTAGGTGTGTATATAATATAAATACGTAAATTAAATATTAAATAAAATATAAATATTATTAGATGAAAAGTTTTTATCAATTTACGAGTCAAATAGTGACAAACATCCAAACATCTATATAAGCATTTACATTTATAAAATTTGACGTTTTTATTTTGTTCCAGTCGGTCCAATTCACTGTGATGTGGGTGTTATTCGTGTTGATCGTTGTGCTAAACTCGTCGGTCATCGCCGCATTGCTGTGCACCAATGCAAGGAAGAGCCGGATGAATTTCTTTATCATGCAGTTGGCTATTGCAGGTAACGTTTTAGATAGATAGATAAATACTTTATTGCACACACAAAAGAAGAGTACAGAAGATGAAAAGAAAAAAAAATAACAAAGAGACATGCAAAGGCGGTCTTATTGCTACGAGTAATCTCTTACAGACAACCTTTGGTGAAAGGATTAGAAGAATCGTAGACGGGACGGTACAGTTAACACTAAACACAGACATGATGAACTACGTTTACAAACATGAATACATACATACATAAGACAAAAATATATACATACATGTATAATATATACGTACACATATACATAAATACATACATACATACATACATATAGATACATAAATACATAGTATATACATATATACTCAATAACTAACAAGACAGATAATAGTTAGACGACGTTTAAAAATATTTAGTGACTTTGAATGGCGAACACCATTAGGGAGCGGTTTATTATTTAGTTTATTCTTTTTATTATTTAGTTTTAATTCCTTAGAGCTAGACCTATACCTGTCTTTCTTTACTATTTCTTCCTAGCGACTTAATCTTGTTTTGCTCGGATGCGTCTAAAGGTGCCTAACAATACCCTGTTGTTTACTTCACGTCTATACTGTATATATGTATGTATGTGAACATGCGAATCTATTATTAAAAAAATAAAATTATCAAAAAAAAATTTTTGGGGTTGACCACCCTTATCACTCATTGGTATGAAAAATAGTTTACGTCTTATTCTCCGACCTACTGAATATACACAAAATATTAGAAAGTAATGATATGCACGATATATTCTGTAAGGAATAATAATCAGTTATAAAAATAATAAAATAACCATGTTTACGGCTATGCTGTTAATTTTAAAAGCTGTTTTCTATCGAGAATGTTTATATCTTTTCGACATGATATGATATAAATAAATATGATGGTTAGACTCAAATCGTTTATTTTTTAGAAAATTTCTATAGATTTAACTTTATTAGGTATTGTTTAGAATTTAAAACTACGGTAACCTAGAAAAATCTGCGCCACAATTTAAATTTACTCTAATTATATTAAAAAAATGCCTTAAAAAAGTATTATTTTATCTTTTAAGCATTCCAATTGTAATTTAATAAGACTAAATACAGAGAAAAATTAAATGAAGACCTAAGAAATTAACTATTTCTCAGTATTTCTATTTATGTGTAAAATGAAACAGGAACATTTAACCACCATAAAGCATGTCAAATATTACTTGGATAAATATAATTATTACCATAAATGAAAATTGATCAAACATCGTTGACAAATCCAGTCTGTATTGATAAAATTTGAATAATTTTATTTGTTAGAGCATTCATTATCATTTGGATGCATATGAAATTAATTATTTATTTTAGTATTTTAATTATCATCATTTTACCAGGAACCTACTTTAAATATCATGAAAAAAAGGGTTTAAAAACATTGTTATTTTCAAAAAAAAATTAAAATTGTAATTTATAAATCAGAATAAGTCTGCTGAAGGGTGGGTAATATAATATAAACTGACATGTTGATGATATCTTTCGACGAAGTAAACAAACGAATTTTTATTTAACCATCAATCACTTTCTTGACCGCAAAGCTACATATTTAATCAAACAACGTGAATGAAAGTTATTTAAGACCGGAAGGAAGAAAATGTTATATGAAGTTGAATGAATCTAAAAATTAAGAAAACTGTTCATTTAGTGATTATCAAATAGCTAGTGATATATATTTAACTGGGGCTTAGCAGTTCTAAAAATACCCTATATAAGTCGCATAAACATTGCTACGTAAAATAGAGACAAGCTAACAAAAAAAAACCTTTTAGCGCTTATCTATGTGTATTAATACACACAATGTGCAACTCAAAAGTGTCCACAAAAAAAGAAGTGTATAATTCGAAATTGTGTTTTTCAATCTCTTTTGTTAATTGCTTTTCGGATGACCAAATTAAAGCGCACGTTGCCTTGTTTAAAAAACTACTTTATGTAGTGCGTGTAGGTTTGAATTTGAGTTTAGACAGTTAAAACTTTCGATTTTTGAATTTTATTCACCGGTTTGAAATAACGTCTCACGTCGACGCCATTTTTTGAAAAGATATTTGCTAGTAAATTATTATATATATATTCAGATTACCAAAAACCAAATTCTTCGATTTTACCTATTAGTATACTCTTCCATTGCAGTTTTTGTATTTTTTCTCAGAAATGAGATATTTTCCCGCGGTAAAAAGTATCTTTTATGTTGATCCGGATAACCAGCTATCACCATACCAAATTTTATCAAAGTCCCTCCAGTAGTTTTTCTGTGATGCGGGAACAGACAGACAGACAGACAAAAACTCTAAAAACCATAGATTCGGCCTCTGTATCGATAATAATGTTTATTTCGATAATTTTTTCCAAAAAAATATGTCATGTACAGATTCGGCTTAGTTACAATTTTATTTATGTATAGATATGATTAATATATAAAGCTACTTTATTCGTTTGCTTGTGTGCGCTTATATCTGTAAGTATTTTCTCAATTTAAACAAATTTTCTTGCATTTCATAGCTTATTTATTTAATGCCTAAGGTCAGGTATTAAATAAATTTTTAACTAACATTATTTTAACTACGCGAGTCAGGCCACAGGCAAAAACTAGTTTGATAATATTATTATAATTATATATAACAAGTTTTACTTTGAGGTTTACTCTTAGAATAAAGATTCCTAATGCTCTAAATAGATCGGAAATTGACTTTTTCACTCAAATAATAAGTCATGTTTGTGTATAAATATTTTGTTTTGATTTAACATTTAACAAAAAACGATTTTTGAGATATGTCAATATGTTATCTCTTTCTATATCATAACGAAAAGCCTTTTTTGTAAACAAATATTTTTAAATACAGAAGAAGGAAAATGCTTTGGACCATTTTATACATTTTTTCAAGCTCATTCAGATTGTTTCCTTGAATTTTCCCTCACTAATCTATATCACGAAGTTTTCATTTTAACAAGAGAGCTTTTTTAATAACCATCAAACTCCCCGATGTTTACTTCGTATTTTAAACACATCTACAATTTTTCCATCATTTTGTTATAAATGAAGTAACGGTTTGAATCCAAACAGAACATTTGTAAATAAACGACGCCTCAAATCCGACGAGTCTGAGTTGGCCGTGAAAATTATTTTCGTGCAAATCTGGTTTTTATAGCTTGATAATAAGGAATATCGAGTAGTTTCATAATAGCCATATTTTCTTGAACGCTACTTTTGTTTCTGTATAAATAACTGGGATTTACGAGATTCACTTCTTTCTTGACGTAAACTTACATAGCTTATTTACGTACGTAACAGTAAAGTTGTCTGTTTGTTCTATCTTTGGAAATGAGAACAAGCTTTTGTTTTGTATATAAATTCACCCACTCTTTTGTATTTTGGATGAAAATAAAATATATTAAGCGTGCAAATTACGTACTATAATGGCGATGACAAGTGATATTCTCCTCTTATATTTAACAGCCAATTTATTATTTTTAACAATAACAAAGATGTTACTCTTTACGTGTATTTATTTTATATAAAAAGAACTATATTTTGTTAAATAACAATGAAATATTTAATTTATTTAAAATCATACTAATTGTTTTAATGACGATACGATAATACCATCGCTCATTTAAAAATAAATGAAAGAGATTTTTTTATTAATATCAATTTTTATTTAAGTTATGCTTTGAAATATTCATATTATAGCTTAAATGATTTTTAATTAACTATCTATTCACTTCTGTAACGCCCAGTGCAACCGTTTCCGTTACAAAAATCGTAACGCTATTTATTTAGCGTTATTTTAAATAGATAGGTAAATTGTATACATATTGGTTTTCCTTAACAAAGATGTTACTCTTTACGTGTATATATTTTATATAAATTTTTATTCCTTAAAAAATTATTTCCGGGATAAAGACTATTTCACTTACTCACTTTTAATATCATGAGATTTAAAAAAAACCTTATTTGAGTAAAAATTTTTTTTTAAATGTTCTTTTATACAAAGCTTGTCCTGACAATAACAAACACAAAAAAAATGAATTATCCAATTTGATGCAGTCGAACGGAAGCTATGCGCGTACATACATTTTGGTGATTCATTTTTATTTATATAGATACAATTTAAAACTCCACACGAATTGTAAATAATTTGAATAGTATTATATGTTTATAAATGTCCAAATGCTATTTGCCAGCGTCCTTTTAGTGGCTTTAATCAATGAATATCCCCTCAAAGCGATTGAATAAATAGACTTATTAATTGAAACATGTAAAATGTACATTCAAACAGTTACCAAGTAGGCAGTATCAGTAGAATAAAATAAAATAATTTTCTGTCTAGACAAAGTCAAGCTTAGATTCCCTATAGATTCCAAGCATTTCATTAGTTGCTGAATCGTTACTATCAATTTAACGGTAATATCGTATTGTTCGCGCAATAAAATCGTCTAACACGATAACTGTGTTTATCTACTGTTAAGATCTCTATACGACACTGACGAAGCATTTTAAAACGTTTTTCAGCTTGTTTGGACTAGCTAACGTACTATTTAGGGATGAGAGTGTATTCTCTCTTCGGGGCTAAAGCTTCCCTATTTATTTCATATTTTGAACAAAAATTCTATTGATTTCAAGAGGAATAACATTGAAATGAAATGAAATATACTATATTCAATTAGACTTATTACACGTGAATGCATTTGTAATGTAATTTAATTTATATAAATTATATATTTGTATAATTTATAAAGCACGTAAGTTAGATTAACACGTAGGGTAAATTTTATGTTTACATTACAAAGGTTATGTATATGAGAATTAAACGGAAAGTTACATTATTTTATCTCTGCAGAGTTTTTATAATTGGACCCAGTTATGCAAAAAACAGCCATGTGCGTAAAAGTACCAACACAGTTATAAGCATTTTATTATAAAAAATAATATAATTATAAAAAATAAACAATACTTATATAAATATTGTTTAATTTTAAAATAACCAGAAAAACATAACATAACCCAAGTGCAACTATCGACAGAAAAATGCTTATAACTCTGTTGGTACTTTTATGCACATGGCTATTTTTTTGCATAATTGGGTCCAATTATTATTTAGCGTTTCCCTTTTTCCCCCTTTCCTCTTTTTGAACGCACGGAAACCCTTTACTTGTCCCATGACAAAAGTTTATATCTTTTCACTTCGATTAAACACTAGATAGATGACTATCTATCGGCTAGTGAAAGTCTCATTAAGATCGCTTAAGCTATTGTTCTTCGAGAATGAACCTTTGTTATTTTACTTTCTATTTAGAGGGATCTCCATAAGCAATAGCTTCTTTAAAATCAATTAATTTGTTAAAATAAAAAAATAAAAAAATACGCAAAAAAATATATTAACAGTATATTTTTCTGTTTTAGATTGATTAGATCTATACACATTATAATAAAATTGTAATTAAGCCGAATTTGTGCATCAAATATTTTTTGGAAAATGCCATTGAAATAAACATTGTTATCGGTACAGAGGCCGAATCTATAGTTTTTAGAATTTTTGTCTGACTCTCTGTCTGTCTATCTGTTACCGCATCATGGAAAAACCACTGGAGGGATATTGATGAAATTTAGTATGATGATAGCTGGTTGTCCGGGTCAACATATAGGATGTATCCTACATAAAATGTATTTTACTGCGGGAAAATATCTCATCTCTAAGAAATCGATACAAAATGTTAAAACGTAGATAGGGTCGAACCCGACTGAAGCGAGGGTAAGTCGCTAGTAAAAAATATAACGGTTGTATGGAGTTTGGTAAAGGTCTAACAACTACATACTCGTATACGCCTAAGGTAGCTGTGTTGATACGACAGACATACACTATAAAAATATTTATATTATGTAAGATAATATATTATCGCAAATGTAACAGACAGTATTCGCACGAGAGCAATATAATGAGAGCAAATAGTTCGGCCATTGTTAATAAAATCCCTACAAAATAGAATCAGTATACGCTCTATCGGTTCACTGGGATATAAATTTTATTAACACACTGACAAGTTGATCCTGGCTTTACTTGCGATATTTCATGATTACGAGTATAGTTAAAATTTATATATGAATATGTAAACTTGGTTTCTGCTTTATAGATTTTCTTTAAAAAGTTATGATTTGTTTTGTTATGATTTTTTATAATAATCGTAATTAAATCTTGTTTGTGAGTATGGATGTATGGATGTATGTTTGTTATTCTTTCACGCAAAAACATCTGAATGGATTTTGGTGGAACTTTATAATAATATAGCTCATAGATCAGAATAACACAAAGACTACTTTTTATGCCGAAAAAATACACGGTTCCCGTGGGATAGATTTGTTTTTGTTTTGCTAGAGGCGAACCGGAGCGAAGCGAGGGTGAGCCGCTAGTATGTTACTATTTTCTATATTTTTTTAATTTAATTATGTGAATAAAGAACAACTTGTTTTATTATGAGATTATAATTTTTACGTGCAAAATTTCGTGAAATTTAGTAAAAATTTGACTTTAAATTGAATTTGTACTACTTACAATTTTTAACAAAATTTATACCCATCTAAATTCATTCGCTTATTTTTTTCATTTTTGATCTCTTAAGTTTTATTTTAATCGATCCATTCATTGTATATGATTTCCTATGGATTCAACCAAATGCATTTAAACTACATATTAAAAATCCTTAATTAACGCTATAAAAGCTTTAGAGTCAACCAATAAGCCCAGGCTATTTAAAAACGTGTCTTCCTTTTAATCTCCTTTATGCCTAATTATAACTATAAAAAGTTTAAACCACTTTAAAAAAATCTGGTAACTAAAATGTGGAGAAATGTAACATCTAACAAGATGAGTGTTTTTATAAGCTTTATGTTTTTCCTTGCAGATTTGTTCGTAGGTTTGATATACGTGTTCGCGGATATTGTGCAAAAAATTACGATAGCGTGGCTGGCTGGTGAAATCATGTGCAAACTAGTGAAATTTCTACAGGTAAAATAAATTATACAAAAGACTAGCTGACCCGACAGACGTTGTCCTGTCTACACGTCTTTAATTTGAAAATTTCAAACTTTTTTTAATAAGCTAAAACATTCTGGACCATTTTGATGAAAATTATTATTCAAATTGTGAATCTAAACCATTCTCAGATCCCCTTGAACACACACAAAAAATTTCATCAAAATCGGTCCAGTCGTTTGAGAGAAGTTCAGTGACATACACACTCACAGAATAATTATATATATAAAGATAACATAAATTTTTCTTGTTAATTTAGATTCAGACGCTTTCAAATGTTCCACACTTGACCTGCTTTCTTCATTCTATTATCACACTTTGATAGGTTTATTACATACGTTGTGTTTAAAATGTAACATATACATAAATATTTCAATAGTCTTTAATGTTATTTCATGTTATAATTTTTCTTTTTTTTTCGTAATAATTGAATGTGTTGTGTTCGTCTATTTTTATATTTAACCGACTTCCAAAAAGGAGGAGGTTCTCAATTCGTCGGAATCTTTTTTTTTGGATACATTATTTATAGAAGTAACTTTCAGTATTAAGATGATATAAATGCTTTCTGTTATTACAGGCAGTGGTTATGTATGCATCTACATATGTTTTAGTTGCACTGAGTATAGACCGATGTGACGCTATCACCAATCCGATGAATTTCTCTGGCAGTTGTGAGTATTTAGTAATTAATTTCTGTTTCGTAAAGTCTACTCTCGGGTTTATTTTTAACTTAGCAAGTGGACACGGTCGGCAGATTTTGTCGTGTCTTAAATAAATAAATATAAAATATATTGGGACATTAACACACACCACCATCTAGTTCCATGGTAAGCTACGAGGTTCGTGTTATGGATACCAGATAGTTCATACACTACACATACATTATTAAGTATATACATATTATAAATATAAACACCCAGGACTTGAGTACAAACATTCGTGCTCATCACACAAATGAATGCCCCCAGCGGGACTCGAACCCGTGACCGTTGGCACGGCAAGTAGGGTCACTACAAACTGAGCCAAACGTGTAATAGATCTTGTTTGCAATAGCTAAGAACTATTTAGGTACATAAATTCATCCAAATCGGTCAAGCCAATTAGGAGGAAAAGAATTAGTACACCGAAATTTTGTACATAAACATATAGTTTTGTTTAATCTGTGATTTAGTTTAAGTAGTTCACTAGATTACGTTTATTGGAACGAAATAACAGCCTAATGATGTTTATTTTGCTAAGCGAAGCTTGCTTTAGTTCCGAATACTAGGCTAATACAAATAACATATTTGTACATCAAATAACAAGGTAAGTGTATTGTTATGTTAGAGGTCCGTTAGAAAAATATTTATTATTGTAGTAAATTTAAACAATTTTATGGAAATCGAGTGATTTGACGGGCAGGATATTGTATCAATTATTCTGTAATAACAAGTCGAGCATTTTTGTAATTTTACCTGAAAACCTAATGAGAGATGAAAATTTATATTCCTTTATCTTCTTTCTCTGTTCTTGCTTCTCATTTAAGTATAAAAAAAGCTATCCAATAAATTAAAAAAGAGATTTTTTTTTTATAATAATTCATGCAATGACTTTCTTCTAGTGAATGTCTCATTCTAGAACTAAACATAAACAACTAATAAAAAAATTAAAAGTACAAGAAACATTTTTAACGTTCATAATCGATCATCGAAGGTTAATGTACTACATACATAGAGTAAAAGTCAAATTAATAAAAAAAGTACATATATCATACGGAACCCTTCGTGCGCGAATTCGACTCGCACTTGACCGATTTTTTTTTATTATTACTTAAAATTTGTTATGTTAGAAAGCTTAAGATTATAATGAGGTGAAATATTTTTAGTTATTGTTCGTGAAAATCTCTATACTATGGACGGATTCGAAACGTTTTCTATATATTAAGTTTATAAAGTACTAGCGATTCATTATCGCTTCGCTCGGGTTCGTCCCTAGGTTGATTCCCCTAACAAACTTTCATCCCCATTTTTACCCCTATATTTAGAACAAATATAGTAAATAAACATTAGTTTATAAAAAAAACATAGGTATAGTGGTAGGTGTTGGTAGATCAGTGGTAGCGTGCTTGCTTGTAAACTAATTGAAGCAGGTTTAAATCTCGGGTATTCAAAAAACATGTTAAGTCCACCAACCCACATAATTGTGGTCAATGGTTGACTATGCCTTGATCCCTCTTTAAACGGAAGGCCGTGCCCAGCAGTAGGACGTCAAAAAAACGGCTATATATATATATATATAGGGCACGAGACATTATGTAATTACAAGCGAATTTCTAAGTGAAATAAGCCCTGTAGTGTAACTGTAGGATCTTAATAGTCCATATCTTTTCTTTTTATTATAATAGAGTACATTTAAAGATATACTTGCCAACATAATATGTACTGTATCCTTATGCTTTATTAAGGGTTACGTCTCACTACGCTGGATAGAATAATAATTAAAATATTTATGAATGCAACAGGTTTAATTATAAAAAAATATTTATTTTAATTTTTGATAAAATAAAGCTATATTTTTAGTAATTAATAAATTCATAAATAAAACAAAAAAAAATGTAAGTAATAAAAAAATTAAGACTGGTTTGGTCTGACACATCTACCTATGTATGTATATTTTAACAAAAGTCTGAGTAATATGCCACGGTAAGCTTTTGAAGTAGCAGGATAACATGCAGCCAATTTCATTCTCCAGCTCATAAAATATTTCTGCCTAACGTTGTTCCGTTACTTTTTTATAGCGTGTTAGAAACTAATAATTATCAATATTATGAACACTTTCGCATATACAATATTAGTGGCGGATACAGTTTGTTGAAATCTCAGACTAAAGAATTATATAGATGGAGTCTGCCAAAATAAATATCAGAGTCAAAATTAGTAGCGTGATTTGCTGTTTATGCTACTATTTTCGAGTTTGCTATAAATATCGTTTAATTTCTTAAAAAAATAAAGGAATATTTAGAAGTTAAATTAATATACAATTTTTGAAAATAAAATATGAATACCAAAAATAATACAATATTTTTAGTATTCATATTTTGTATATTATTTAATATTTGTACTCCAGTCATGGGTGTTTATATTTATAATATGTATGTATTTAAAGTTACATATGTGTAGTGTATCAACTATCTGGTATCCATAACACAAGCCTCGTAGCTTACCATGGAACTAGATGGTGCCGTGTGTTAAAAAAAATTGCTTTCTAATTTTACAGCATTAGTTCTTTATTTTTTTTCCTTATTATAACAAAATCCTTTTAATTAGCTATTTTAATTAATATTAAATTTTTGGCTTCACGCTTAATTCTATGACACTCGGTTTATATTATTCCTTAGTCAGTTATAGTGGGCGAAGGCCTTAATGTCGGAATTATTTTAGCTGGGAAACATCTGTAGGACTATAAAAGTTATACTTTACCTTTTTTATTTTTCAGGGAATCGTGCACGGGGTCTCATTGTATCAGCGTGGCTTATTAGCGTTGTGTTTTCCATCCCTATACTTGTGTTATATCAAGTGAAGGAAATACAAGGTATTTTTTTTTCTATTTAAACTAGATTTACGAGATTTCTTAGATTTACGAGAATAATTGTCATTTTTTATAAAACTACCTTTTTACATTTTTCGCGGATATATTGTGTTTTAAATGCCTTAAAGCAATCATCCCCTTGGTCTGAAACCTTAGTCTTTCCCGTGACGATGATTTCTGGAAAGCATTCGAAATGTTGGGAACTAAAAATTAAAAGAAATCCGCGAAAGAGTCCGAAAAGATAGTTTTATTTAAAATATTTAAGCAGTTTTTTTATACTGCACGTAGCTTCGCTTTTAGTTCCGTCGAATGGTAGTTACGTGACATTAGTGCAAGTTTAACCCAGTATATAAGCTATGTACATTACGAATTTCACCCAAAGCTGTTAAGCCATTATAGTGCAAAATTGAAATAAATACACAAAATAACTCACTCGGTTACTTTGTAATTATAATATTAGTGTATTTTATTATTTAAGGGACAAACTATTTAAAATGTCGTTGGTTAAGATAAAAAAGGACGGTATGTTATTTTAAATCTACTTAATCTATTGTTACTAAAAAAAAACTTACTGTTACATCTATAAAAACTTCCATTGATATCCATCCAGTGGTTGACAAGGTAAGTGAATAAACAGACATACACTACAATTATTTTATAATTATTTTTGAATGTTTTTTTCAATTTTTCATGATTTTTTCAAAATTTCATTTTATTTTTCCATAATTAATGATTAAGCATCAAGTTCATCATTCAAGCTGTAGTCATTTATGAGATCTATAATTTAATCAAAGTATTCAAATGTCGCATTATATAAAAACTTAAAAAAAACGACTTTCAGACACCAAAAAGTAAAAAATAACTAAACAGGTTAAAGTACCTTACATACAGCATCTTGAATATACCTACCTATCTATTCTAAATGAAAACCCCCGTTTAGTTATTTTTTTACTTTTTAGTGCCTGAAAGTCGGTTTTTATTTATTTCTTCTAAAGTTTTTATTTTTCCATTTTTAGTGTAGACGTAATAAGCCGGTAATTTGTAAGAAGAAAGTTTTTTTAATAACATATTCGATTAAGCTATTTATTTAAAAAATATTGTTGATTTTTTTAAAACCACTCGACCGATTTTGGCAAAATTTTAATGGGACCCTTTAAAAAAAAAATTTTTTTTTTAAATCCGTTCAGGCGTCTTTGAGTAATCGGTGAACATACATAAAAAAAGAAAAAAAAAGATTCCATTGAATTGTGAACCTCCTTTTTGAAGAAGTCGGTTGAAAATATACAAAAAACATTTGATGGAATTGTTTATATTAATTTCTCAAAAAATTATAATGTAACCGTATAATTATAATAATATATGCCTTAAAGTAATGAATCTATCAGGCTATCGATTCAATTTAACGTTTCAGAAAGAGCTTTTATATAAAATGGAACTTTTAAAAATTAAAATTTAAAAGCGCTCTTATATTATTATAGATTGACCGAAATTTCTCTTGTCACCATTTATCATCTGATAATCACATTATATCCTATAAAAGTTTTGACATTAAAAAGCTGAATAAAAAATTATTAACATAAAAGTTTCGACGTTAACTTTTATTTGCTATTATCAAAGTGATGATCATATTTCTTCTTGATAAATCTAATGTTCTTTATGAAGTTGATAGTGTTTAGGGTTCCGTATTCAAAAGACAAAAATAGAACCCTTATAATCGACATTTCCGTATTGGAGTTCAAGTAAAAAGCATTTACATCAAGATAATTGTATGGTAAAATAAATATTATTGTTTGAAATACAAACTTATGTTAATACTTTCTTAGATTTACTTGAATTTTTTTTAATTTATAATTTTAAAAATTATAAAAATGTTTAAAGATAAAATATGTACTTTGGTGCCATTTTACAATTTTTTTTATTCATTTTGTTAATTGTGGGTAGGCTGTTTGTAACAACTATATAATACCTTAGAGACATCTGACACCTCAGTCTCTCCCGAGACCATTCGAAACGTCGGGAACCAAAAATCAAAATAAATTCGCGAAAAAAATCCGAAAAGATAGTTTTATTTAAAACAAACTTTATGTTGTCAATAATATTAATACTGTAGACAGTATAGATGGGTAAACTTACTTTGACTATAAATTCTTATTACACCGTTTTCTACTCTATAACATAGCTACCATTCCAGAGATGATAACTTTTTGAACACCAAATTCAATAACAAATTCACTTTCATTAACATTAGATTTAGTTTAAAATACCTGCACGAATTGTAAAATACGATCTTGATTAACTTATATTTCTTAATATTTGTTGTTTAATGTTAAACCAGACATGAGACAATAAGCAAATTATAAAAATGCGATTAAAAACGAAAACCCTCTCACACAGTAATAACCATTCGTTATGAAGATTTATTCCAATGAATTCATAATTATCACAATTCATGACTTAAACATACTCATAAGAGTAATTTTTGAGTACTAGAAAAATGGAACAAATCCGTTCTAAATATATTTAGACTATTGTGATGATGCCTGAAGCTGTCATTACCCTATTTATTTGTTTGTGTGTTGTTTTCCCGTGTAATGCATAAAAAACCATGAAGCTCAATAAAATTATATATACCGTAATTTTGACCTAAAAAAAGGAAGTTTAGACTCAATTAAGATGCGATACAATTTTAAAAACGCCTTTCAGTACTTAAAGAAAATATACTTACCTTTTTTATATGTCAGGACATTAACACACAGCACCATCTAGTTCCATGGCAAGCTACGAGGCTTGTGTTCTGGATACCAGATAATTGATACATTATACATATATAACTTTAAATACATACATATTATAAATATGCCTATATTTTTATAATTTTTCAATTATTTAAACTATGTTTTTTACAGGTCAGCTACAATGTTGGATAGATTTAGGAGAGTCGCGGAATTGGCAAATTTGGATGACATTGGTGTCAATAATGATATTTGTATTGCCGGCACTGACTATAGCTGCTTGCTACGCGGTCATTGTCCTTACGATATGGACGAAGAGCAAGGCTGTGGTCATGAGCCCTCCTGTTAATTCTAGAAGGACGAAAACCCTTAGAAATGGTAAGTTGGTAATTAGAGATAGGGTCGCAAAAGAGTGTGTCTAACAGCCTATATAATAAATACTCCAGGTCAGGTCTATTTGTGTATTAAATTTTATCCAGATACGTCCAGATTTTCTGCGAGAAGAAGTAACAAGCATACATACACACATATAAATTTTCCCATTAATATATACAACAGTAGCCCAATATATATATAGATATAAAAAAAGCTTATTAGCTTATTACAGCATTTCCAGTACTTAGTTTATTACATACTAGACGTATTAGCGACTTACCGTCCCTTCTCTCGGGAGCGTCCCTAGATATGCTTTAATTTTTTTGAGCGGAACCCTTATTGTTTTTCTAAAATAAAAGTAGCCACAGTTATACCTTACAATATCAGCTATCTGACAGTGAAAGTCCCGTAAATATTAGTCCGGCTGTTTCGGAGATTAGTCGGTACAAACAGATAGACATTTTTTTTAAATTGTTCTTCTTATAAGTATCGTATTACATAATATGCATTTAGTAAAAATCTTTTATTTCGACATTACAAACAGACTCTTCAATTTTTTATTCATCTGTATAGATTTATAAGCTTATTAGCTTATCTATCATCAGACAGTCAATGAATAGATTTATACAGTCTTCAATAATAGTTTCAGAAACAAAGTTTCTTTGCGTACACAACCAACATTGTACCGCACCTCTTCACAAGTAATAGGACTCAAGACTTTGACACAAACCGTGCCTTTGCTGACAGGATAAGGCTTTAACGATTCGTCATGCTAATAACTATTCGCTTTGTCTACGCATTACAGCTTTCAATTATTATGACATTACATGAATCTAAATGGAAACTTGATGCTACGTTCATTTATGTTATTTTACGTATTTTGTTATAAACATATTATAACAGCATTATTACAGTACTAGCATTGCCCCTCCTCCGCCCGCGTTCAGATGTCCAAAAACCAAATTCTTAGGTTTTACATATTAGTATACTCTTATATTACAGTTTTTGTATTTTTTCTTAGAAATGTGAATATTCCCAAGGTAAAACGTAGCCTATATGTTGACCCGGATAACCAGCTATCACCATACCAAATTTCATCAAAATCCCTCCAGTGGTTTTTTTATGAGGCGGTAACAGATAGACAGACAGACAAAAATTGTAAAAACCATACATTCGGTCTCTGTATCAATAATAATGTTTATTTCAATAAGATTTTCCAAAAAATGTACAGATTCGGCTTAGTTACAATTTTATTATATGTATCCTCCTGGGACCTGGCGTCATATCCATATTACATAGAACGGAAAAATTTATAGCACCGCCATCTTTTAAGATTTGTTGTAACTTTTACTTTAATTCAATATATAAGGTATTTGCCCGTCGATTTAGGCTGTGATTGGCTGACGAAATGAGATGTATTACTTTAGTTTCTTGATTAGAGTGAACAATGGCGTCTTGGCCAGAAACACGTGGTAAGGATTTTCGTATTTTCTCTTAAAATATTAACAATTCCGTTAACGCTTTATGTTTTTCTTTATGCCTTATGTGCCTGCTTATTATAAATATATCCATAAGTGTTGTCTTTTGCTATAGTATTATGAAATAAGTGGGTAAATTTGAATGTCATACAGGTATTACACAAGGTCCCAATGACTACCGTCAATCAAAGGAACCTAATGTAATACCTGTATTACGTAGAGATATTTTTCCTAATAAAGCTGTTTATCTTTACATTACTTTTATTGTTTTTACTGGGTATACACAATAGCGAAATAGTGCATTATTTAGAACAGTCAGAGCTCGATCTAACTGATGAAGAAGACCCAGTACCTATGCCAATATTTCAAAATGAAAAGAAAATTAGTTCTGGTTCCGGTTCTTCAAACTCAGAAGACGAAACTCGTCCGGGTTCTGAATATCTCTGGCCTCATTAACTACAGCTACCACTGGGTCTCGTGCTAGAACGAGAGATGAACCTAGGACACTTGGAGGAAGTTCAAGAGGCAAGAGATTGAGAACGAGAGGTGCACAAAATGATAGATCGTCGCTGGTAAATAACAGAAGGAACTGCAATTTCTTGCCCTTAGACAGGCCAATTTTTCAGCCAAGATATAAATCT
Source organism: Brenthis ino (assembly GCA_921882275.1). NCBI lineage: Eukaryota > Metazoa > Arthropoda > Insecta > Lepidoptera > Nymphalidae > Brenthis > Brenthis ino. Next base: position 4,086,776 of record OV170227.1, read on the forward strand.
ATTGATACTGATATTTGGATTGACTATTTCTAACAATATATTTCTGATAAAATTTTGGAGTAAATGGTTGACGCGACAAATAGAACCTATCTGCTAAAACAAGGAAATGAATTGAAGATGACTTTGAAAGAATTGAAATCTTTTATAACCATATACCTAATAATAAGTTTTATTAATTTAACAAAAATTTGCATGTATTGTTCAAGCAAATATGGCATTCAAATTATAAAAGAATCATTGACTAGAGTACGTTTTTTCGACATTCGGTCATCTTTGAAAGTTGTCGTTGACGCTGAAGCTGAAGTTTCACAACAAGACAAAACAAATAAGATTTGGAAAGTTGCACCTCTTTTTGATGAAATATTACATAGTCAACCAAGAGCGGATAACATTAGCATTAATGAAATGATAATTCTATTTACAGGATACGACAATACTTCCCGGGAACACCAACCCTGTATTAAGATTAAGGTTTATGAATGATTGTAGTTGAAGTTTTTTAAAATATTAATTACCTAGCTTATTAATTCAAAAAAATAACGTATGTTCCATGGCATGTATATACACAAACAACAGTCTGTATAGGGACCTCATGTCGCATATATATGACATTGAGAAAATCTACATTTTCCGAACTAGATTTTTTTAATTAGTTTTTTCAGTTATCTGGCCAACTGCTTATTAGTTAGGGATAGTTTTCATCGTAATTCCTTAAAATAAATTGTCCTGGGTCCCAGGAGGGTATAGATTAATGACAATCTTAGTTTAAAATATGGTGAAAATATTATAAAAACTTCAATAGAATATTTGCATGAGAGCGTCCATTAATTTTGACATGATTTTTTTATTTTTTCAGGGCAGGTGGAATGTGACCCGGATTCTCGGCGCGCCAGCTCCAGAGGATTAATACCTAGAGCTAAAATCAAAAGCGTCAAAATGACTTTTGTCATTGTTTTTGGTTAGTCGCCCATCATAAATTAGCCGTTTTGTTCGATTTTTTTCTACTTATGCTAAGTATATTTTTTAAAATTAAATATTAAATTATCAAACTTATGTATTATAATGTCGATATTTAGTTTCAAGAAGTACTAAATCTTATTTCAATACTTTAACAAAATGCCATAGTGGAAAATTCGAATCTCACTTAAGAGAAAATATTTTTGTATGCTGATAACTTTATTTATCGCACGTAGGAAAGATGTACTGTTTTAATATAAAATTATCTCATATTTTATCTTCTATAAAATTATTAACATTCTTGAATTAAGTGGGTCGCTTTTAAAAATGTTTGAATTATTCTGTATTATTTACTAGACGCGAGCTTATTTTATATGACGTTCAGTTTTAAATGATGAATTATTATTACCCGACAGGCAGACACGATCGATATTTTTGTTTCTCCGGCTTCTTATTAAATATCGTGTTGTGTTAAATATTTTTTAAAATGACCGGCCTCAATACAGTTCAAGACCAAAAATATTTTTAGATTGCGTTAATTTTAACTTCCTGACTGAAACATTACGCATCTGTTGTTTTGACAACATACTTTCCTCACTATTTCATTAGAATAGAGTGCTCTACACGAGCTTCGCTTTACTCAAACAAAATTCTAGTTATTATTTCAAACTGGGCTCTGCCGAAGTACATATTTATTTATTCAATAATCTGTTAAAGAATTACATATACCCACTTTATACGGACGTAAGTAGAGAAGTTTAACTTATACCTATTACATATATTTTAATAGGCTCGACCAATTAAAATGAAACTTATCAAATATACATAGTTTTGTTTTTGTGCATTTAAAACAATAAGTGTGAAAGTGTGATTGTTAGTGTGTGATCTTTCGTCTTATACAAAATGAAGAAATATTGACAGATAAATAAGCTATTTAAAAAAAAATGTGTAATTTATTCGAATTTTCTTTTAATGAGAAGAATACTCGATAAAAGAAAATGGTGTTATATGCTTAAACTACATATGTATCGAGGTTAATTAGACTAGGGTAGCTATTATTTGCACAATCATTTGCTTATAGCACCAACTTTTTATATATCGTCTTGTGTTTGGAGTGACCTAATTGTTATGTTATTATTCGGTCCCTTATTTTTTTTTTTAACGTTGGGAAATGCATTTACGCACGACGTGTGGGACTCACCGGCGTAATACAGCCAGTACTACCCACTAAAACCCAACAAAACCTTCCCCCGTCTTACTGGGGCGTCGCAGGATCGCTTACGCATTCAACTACGACGCCCCGACGGCAGGTCCGCCGAAGCAGACCACCACAACCATGGGGTTGCTCCACAGTCCACTCTGCTATCAGAGAAGTACCAGGAGCAACCCGCATGGTACACCGCCCCCTGAAGAGGGCCACCTCCCACCGCCCACAGAAGTGGGCAACCTCCCTGTGCGTTTCTTGGCTTCGCGCCCGGTTGGATTGCCGGGCACTACTGAGCCCCCCACCACGACAAGGTGAACGCACGTTGGGGGGGGTTCGTTATTCGGTCCCTAACACATGCACTTGTGTCACTGGGGGCATTGAATATCGGCTAAAAATGGCATATAGGCAGAAGAGATGAGTTAAGATTTTACTTAAAAGTTAGTTAATGAAACAAAAGATAGAAAAAATCCTTTTAATGGAATAATTTAAAACTAATACTTTAGTAATGAAGTTTTAGGCACGAGAAATAATCGAGAAACTCTAAGCCTCATTGTTCAACGTTGGCCAAATATTAAAATCATTTTCTATTTCTATATTCATTAAATTTACCGCCCGCAAGCAAAAATGCGTCAAATTGGCGACGTTGTAACAAACTATATTTTTACTCTAATTAACATTTACGTTTCACGCCATTTAACGCTTCGTTATATTTGTAAATTATTTACCATCTGGCCTAGATTTTCTTGCAATTTATCATAAATAACAAGATTAAATTAAATGCGAACAAGCATAATTTTTATTTATCACACAAAATATTATAGCGTCCAAATATTTTTGTGATAGTTGCTAATTAAATGCCCCGATGAAGTTAATGAGAAAACTTTTACTGTCAATGTTCGCCGTTTTAGGTAACAAGAAAAGTTTAAGGCAATAAGGTGTGGACAATGGTCCCCTTTCATTCATGTCGTTATTGAGCGTAATTAAAATAATAATAATAAAAAAATGTGTGCGTGTATCCTATACGCGCGGTTGAAGTAAAACCTCTTTGACAAAAATCACAATTAAATTAAAACAAATCAATAATTAAATAAGACATACTCGTATTAGGCATTTTACAATCATCTATACATATAATAAAATTGTAACTAAGTCGAATCTGTACATTAAATATTTTTTGGAAAATCTTATTGAAATAGACATTATTATCGATACAGAGTCCGAATCTATAGTTTTTAGAATTTTTGTCTGTCTGTCTGTCTGTCTGTCTGTCTGTTACCGCATCACGAGTAAACCACTGGACAGATTTTGATGAAATTTGGTATGATGATAGCTGGTTATCCGGATCAACATATATACTTTTTATTTCGCGGGAAAATATCTCATTTCTGAGAAAATATACAAAAACTGCATTGTAAGTGTATACTAATATGTAAAACTTAATAATTTGGTTTTTGGTCATCTGAACGCGGGCGGAGCCGCGGTCAATGCTAGTATATTTATAGAATATCATCTAAGGAATGAATATAGTATTATATAATATTTGTCAGACAATGACAACGGTTACCATGTCAACAAGACAATGTATTCTATCTCATTCTCTAACCAGCTTTATATTTATGTGTTTGTTTCTTTCTCGTGTCGCATTTCCGTTTCATCGAGTTTCAAATCAAAACGATTCTAAAGAAGTTTCACTTCAAAAAGTGCATTGAAAATATGTATATACACCGAAAATTCTTCGTTTGTACGAACGTTCGCACATATCGTTGCTTTAGAACTACTACGAGAAAAAATATCTGTATGATACAATTTAATTCATGTAGATAAAACAAGAATGATATTTTAAGTAGTGTCGCAACTCCTTGCTCTATTTCAAACCGCCAATAGAGACTGCAAAAAGTACTATTAATAATGGTATGTGTTTTAGTATCATTTATTACTTTGTTTTGTCTCAGTGCCTTCGAGATTTATTAAAAAACGGCTGATACAGAAATGAAAACGGTTACAACGAAACTTAGTCTGAAACGATTTCGAACTTATGATTTTGAAAATAATCATTATAAAAATTACATAAAATATTATGTACTATAATACTTTCTTAGATTTACGCGAATGTTTGACATTATTAAATAAAACTATCTTTTCGGATTATTTCGCGGATTTATTTTGATTTTTGGTTCCCGACGTTTCGAATGCTTTACAGCATCCATGGTCACGGGAGAGACTGAGGTGTTACATGTCTTAAAGATTTAGTTGTTACAGACAGCCTACCCACAATTAACAAAATGAAAATTGCACCAATTACATTACAATATTTTTAACTTTAAACATTTTTATAATTTTAATTATAATTGAATATGGAAAATTATTTATTTAATTTTTGCTATTATTTTTATAACTATTACAATTAAAAAATATTAATTAGTAATCTATATTTAGTGTTGCCATTATTATATTTATAACCATAAATAAAAAAATATAAAAATATAGTATTAATTATTAAAGCCATATAATTGTTCTATGTGTAATTTAAAAAGTTAAAATTAATTAAGGATAATCATTTTAATTTAGTTTGCTATTATTTAAAAACAACTTACTAAGCAACACTATTAATATATACTTTTACAAATGAAAAATATTAATCTGATAAGCTGTCATTTTGATCTACACAGTATGAACTTACTACATCTGCCTGTCTGTTATGTTTATATTTATTATTTGATTTTATTATATTAATAACAGGATCCCATGACGATGGTAGTACCCAGCCATCTTCCCTATTGAAATTTGGATGTTTTTTAATTTCTATGGCTTCTCGAATCATTCTAGGGCGATATCGGTTTTCTTTCGCCAGGATTTGAGGTCTATCGAAACGAATATAATGGCTTGGGCGGTCCTGGCTATGTTTGCAGACAGCAGATGTTGTATTGCGACGGTGCTTCACATCAGCTATGTGTTCTTTGACCCGGGTTCTAATGGATCGCTTTGTTTGTCCAATGTAAGAGAGCCCACAATCACAATCAAGCTTGTAGACTCCTGCATCTTGTAGAGGGATGTGGCACTTGACAGGTGGTAAGAACTGACTAATTTTCTTTGGCGGCTTGAAGTAAGTTTTAATTGAAGCTCGCTTTAGAATGTAGCCAATCTTGTCAGTGACTCCTTTCATGTATGGCAAGATTGCAGGGACGCGCTCGACTGTGGCTGGTTTCACTCGGTCACTGTGACGCAGGCGCGGCACTTGCAGCTTGTTGTCACGCAGAACTTGCTTGACATGTTGCAGTTCTCCGGCCAGGTGTTGCTCGTCACAGATCCCGCGCGCTCTCTGAAACAGAGATTTTCCCACGGTAGCTAACTGTGAAGGATGGTGGTGAGATTCACCGTTCAGGTACCTATCAGTATGGGTCTTCTTTCTATACACAGTATGACTCAAGGTGTTGTCTGGGTTACGTTTAACTAATACATCTAGGAAAGCTAAGGTTTTGTCCGATTCTAATTCCATTGTAAATTGAATTTTAGGATTTATAGAATTAAGGTGTTCTAAGAATACAGTTATTTTATCAGAAGGTAATATTGTAAAAGTGTCATCTACATACCGCTTGTAGAAACGAGGGGTCACGGGTGATGTGTTCAGAGCAGTCTCCTCGAAGTCCTCCATGAAGATGTCGGCTACGACGGGGGAGACTGGCGAACCCATGGCCACTCCATCCACTTGCCTGTAGAATTCACCATTCCACAGTAGATAGCCGGATGTTAGGCAGTGTTTTAAAAGTTCAATGTATTCTATTGACATGTTGTGATCTAGTAGCTTCCTAGATATTATTTCAATACAGTCTTCCACTGGTAGGCTGGTAAATAAAGACTGTACATCGAAACTAACCATTGTTTCATTGTCCATGAGTTTTAGGTGTTTAACTTCATTGACAAAATGGTAAGAGTCCTTTGTGAACGCTCTTGTTAATCCTCTGAGTGGTGAGAGTACTTTTGCTACTAGTTTAGCCAATTTGTAAGTCGGTGAGTCGATTTGACTCACAATTGGACGTAGCGGAGCGTTAGTCTTGTGTATTTTCGGAAGTCCATACAACTTAGGTGGTTTTGCACATGATGGAATAAGATTTTTAACATCAAGATTTAATGTGTCGGAGTGTTCCTTAATTAGCTTTTTAGTATTATTTAAAACGGTGGTAGTTGGATCCGTTTTAACCTTTTTGTACGTGCTCTCGTCCGACAAAAGTTGTTTTATTTTATCATTATAATCTGATGTATCCATCACAACGGTTGCATTTCCTTTGTCTGCGCGTAGAACGGTGATGTCTGACCTATTGCGTAGGTTCTTCAACGCTAAATACTCAATAAACAAGAGTATTTAGCGTTGAAGAACCTACGCAATAGGTCAGACATCACCGTTCTACGCGCAGACAAAGGAAATGCAACCGTTGTGATGGATACATCAGATTATAATGATAAAATAAAACAACTTTTGTCGGACGAGAGCACGTACAAAAAGGTTAAAACGGATCCAACTACCACCGTTTTAAATAATACTAAAAAGCTAATTAAGGAACACTCCGACACATTAAATCTTGATGTTAAAAATCTTATTCCATCATGTGCAAAACCACCTAAGTTGTATGGACTTCCGAAAATACACAAGACTAACGCTCCGCTACGTCCAATTGTGAGTCAAATCGACTCACCGACTTACAAATTGGCTAAACTAGTAGCAAAAGTACTCTCACCACTCAGAGGATTAACAAGAGCGTTCACAAAGGACTCTTACCATTTTGTCAATGAAGTTAAACACCTAAAACTCATGGACAATGAAACAATGGTTAGTTTCGATGTACAGTCTTTATTTACCAGCCTACCAGTGGAAGACTGTATTGAAATAATATCTAGGAAGCTACTAGATCACAACATGTCAATAGAATACATTGAACTTTTAAAACACTGCCTAACATCCGGCTATCTACTGTGGAATGGTGAATTCTACAGGCAAGTGGATGGAGTGGCCATGGGTTCGCCAGTCTCCCCCGTCGTAGCCGACATCTTCATGGAGGACTTCGAGGAGACTGCTCTGAACACATCACCCGTGACCCCTCGTTTCTACAAGCGGTATGTAGATGACACTTTTACAATATTACCTTCTGATAAAATAACTGTATTCTTAGAACACCTTAATTCTATAAATCCTAAAATTCAATTTACAATGGAATTAGAATCGGACAAAACCTTAGCTTTCCTAGATGTATTAGTTAAACGTAACCCAGACAACACCTTGAGTCATACTGTGTATAGAAAGAAGACCCATACTGATAGGTACCTAAACGGTGAATCTCACCACCATCCTTCACAGTTAGCTACCGTGGGAAAATCTCTGTTTCAGAGAGCGCGCGGGATCTGTGACGAGCAACACCTGGCCGGAGAACTGCAACATGTCAAGCAAGTTCTGCGTGACAACAAGCTGCAAGTGCCGCGCCTGCGTCACAGTGACCGAGTGAAACCAGCCACAGTCGAGCGCGTCCCTGCAATCTTGCCATACATGAAAGGAGTCACTGACAAGATTGGCTACATTCTAAAGCGAGCTTCAATTAAAACTTACTTCAAGCCGCCAAAGAAAATTAGTCAGTTCTTACCACCTGTCAAGTGCCACATCCCTCTACAAGATGCAGGAGTCTACAAGCTTGATTGTGATTGTGGGCTCTCTTACATTGGACAAACAAAGCGATCCATTAGAACCCGGGTCAAAGAACACATAGCTGATGTGAAGCACCGTCGCAATACAACATCTGCTGTCTGCAAACATAGCCAGGACCGCCCAAGCCATTATATTCGTTTCGATAGACCTCAAATCCTGGCGAAAGAAAACCGATATCGCCCTAGAATGATTCGAGAAGCCATAGAAATTAAAAAACATCCAAATTTCAATAGGGAAGATGGCTGGGTACTACCATCGTCATGGGATCCTGTTATTAATATAATAAAATCAAATAATAAATATAAACATAACAGACAGGCAGATGTAGTAAGTTCATACTGTGTAGATCAAAATGACAGCTTATCAGATTAATATTTTTCATTTGTAAAAGTATATATTAATAGTGTTGCTTAGTAAGTTGTTTTTAAATAATAGCAAACTAAATTAAAATGATTATCCTTAATTAATTTTAACTTTTTTAAATTACACATAGAACAATTATATGGCTTTAATAATTAATACTATATTTTTATATTTTTTTATTTATGGTTATAAATATAATAATGGCAACACTAAATATAGATTACTAATTAATATTTTTTAATTGTAATAGTTATAAAAATAATAGCAAAAATTAAATAAATAATTTTCCATATTCAATTATAATTAAAATTATAAAAATGTTTAAAGTTAAAAATATTGTAATGTAATTGGTGCAATTTTCATTTTGTTAATTGTGGGTAGGCTGTCTGTAACAACTAAATCTTTAAGACATGTAACACCTCAGTCTCTCCCGTGACCATGGATGCTGTAAAGCATTCGAAACGTCGGGAACCAAAAATCAAAATAAATCCGCGAAATAATCCGAAAAGATAGTTTTATGTACTATAAACTAGAGGATCCGACAAACGTCCCGTAATTAATATGTTTGGACGGGGCAATGTGTGTCGGGGATGCTAGTAATAAAAATAAAAAATCCTAGAACCCGACTGCGGCTCCACCTACGGGGTCCAGGTGAGAATCTAAATTCTAAGCCATCACCCATAAACTCTAACACACTCCAAAAATCATCAAAATCGGTCTAGCCGCTTATGAGGAATTCAGTGACATACACACGTACAGAAGAACTATCTAAAGATAATGTGACAAGTACGTAATAAATGTTATGGTATGATTTTCCAGTATTCGTCCTCTGTTGGTCACCGTACATCGTGTTCGACCTGCTCCAAGTGTACGATCAAATACCAATGACCCAGACGAACATGGCCATCGCCACCCTCATCCAAAGCTTGGCGCCCCTCAATTCTGCTGCCAACCCTTTGATATGCTGCATGTTTTCTCCACACATTTATACCAGTTTAAGGTAAAACTATTTACATTTATAATAGTGAATGAAAAATGTTTTTTTCATATTTCATAAATTTAGTAATTTATTTCTGTAATTTCTTATAAATTTTCTACGAAATAAATAATAATTAAATAACAAGTAATAAATAACGGTAGGTGTAACTTAAATAATCGTATTATTGGACTTCTATATACATTATATATAGAGTATTTTTTCTAGAATGTTCGAGTACAATTGGAGGTACTTCGGAAATAAAAGGGGGAAAAAATGTGATCAGTAATAGATCCTTACACAGTTTATTTCACAGCACAAAGTCATAGATACAAAATCAATATGCAATTCGTCTTTTTCTCTAATGAAAGATAGTATGAAACCTCTAATTTTTTCAAATTTTCTCTGGCGGCTCTGATTGCGTGTACAGTGTAAGACAATAAATATAAATGTATATATTGGGGCATTAACACACAGAACCATCTAGTTCTATGGTAAGCTACGAGGCTTGTGTTATGGATACCAGATAGTTGATACACTACACATATATAACTCTAAATACATACATATTATAAATATAAACACGCACGACTGGAGTACAAACATGCTCATCGCACAAATGAATGCCCCCAGCGGGATTCGAACCCTCAACCGCTGGCACAGCAAATAGGGTCACTACAAACTGACCCAAAGGTGTTGTCAAATAATATAAAACAAAAAAATATAAATAAAATAAAACAATAAAAAGAGTTGAACCCTCATGTTATAGTTCCTTTCATGAATTTATTCATCTTTTGCCTTTAAATATATATTTATACAGCTCAAAATCTTCTTCTTCCTTAGAATAAACAAAAAAGAGAGTAAAGGAGAATTTAGGGATCTTCTTAGATCCTTAGAATTCATAGATTTAAGTTTGTTTTTATTTTAAAATATAAAAATATTATATACAATATACATCCACATATAAATATATACATTTCAGACGAGTGCCTCCATACCGCTGGATATGGTGCGGTAGGAAGAGACGACGTCACGTGCGCGGGACGGTGCGTTCCCGATCTGACTCTACCGCTAATTCTGATCTTCTAAGCTCAACTCACGCGAGGCGGTCGCACTCTATAGCTACAGTAAGTATGGCGATTAATAAAAAAATTAAAATTTTATAATTTTTAATTTAACAAAACAGATAACAGGTAGCCTGAAACTTTAGTGTTTTGTGTACGAGTATGAAATTCTGGGCACACAAGTTTCTTAATTATAACAGTGAAAATTCATCCTCTGAAGGGTATGAATATTTGTGTGCTAATTCGTAACTTTTGCTTTTAACAATTAAAATTGATGTAAGCATCGAACTTTTATTAATATTCCGAAATCCCATGGAATTCACAGTTTTTTTAATGAGAAATAAATAATTATTTTATCTTTATAGAAATGGTGTACAATCTCATTATTAATTTTAATATTAGGTATATGTAAATGCGAAAGTTCGGATGGATGTTGATTACTTAATCGCGCCAGAACGGTTGAACTGTTATTTTTTCCCGGAAAAATGTACGATTTCCGTGGGATTTCTTTTTGTTTTTCACTAGGGACAAACCCAAACGAAACGAGGCCTAGTTGTTATAAAAATATTTTTCTTTAATTTACTTACTTAATATTAATTTTAAATTTCAGATATTAAACCGAACACGTAGCAGCAGTATGTCTCGTGCGCAGGAGCAACGTCGCACGCAGCTCCTTGTTCTCATACCGCCGCGAGACTGACAGCGACCCGCCGCGCCAGCACGCGATGTAATGCTTTGATAAATTTACCAGAAATCAAAAATTACTTCAAAATCTTATGATCTAGAGGTATTTTAACTATATCTAGTAACTTACTCTATATAAACTCTTCAAAATATTGAAAGAGACCAAATCATAGAGTACGCGTTATATGTACGTGCCATTTTTATCTTCAATTGATTTTTCATGATATAATCAAATATAAGATATAATCTGTGAATATTAGACGTAATGTGTTCCTATTTGTTTAGCTTTTAATTATAATAGTTTATAAGGTTGAATTATAATCGTGTTCAAGTTCATGTTATATAGATAATAAAAAGGTTTTTTATGATGGTTTCTGTAGAGTGCAATATTTTTAATTATTGGATATTGCCAAATCTTATTTAGGACCTAAGTGAAATGCCTGTATACTACTATAATCAATGCTACAATATGAATGTTGTTTTTGTGGGAACCAAAAAGATATAGAGAATAGAAAATATAGGTTTTATAATTTGTTAGTGCCAAACACAGCAGGGAATTCTCGCGACGGTGATTTATTGAATTAATAATTATGTCTGTTGGGTGACTTCGATTTAAAATTATTAAAATTTAGAAAATTTGTAAGATTTAGTATGTGAGTAAATATGTTATAGACGACGCGGTGGTACATTTTGTTGGTATTTTTTTAATAAAAATCAAATTGGAAAAAATTTTTACTTCTAAATATGTGTATACATAGATATATTGAAATGGTTTAACTAAGTCAGCTTATTTTAAAAGTAAAAGATCGGAAGTAAGTTTAACTACTTCAGTCTCATCATATACAACCAATAAAAAATATATTGTGTTCATTATAAAAATACACACAGATAGGTAAAAGAAAATCTTAATGCGGATTTTAAATTATAAGAATCATTAAACTCTCTAATATTTCGGTGTGTAACCAAAACATCGGTAATTAATATTACTTGTATACATATTTGTTCTGAAAATTAAACAAACATTTGCCTCGAACGGGATTCAAACCCGTATACTTAAAACCTTAGACTTATTTGGGCATAGTTAAAATAACCAAAGATACATACATATAAGTTATTAATATTATAAGTCTAACATAATATTTACAAATAAGTATTATTTTAACTAACTTAGTATTAATTTTTATTTAATAATATATTTAATATATTACATTGTAGTATTTTGACCAATTTCTTATTTGTACCTATATGAAATGTAATAAATAAAAAAACTTATTAAATTATTACAGAAAGTTAATCTCGATTAAATACTATTAAAATTTTCAAAAATTATGCAATATAATAACAAAATGTAAAAATTGTAAATATCGCTCATGTTAGATAATTTGACTGTTTTAATAATTAATTAGAAATATGTAGAGTAACTTTAAAATGTTTATGATTTAGCCAACACGCTAGTCATCCCTTTATATATATCTCCTAATATTCTTGAAACTATGGATAGAGGTCTTGAACAATGATGTCGTCCTGACCGATCTCGGCCACGGCGGCCAATCTCATTGAGACTAGCCAACTGCGCAGGAGATATTATAGTGCACAAGTGTACGCGCAGACACAACGTGCACTCTCTATTTCTTTTACTCTCAAAGTCTGATGGGACGATACTTTGACACGACCAGTGAGAGGACCGACGGCTTTACGTGCTTTCCGAGGCACGGCGGTGCAACACCGCCAACTTCCCAACTCCGGTTCGTTACTGAGAATTTCTTGATAAAAATACTCAATAACTGAACTTGACCCGACCCGGGACGCGAAACAGGACCTACGGTTCTGCGATCGTACATGCTATCAACTACACTTTCGAGGCAGTTAAGAGGTTATATATTTCGTTAAAGGTATATATAAATATTTATATCATTAATATTATGATAATAAAGTTACACGTTTCCGAGTATTTTTAAGTAAATATTGCTACATGAGATCTATTTGATCTAATAATTCGAATATAATTAGTGCACGTTAGTATATAATATGTTAATGTAATTACTTTATTGTTACTTCATTATTGTTATGGGTTTCATAAACTGCATATGGCAGCGACTTTTACTAAGGAGTATAAATTTTTTATACCACCTTCCGCAACTTGAAAAAAATTAAATGGCGAAGGTTTTATCACCTATGTCTTAATTTTTGTGAGTTAAGACGATAATTTTTGCTTCAAAAACATAATAAGATTTGAAATAAATTATACTACCTGTATAAATATATTTTATAATGTATGAAATTAAGTATTGTAAATAAGCTATATGTGTGTACAATTATTTTTGTATTGCAAGTGACTTGTAAATGTTTAAAATTATTATTCAAGAGATTATAATATAAATGATATCGCAAACGGAAATGTTTTATTTTTCTTGTTTCTAATAGTCCCATAATAAATGGATTCAAAATTATGAACCTTCAAATTTCCTTTAATCTAACAAAATTTCAATGCTTTGGGTTTATATATAGTAGGTTTGATTTTAGATGAATCCTCGTATTGTAATTGTAACTGTGCTTGTATGAACTAGATTATTTTGCTTCAGCTAGATTTCGTAAACTTTCGTGTACGAGTAAACTGGGGTAAGCTTTTTTAAATAGCTTTATTAAAGTTATTTAAAAAATATATTATTCGTTAAAACCCGTTATTACAGATTTTATTTATTACTCCATTGATGAATACTAAGTGGTGTTAATTTTGATTGATATTCACGATACGCCTAAATATCGCTCGTTTGCTTTGTGAACTTGGCTGACACTGTTTACATACGAAAATATTATTAAAATATCATCAAAGTTAAATTATTAATCCACACCAATACATTTTTAAACAAACATTTTTATAAGAGCAATAGTGGAGATTTTCGCCAGTTCTTCGCAGCAGAAGATCCTTCCGAGTCGAATGCATTACGTTCAAATTAAAAATGAACAATCAAAAACTCTAGCAGAATTCTATTTAAATAAAATTGTCATTTTTATTCCAAAACACAGTCAACGAACATGGAAAGTTTTATCTAAATACGTTCAACGAACTACACGTGTAAGTACGATACGATACAAACGCTTGACATAGGTACGAAGAAATAACACATATTATCAAACCATCTTCATGATTAAGGTTCACTTTTATTATATTACTACCGCTTACTCTCGCTTCGATTAGGTGTATTCTTCGCTGCTTTTTGCGAACTTAACTACTAATTGCAGGGTAGGTGTTATTCCAGGGGCTTTACCACCATATTTTTTAAAGTATACTTACTTTTTCAAAGCACTCTTACTTCAAATAGCGCTATATAAGTTGTATAGCGTTATGCTTGTCACATGTTAGTCGTTCGTAAATATGATAAAAAATTTAAAAGTGCTCAGTGATAAATGAACAGACAGCCCACCTGATGGAAAGCCGTGGCTGTCCCATAGCATCTACGGTTCATGTACTTAGGTTTTATGTAACAAAAATTTGGAACTGAAGGTGTGCTGTCACTGTGAGGACTAAGATGATATACATCTTGCCTGTAATTGCACTGGCTCCTTATCCTTCAAACTGGAACACAACAATGCAATCATGAACACACACATACACACAAAGGGAGTGGTACCCATCCAGTAGGACTCCTCAGGCTTTACAGGTCTTACTACCGGTTACCTAGAATAAAATTAAAGAAAAATGTTATATTTTTTAATAAAAAAAAAACAGGTCATAGGCTATATGTATATTATGTCCTTATCTAAATAGTAAATACACAAACAAACGCTCAGATTCATGTGTGACATTATACACAAATAACTCTTATATTTCTTGCAATAGCAAGCTAGAATTTTTTTAACTATCAAAACGTTAATTATACAAAAGCTATGCAATGAAACCCTTTTATAACTGAAATAGTCTTTTAATGAACTCGTTATAAGGGTAAGGCCAACGCATGTGAGTACCATTGTTCCAGAATATTCAAGGATAATTAAAATAGTTTTAGTTAAAAGAGGCCATGGCACATAATTTACACTGTCAGAACAGAATGATATAAATTATACAGAAGGATGTTTCTTATTTACATTTTATAAAGCTAAAAATAACAATTAAAAGTATAGGAAATATTTGTTTAAACGAATAACTTACATCACATATGGTTGTAGATATGCTATAGATGGTAATATATGAGTTTGACTTATTAAGACTTGATAAGATGTTACTCAACCCTTAAAATAAATAAATAATACTATCTTACCAACTTCCAAAAAAGAGTGATTCTATATTTAATATTCGTCTGTACGTATGTTTTATGTATGGTCACAGATTTCTTGGAGATGGCTTGATCGGTTTTGGTACTTTAAATTGTTGTTCAATTTTCTTTGCCATAGAGTTTACCGTTTTCGAGAAAATTAGGAAAACCAAAATTTTTTAAGTATGTTAACGGATCTAATTAGACTCTTTTACCTACATCTTATTGTCATATCGACTTTAAACTTTGCAAGTGTTTGTATTTCCGATGATAGTATAGTGATTTGGTATCATCGAGCTGATCTGATGGTAAAGCCATTAAATATTTGAGTTTGGGCTTATTTGGTTTGTTTTCACAAGCTTAATATATTATAAAAGTGTTTTACAGCACGATTTTTAGTGTTGCTAATATTAACGAGTTTTTTTTATTATATTAGTCAACATATAAAAATTACTTAAATTGCTCAAACGAATATTTTATTACTAGCCAATACAGAGCAAAGTAATTCTACTTCGATATGTATAAATATATCACAAAATGTAATCGGTTTTTATTATTTTTTAAAAGTTTTCCAAAAAAAAAGTTTCTTTTTGTCCCACCTTTTCTACCAATTTTTCAATAACTAAGTTCCATCGTTAGTCGTATATTATTATTTCTTTATATTTATAACCATTGCTTTTAATTTCCCAATATACTTAAAAATACTAGTTACTCAGTAGAAATTAGAAAAAAAAATTATATAAAAATATATTTAATAATAATTACAAAAGACAAAAAAATGCATGATAAGAACAGGAAGGAACACAAGATGTAAAATAAATTGGCGGTTCGTCCCTCGTGGCGTTGACAGATGTGCGGATAATGAGTAAAATTTAAAACTGACCTAGAAACTTGTTCGGTAGTTTTAAAGTTAGTTAGGTTAGCGAATTTCGGGCTCGTAGAGATTTTTCGATAGTATCGAACCCTAAGTATGTAAACTTTAAAATTCCCATGCAAGTTCTATGGCTCAGAATTTTTTTTAAATACCTACAAAAGTGTAAATTTTTCAGAAAATAAGTGTTTCAAGTTTGATATTCTATGACTTTTTTTTTATTTTCGCTTACATTTATTTTTTTAATTACCTAACTCCTTCTATAAATGTACTTATTTTATTGAACTAATTTTGTTTGTGTTTTGTTTTTTTACTGTTTTCGGGTCAGAATTGTCCTCAAGTAATAATAAGCTCAATTGCACCTGTTATCGTCCAAACTTTTGTATTGAATTGTATTCCGCCCTTTTTAACGTCCCACTGTTGGGCACAGGCCTCCCTTTAGTACGAGGGGGATCAGGCTATAGTCCACCACGCTGGTCAGGTGCGGATTGGCGGACTTCTTATGTCTTTTGAAAACTTGCTAAGTTCTCTCAGACAAGCAGATTTCCTCATGACATGACAGAAATATATAAGACCAAAAACCAAACTCTAAGGTTTTACATATTAGTTTACTCTTACATTGCAGTTTTTGTATTTTTTTTCTCAGAAATGAGATATTTTCCCAGGGTAAAAGTAGGTATCCTATATGTTGACCCGGATAACCAACTATCACCATACCAAATTTTATCAAAATCCCTCCAATGGGTTTTCCGTGATGCGGTAACAGATAGACAGACAGACAGTAAAAATTCTAAAAACTATAGATTCGGCCTCTGTATCGATAATAATGTCTATTTCAATAAGATTTTCCAAAAAATATCTAATGTTTAAATCCGGCTTAGTTACAATTTTGTTATATGTATAGATTAAAGTAACAATTTATTTGACTTTTTAGTTGAAGTTATTTTTCTGTCTAAAATTTAATTCCCCGATTATATCACAAGCGTGTGCCGCTCCGCCCACGTATCATATGTATGTACATATAACGAAAATAATTCAGTACTTCGTTTATTAAAAAAAAATGTGTTAAAAGTTTAATTTTAGAGTAGAATCTTGAAGTCGATTATATTATATGAATGTTAATTCCTCACGGGCTTACTGACGTTTAATTTAAATTTTAATAATGTAAAATGTGACGATTCAAAAGTGCTTGTAGAAGCTTATTTGAATAAAGTATAATTTGATTTGATTAAAATTTGACATTTATTCCATTAAACTTCAAGTTTGTACACTTTCAACAAATATAGCTATATTTCTGCCAATTTACACGAAACCTAATTGAATCATACACCCAACCCCTCCCCATTAATTACTCTATCCAATGGTGAGATCTATATGAAAATCTGTTCGGTAGATTTTAAGTTTATTGTGTTCAGACAGACAGAGAGACGCGGCGGGAGGACTTTGCTTTATGATATGTAGTGATAATAAAAATATATAGAGTTTAATAAAATTGTATATTAAATATTATTATTGTGTAAGCGTATACTTATATATGTATATAAATAATATAACCTAGTATATAATGTACCTAATATTTTTTGGCCTTTCATAAAAAACTTATACACATATCTTATTACAAATATTGAATAAGGAGAGAATGTAATGAAGTTATCAGAGCATTCAATATTCCAAGAGGGACGAAATTGAGTTTTCTGTCAACAAGTTTCTTTGGAGTTTATTTGCGGTTGCAATGTGGGTCGCGAATATTGGTTCGAGTTTTATTCATATTATATGATAACAAACAGATTTTTAAGTATATCGTTATCAATCCAAACTAACAAATTTTTGTATGCTTTATGGCGCAACAATTAAAAAAAATTTAAGTACAGAATTGAAGACGTTTTTTTTTTAATTCTATATACGCTAGTAGTAAATCAGCCTAGTGTTTAAAGTCAGTCAGTGTGCGTGTAGTAATTGAATTATTACTAAATATGTATTTCTGCTTTGGAGTATAATTTAAAAAAAACTTTATATATATATATAATGGTTAGTTCGTATTTAAAAGAAAACTACATAATGCCTTTAATAAACTCAATGTTTTCATTTACCTTTTTTTAATATTAGTAAGTAAGTAAATAAACATTAGTTTATAAAAAACATAGGTATAGTGGTAGGTGGTGGTAGCCCAGTGGGAACACTCGCTTGGAACCTTGAAACCGAATGAAGCGAGTTCAAATTCCGGGTCTCGTACCCCTGATATTTTCATGTGCGAATCATATCTAACATGATCACCACTTGTCTTACGGTGAAGAAAAACATCGTGAGGAAACCTGCATGTTTGAGAAAACCTAGCAAGTTTTCGAAAGACATGCGAAGTCCGCCAACACTCACTTGGTCACCGTGGTAGAATATGGCCTGATCCCCCTCGTATTGAAGTGAGGCCCGTGCCCAGCAGTGGGACGTTAAAAAGGGATGAGTACAATACAATACATAACAATCTTATGTATTGTACAACACATACACAACATACAAATAATCTTAGATAGTATTTTATTCTAGGCAGCACTTAATAGACAGTTGTCAAGTGCTGATTTAAGTATTTTATCTCGAGTATTCGTATTTCTTCGTGTCTACTGACCCATAATCATCATAATTTCCAAGTACGCTGTTCGATATTTAGCAATTTAAACATGAATTTTACATATTTCATTTCCATTGTAGTAATTACTTTGAAAAATGTGGACATTTGTAACTCGTATGGTCTTAATTTGCATAGTAGTTCAGATGTCAAGATATTTTCGTCTGAATCTGTTTACGTTCCCGCTATGGCCGGTGTGATTAGAAGTAAAACGGTCATTGTCAGAACAGAAATGGAAATTAAGGTAAGTTTATTGAATACTAGTGAATTACCCTCGATTCGTTCAGGTTCAGCCCTAGGTTTTAAAGGTTAGGTATGGAATCGAAAAACTCTCTGAAAAACATAAATAAATCTATTCCACGGGAACAGTACGTTTTTCCGTACTGTATATATTATATATACCGTACTAACCCATGTGCTATTTCAGACTATAACCTATCAGAATTTAATCCAGATCCGTTCAGCCGTTCTGGCGTGATTGAGTAACAAACATCCATCCAAACCTTCGCATTTATAATATAAATGGGACTAATGACATACGCTCACGGGTCACGACCCTTAGTGATTTTTGTATTTACAATATTATATACAGGGTCAGGTCGCGCATTTGAATTACTAAAAGTAGCCTATGTGTTGAACTATTTTTTATTGCACTTAAATGAAGTATAGAAATTATATATCATACAATAAAATTTGTTTGCAAAGGTGGCCTTATCTTTAGAAGTGTTCTCATCCAGTCGCCATAAGATAGTAATAGATAGTGTTTGCATTTATAATAAAATAATACATACAGGTCATCGGCTTTTTGTGTAGTAAATTTCATCCAAATCTGTCTAGCACACCCTAACAGGGTGTAGGAAAAACAAACATGTATAGACATATAAACATTTGCATTACGAGTATTTATAATAGTACCTATTAGTAGTGTGATTGATTATTATTTTAATTATTCCCTCCACGACCGCGGACACGCCGGCGTTACAGTTAACAATGGATTTTTTAGAAATTAAATTAATTTGTTAGAAATTTACCTGGAGGTGTTAATCTGATTAATTCTAAAATTTATTCCAAGGCTCGTTATTCAATCACACCCATATCTTTGAATAGATTTGGATCAAAATTGGCGGATAGAAAATCCATTACACTTATACAAGAATATTTTAAAGCCTGGTAATGCTTCCTATGGGAAAAAATAAACATAAATATCATTTTAATATGTCATCCGTAATGGACCTATCATTACACGACGCTGTTTTAGAATGTAAGAAATGGTAATTTGAATCTGCAACAAAAAAACCAAAACACTGTACAAGTAGAAGAAACCGCGGAATAAGATTTCTTGCTTTAAAAATTAAGATTACATGGTTAAGTAACAACTTAAAATATGTGATGTGATGATGTTCTCCTAGCCGATTCCGGCTACGGCGGCCAATCTCATTGAGATTATCCAACTGCGCAGGAGATATTATAGCACACAAGTGTACGCGCAGACACAAGTGCACTCTCTATTCCTATCACTCTCATACTCCGGTGGGACGACTACTCGACACGACCGGTGAGAGTTAAGGCGCAGGACCGACGTCTTTACGTGCTCTCCGAGGCACGGGGGTGAAATACCGCCAACTTCCCAACTCCGGGCGGTTACTGAGACTTACTATACAGAAAGACTCAATAACTAAACTTGGCCCGACCCGGGACTCTAACCCAGGACCTCCGGATGTGCAGCCGTACATGCTAGCCACTACACCACCGAGGCAGTTAAAATATATTAGAGCTACAAAAGATCACAACTGGTCGATGTGGCAAGGACCGATCTCGGTACTACACCCACTTCCTATGTAAATACTCGTATGTATATTATATAAAGTATATACATTAACAAATTTAGTATTCGCTTGCGAGCTCGTAAATTAATTATAGGACAAATTGAACACATAATGAACCATAAATTACATAGAGAACTATCGATTAAATTCAACACGTCCTTTATTATAGCCAATTCGTCGCTTCAGTGCTTATTTGTTCAAACGACCAATTTAACGAAAGAATTTTTAATACTATATTACATATATATATATATATATATATATATATATATATATATATATATATATATAGATGTTGTTGTTATGATGTAAATAGTATAAATTAAAAATGACTCTGTATATATATATAATTATTTTGTACGTGTGTTTATTAACCTACTCCTCCTAAAGAGCTAGACTGATTTGGATGAAACTTTGTGTGTTTATTTCAATAGGCCCCTGTAACGTTTGAATTCACAAATGGATCTGGTAGGTGGCGCTGCAGTCGGTGTGTCACTTAATTTTCATAAAAGACTCTATTTTTCGAGCAATAAATTTTAAATTGTTGATTAAATGAAATAAAAATCGATGTATGTATGTATGTTTCCTATGGACTTCAAAACAGCTGGAGCGATTTTGATGAAATTTTCAGATAATCTTCAGATTAGCACAGCGGGTCGGTTTGAATCTTGTTAGCCATAGGAAGATAGGACGCGGGCGAAGCCGCGTGTACTGCTAGTTACATATAATTGTTATTGATTTTAAATGTCAATTGTATGGTTCTAAAACACACATTTTACCTTAAAATACGGAAAAAAATAATTTATCTATATCTGTATATAAATATTAAACATAATATTTTGTTTTTCAAATAGAGGAAAAAACTCTTTACTGTAAATAAAGTAAAACAAATAGGTAATGGAGGTTTGAACATTTTAATTTTTAATTACGAAGGCGACCAAATGTTGTAAAACTATACCGCTATAAATAAAATATGTATTAATATAAAGAGGCTATTCCGTATTAGGCTCGTATGGTCTATACTCTACGTCCCAAGCAATATAAAAAAAATGTTCGTCTGTCTCTTTCTAACCAATCACCAGAATAGTTGAACCGATTTTAACAAGATTTTCACTATTAGAAAATCGAGGAGAATGAGATAAACTCCTTTTTATCCCGAAAAATAAAAAAGTTAACACAGGACAGATGACAAAAGATAGTGTTAACCAATTTTAATTGAACTTTTCACTTTCACTGAGGATAGGTTTCAGTTCAGTTTTCAGTCGTATTACGTCAATATACTATTTTGTCATAGTATAGCTAACGGTGTCATAAGCGTTAAATAGTTGGTAATCTATTCTATCCATTTTTTAAATGACAGGCCTTTAAGATTTATATTTTGAAGGTACTAAGTCCAAAAAAGAATAGTTTAATCAGTTTTTTAACGTCGCGTAGCTGACCCATTGAGACCCGGGATTTGAAACCGCTTCACTCGGTTTCCCAAGCGAGCTTGTTACCACTCGACCACCACTGCCGTTACCAAAACGTCATATATAAAGTTAATGAATGCAATGAATTTAATTAGGGATTATAAAAGCTTATATAAAAAAATATCTTGAGTTAGTTTTAGTGATAATAATAGGTTATATAATATTTTATTTGGCCGAAAACTTATTTTTCTGTCTTGTTGAGGTGAATCTGCATAACCAATACATAAATTACATCATTTCGGAATAAAACGCGCAACCTCCTGCATGTTAAGTAGTGCCACATTTAATAACATGGTCTGACACTCATCTTTGTTGAGTCAGAGAAAATGGATGTTAGAACATCGATTTGCTAAGTCTAGTATATCTAGATAAATCAAAAATAACGGTTTCTGCCTGTAACATATATTGAAAGGTCGCCAAGTACTAATAATAAATTACTATATATAGTACGTAGATTAAAATAGCCAATGTTACCCATAGACAGTGTAGCTTTCAATTAAATAAATAATTTTCATTTTCAGTGCATTACTTCCAAAATATTCTTCCCTACATATTGATAACAAACAATTTCACTTTTTTATTATTGAAATATAAGTAAATTATATATTTTTTTTATTTACAGGCCATAAAACTCAAGGACATAAATAATTCTTTAGCGGTTCCCAAAGTTATTGCTGGAGGACTTGGCTTTCAATATGTCCACATCAACTTGTACAGTGACCGTGGAAGAAGTTTAAGCTATGTCGTGGAAGTCTACATCTGATGGACCATCATTATAATGTTATTTTTTATATATAATATTATATCCCTCCACGACCGCGGACACGCCGGCGTGCCTGTTAAAAATAGATTTCTTAGAATTTTAATTAATTTCTTAGAAATTTACCTGGAGGTGATATCGTGCATATGTTTATATTATTTTATTTATACACTTATAGCTGTTTTAAAGGTCACACCTCTTCTGTTTCATAATTTGCTATTTCCTACACCTACTGGCCTGAAAAAATAGCTGTTTAATCGATAAAGCCGCCTCTTGTGCATTTTCCTACCACTGTATTGTTTGTCTTCTTTTTATGCATATAATAATGAACTCTATTATTTATTATTATATTGTTATAAAATTAAAACGTTTTTTTCTTAAGAAAATTGAAAAGATGTTTTCTGTACATTTGAAAACGATTATCTCTGGAACTACTTACTTGTCAAATTTGATTTTCTGTTTTGCATTTTAGTCTATTTATTGACAAAGGTTAGACTATTTCACGCCACACCGCGATCTTTTAACAGCGAAGCAGTTATACATAAATAAACTATTAGCTACGGGCAATAGCTAATCTATACAGATAAATAAAATTGAAGTATCTGGTTATAATCTATCTATACGTATAATTAAACTGTAGAGGTCGAATGTTTGTACATAGAAAAAAATGCTAAAAACCGAGTCAGGGGGATGGATGTAAGACGAGAAAAAGAAAAAATCCACATTTTTTCAAATTTTTTGTTTCTCTGTTTGTACGAGCTAATCTCATCGATATTTAGCACGGTGGTACCTTATATCCCAGTCAACATTTTAGATACTTTTTATCCCGGAAAATTAAAGAGTTCCCGTGGGATAGTTAAAAAACTATAGTAACTTATACAGCTTAGTACACAACAACTTATCGAGCTAATTTAGTAAAATTTGGCATGCTGATACCTTTCTTATATTGCCGGTCAAACAACAGGTTACTTTTTATCCCGGGAAAATGAACGGTTTCCGTGGGATAGATCTGTTTGTGCTTTTCTAGAAGCGAACCCGAGCGAAGCGAGGGTGAGCTGCTAGTATCATAATAACAGTTTTTTACTAAATGCATATGGATTTATAAATATACGGTACTTAAAGCTTTTTTTCTTAAAAAACGTATATTCCTAGTGGGATTAGCAATAACTTGTTATGATTTTTATAAATTGTATTAATTTAATTTTAAGTATTTTATGGACGGTATGACTAAATGAGACCAAAGTTTAAAAAAAAAAACAAAATTAACATTTTAAATTTATTGAGCTTTAATAAAAATTGTAGGTTATTATGTTGTTAATTTATGAATTTAAATGAATAAAATCGCACTTATCGAAATTTTTTAATGTCATAACCTAATTAAAATACTTAACGGCTTTTAGCACGTAATATTACGTGACAGAAACCTTTGGTGTAAATGTTGTCAACGTGTTTTGAACCGTTTCATTCATGAAAATTACTCAGGAAATTATGGAAAACTAAAATCTGATTAGATTAATTCTACTAATAAATGTATGTATTTTATAAGGTAATTCCTAAAGTTTTCTTCAAAGAATATCACATTTTTTATATAGCAATATAGAACTCGCGTCAAACTTCCGATCGCTATCAGATTTCACAGGATCAACCGCTGGGCTAATCTGAAGATTACCTAAAAATTTAATCAAAATCGCCCCAGCCGTTTTGGAGTCCATAGGGATTAGAAAACATACATACATCGATTTTAGTATGTTATATAGATAACATATTTGCTTTCTAAATTCTTCAATTATAAATATAAAAGTAAGTTGGTCTGTCCGTCTTTCACACATACTCACATAATTTTGCTTATAGCCAGCATAGTAAAAAAATTCCTTAGTATATAACATACAACTAGATATTTTATTCCTATTAGGTACATCGAATGATTCCCATGGTATTTTTATTATCCTGCAAAATTAATAGGTACTGAGGTTCACTGCAAGTTATGATAGAAATCGAGTTGAAGTCAAACTATATAGTATTGTATATTTTATAACGAAATTTTTATTTCGAAATATTAGACATTTTTTTTAAAGCTTTTACTTTATTATAAAGACTTTTTACCCCACCAGATTAAGAGATATTAAGCAGATGGTAGCGGCAGCCCAGTGATAACGGGCTTGCTTGGGAAACCAAGGGAAATGGGTTCAAGCCCCGGGACTTGCACCTCTGATATTTTCATGTGCGAATCATTTTCAATTTAATTACCTCTTACCATCTTATAGTAAAAGAAAATATCGTAAAGAAATTTGCATGTCAAAGAGAAACTAGCAAGTCTGCACTTAGTGTGCGTAAGGAATTATGGCTTGATCCCCAATCCCATCGCTTTGTAGCGGAGCCCGTGCCCAGCAGTGGGACGTTAAAAAGGGCTGAATATTAAGCAGATCAAAAAGATTTTTTTTACAATCACCGCTTAAAATCGAGTATAAAGCATATCAAAATATATCTATACATATATTGTATATACCTTTTTTTTTTTAACGTTGGGAAATGCATTTACGCACGAGGTGTGGGACTCACCGGCGTAATAAAGCCAGTACTACCCACTAAAACCCAACAAAACCTTCCCTCGTCTTAATAGGGCGTCGCAGGATCGCTTACGCATTCAACTACGACGCCCCGACGGCAGGTCTGCCAAAGCAGACCACCACAACCTTGGGGTTGCTCCAAGGTCCACTCTGCTATCAGAGAAGTACCAGGAGCAACCCGCAAGGTACACCGCCCCCCGAAGAGGGCCACCTCACACCGCCCACCGAAGTGGGCAACCTCCCTGTGCGTTTCTTAGCTTCGTACTACTACTACTACTGAGCCCCCCCACCACGACAAGGTGAACGCACGTTGGGGGGGGGGGGGGATATATTGTATATACCTAGTTTATAAAAAAAATAATGAAAAGTAAAAAACTTAAAAGAAGCTTTTATTTTATGTCAGCTACACCAACAGAAAGTTTCCATGCAATCATAGGTTTTTTTGTTCATTATAATTGAATTTAAATTTTGTGTTTGCTAAAATATGTTCACTAGCGATTCGACCTTGCTTCGCTCGGGTTCGTCCATAGGTGATTCTTTTGAACCGATAAAAAAAACAAATAATAAATATTTAGTGAAGCTTACCACAATACATCAGCGAAAACCGCAGTCAAATTGGTTAAGCCGTTTCTAAGATTAGCGCGCACAAACGCACAGAAAAACAGACAAAAAAAATTAAAAATCATTGTTTTGGGTTCTATTGTGGTAATAAAGATCCTCAATAATAGATTTTCACAAATATCCATGTACAGACAGCGATTAGTTACACTTTAATTATATATGTATAATGAACACTAAACATTTTATTGAGAGAGAACTCGAATCTGCAGGTTTCTCATAAAAATGATATAGGTAGCTTACGTACAAACACCAAGAAACAAGATAACTTCAAAGAAATATTTATCAGACCCCCATAAGCGATAAAAGATTTGGCGTTATTTATTGGTAATACGACATCGCTTTAGATGCAAATTTTCTTTCTTATTACTTTGGGGAGATAAATCAGATGATAAACAAATATTTGTAGTAGAGTCCATTAATTTTTTTTTGATTAAGTGGTATATTATGATATATTTATATAAAACTATACGTATTATGCGATTCCATTTAATAACCGCTTTTTCTATACTAAAAATAAAATAATTAAAGTTGATAACACAAAAAAATCTATAAATAAATATCTAGATATTCGCCTTTGCCTGAGCAAAGAAATGCTCTTGTAAAGCATAAAAATGTAGTTCTTTGATATAAATCTTCGAAACTGTTAAACTCATTTTAATTCGATTGTTTTAATACTAACTGGTAGTGATCGTATGAGTGTGATAAAAACCCCCGGTCACCTTGGACCTATTTTCATCAAACATAGCTAAGAACACTCCCGACTAATTTCAAACAAAAACAAACAAAATCAATATCGGTTCATCCGTTTGGGAGCTACGATGCCATAGACAGATACACACAGAGACACGTTAAACTTATACACCGATTTTGCGTTAGGGGTTATAAAAGCTTGAGCCTCACAGGATTAAAGAGAGAATAAAGAATTAATTTCATCGAGCAGATTCTAGTGAGATTGGTATAGGCTATTTCTATCGTAACCCTTGTTTAAAATATTTCAGATGTGGTGTTTAAAGGCAGTTATAATTATTATTTTATATTCACTAACGTAGGTTATAATACATATAACGAATAATTCTTTTTAAAGATAGGTTCTGGTTTGATGTCACCAAAGCTTTTGAAAGGGAACAATACAGCGCGCTCAATATTTTATATTTGTCGAGAATTTATTCGCAACGAACTGACAGCAACGAGAAATAAAGTCACTAGTATCTACATAGATATACGAGTATGTAGTATATTTGGAAAACATAATATTTTATGAGATTTGTCTATAGTTATTGTGGGAATGCTAGTAAATATGTCACACGACCATAACTATCATACCAGATAAACTGGTACGGAAAGGTAAATATAAAAATAAGCTAAGAAAACCAAATTCAAAAATTTTATATTTTTCATCTAAAATGATTCATTTTTTCCTCTTTTTGAGTTACGCAACTCAAAGAAGATTATACGTTTGTTTTTTTTAATTTTTGAATAGTTATTTATTCTAAACGAAAATTAAAAAAAGAACATACAGTTGGTCTAGTATATTAACGATCAAAAGATAAAGAAAGCATTACACAATGCAATATGCAATCGACATAAGTTTTAAAATCAGACGATTATTGCGCGCATTCATTTATTCACTTGTCTTAGAATAGTAACGAACGAAGTATCACAAGGATTTACATAAGGCGCTTGGAGTTTAATGTTATTTTATAACGTATTATGGCGTAGAGAGTGGTCATGTGGTGACCTACAAGGGGTGATGGTGAAGTGATGTTAATCGACATGGTCCACATACCAGAAAGAAGTAAGAGGGAGATAATGATACTTCCATCCCCTTGAAAATGGTAATCCATGTGATAGTTCAAGAGTTTGGGTATGCTTCGGCCTAGATTTATTAAGAGTGAATAAAAAAGCCTTAGAATGCCACAGATCAAGGCTCCTAAAAACACTTTTACTCTCGCCAAAAAAATTAATATTTCATTATAAAACAATGTAAAACAAGATCTATCTATATTAGGAAATAGCTATTCAGACGTATTTTTCTTATTGGAAATCTCGAACACTTCTTTCCCCAAGCACTTATTATTTCAAAATAATAATCTCTTTTATCTTTGATGTCACAGGGTCATAGTCCTGGTAAGTTACTAGAGATAAAACAATTTAAAATGATATAACACCTTTGCAACTACATACTTAGGTATCTATCCATTTTTAAAGTATTTTTTAATTAATTATTTGACTGACATCAAAAAGGGGGTATTTTTTGGGCCGGTTTTCAAGTTGCGAATAAATTATCACATATTATGATGGTATAGTTACACTCCGGAATTTTTCCTAACAAATTCAAATAAGATCAATATGAATTTCACAGAAAAATCATCCACTAATGATGGATATACTATCTAATTCAAATTGTTAAAAAGCTATTATTATATTATTTCAATATTATAAATTCAAAAGATTGCGTTTTTTTATGCTTTGCTTTCACGTTTTACCGAACCAGGCTCCATTCCTATGTGAAAGAAGGACACACTACAAACACATTTTAGAAATATTATAAACAATCTCGCTCGGGTTCGCCTCTAGAAAAACAAAATCAAATCTATACCTTGGGAATCGTATATTTTTCCGGGATAAAGTAACCTATGTATTGTTCCAGACTATAATCTATCTCTGTGCCAAATTTCATCCAGATCCGTGCAGCCGTTCTGGCGTGAAAAGGTAACAAACATCCCTCACAAACTTTCACATTTATAATATTAAATATATTAAAATACTAGCGGTTCACCCTTGCTTCGCTCAGGTTCGCTTCTAGGAAAACAAAAACAAATCTATCCCACGGGAACCGTACCTTTTTCCGGGATAAAAAGTAGTCTATGTGTAATTCTGATGTATGACCTATATTATTGTAATATGTCATCAAAATCCATTCAGTAGTTTTTGCGTGAAAGAGTAATAAACATACATCCATACATACATTCTTACAAACTTTCGCGTTTATAATATTAGTAAGATTAATATATTAATATTAATTATATATACATACATACAATTTGTGAGAGTTCATTGACCTTAAGTTGAATTTGACCTTCCGCGTGTTACAATAATTGTACGGATTCTGAGATTGCTACGAGGACTTGCTCTTAACCATCTGTACATTATCTCACGACTATTGTCTTAGCTTTTCTTTTATATATTTAAATAAGAGCAACGCTACAGACGCTGTAAAAATGTAATTTGAAGTGTAACTGTGTATCTTAGTAAATACAAAGTATATACATAGGTATTTATTTTCTATAAACTGACAAGATATCATTCTACAATCCTTGATGAATACAAATTTGAATTATATGTATTAAAATTCATACTTCCATACTAATATTATAAATGTGAAAGTGTGTTTGTTTGTTTATTTGTTTGTCCTTTTTTCGCGTCGAAACAGAGCGATATATTGGCCTAATTTTTTGTGTGAGAAGGCTGGAAAATGACATAGGCTACTTTTTACCGTGGGAGATTATTTTATTCCCATGGGAAAACACATTATGACATATGACTTAACCTAGGGATGAACTCGGGCGGAGCGAGGGTGAGCCGTTAGTAATTTTATATATTTTTATGATAGAAAACGTTAGTTTTATTTATAGATCAAAATATGAAAAAATATATTTAAGCTTTTCATTATTGATACAGGAAAGTTATTAAATATATAAGAGATACAAATTTCAATAATCTTATTATTCCATTACACTTAACATCTCATAATCGTGTTACTAAAAATAACGCAATCGAGCAAAAATATAGACATTTATCGCATTAAATATGTATATTTATGAAATACGAATACTATCTTATATGTAAATATTATACCTATGTACTATAAGCAGTCATACTTTCCTCTTACCGTAGTCTAAATAATAAACAAAGTAGCGCTGAATTATGTACACTACTACAGTAATTATAAAGACGATGGATTTGTATGTTTGTAACGAATAAACTCAAAAACTACAAAACCGATTTAGATGAAATTTGGCAAGAAGATAGTTTGAGACCCTGAAAAGGATATAGGATATTTTTATTTCGGAAATTAACCCTTAAGGGGGTGAAAGTGGGGATGAAAGGTTGTATGGGGAATCAGCCTAGGGAAGAACCCGAGCGGAGCGACAGTGAGTCACTAGTATTGTATGTTACTATTATTTAAAAAATATTAAGTAAAAATATCATCATCCGTTAAATCCGACGGATTCACTCGCTAAGATAATTCTATTTAGTTCGCAATCTCTAATTCGGCTTGGCACATTAGAGCCCAGAAAGGGAAACGCAAGCTTTTATCGTTAGATTTAGTCAACCGTTGGTTTAACTTAGCTAGTTTTGATATAGATAAATTTAGCTATTTTTAATTTTGAATTAGGAAATAAAATAGACTCAACCCATTAAATGGTGAAGGAAAACATCTTGGAAAAAGAAAGTTGCATATCTGAGAGAACCCAGGAAGTTTACGAAAAATATATTATGAAGTCCGCTAAGTCGCACTTGGCTGGCACGGTGGACTTTGGCCTGATACTCCTCATAAATAAGATACGCCAGTACCTAGCAATGGGACGTTAAAAGGGGCTTATTATACACTCATTAAACACACTCTTTTTCCGTCTTTTACGAAGTTCTAAAGATTTAATTTGACTTCTATTACGTCGCTAACATTAGAAATAAAAAAAAAAAACACATGACACACAAATGTATCATATCACTTTTGAAAACTTCTAGCTTTTCCATATAAAAATACTAGCGTTTTATCGCGGTTCTACCCGCGTCTTTTAATTTAGTAAATTTCTTTTCTCGTACCTACATCGAATTGTGTGATGTAAGATTGTCAAATAACCTTTCATAATAAAAAAAGTTTAAAACCAAAAATATTTTTTTTTATCCGTACGTACCAGTTGATTTGATAGAGATTATGGCGTTCAAACAAACAAACTTTAGTTTTATACATTAGTACAGATTGGCTATTATAATATTTTATAAGAGATGTTCCATAGACCATAAGAATTTCCATATATTTCTCAAATATTTATGAATAACACATTTTAACATTCTATCCCATACAGCATATTCCCGAGTTCCTTGTCCCAAGCACTCAAAGACAGTGTAAATAATCGTGGGTCGAGTTAGTTCAGTTTAGTATGGGGGTTGAAAGTCTTGCATCGTCACACGTAGGCTCGACACAGAAATACTCTTATACGTTGGATGTGACCACTAGAATATTTCTATTATAAACATTTTAGGGTTGTCAGCTTTTAAAATATATAAAGAAAATATATAAATATTCTTCGTCTCTATAATTTCCTGTTATAACAAAGTGATACATATACAAGGCCATCAACAATTACATTTTATTAAAGTATATTTTACATAAGGTCAAAGCATAATTTAAATATTGTAATAAAAAATTTTATGGTTTTTTTTACAGATTTTATTGTGGGTTTTCTTATTTGAAAGTAGTTAAAAGATTGAAAATTGTCTGAATTTTGATATAGTCTAATAATGTTTATTTAAATTTAAATGATTAATATAGTAGTTGTAATTTTTTTTGGCAATTTATCTCTATTAGATCTAATAGGACCTTCCAACATTAATTGATTACTGAAATGAAAAGACAGATTTATATACTTATCTTTTGCCAAATATATTGTGACTCAAATTTTACTTGTAAGGTTTTCGTTAGTTTCTAACTTATGGTAAAATATGTAAATAATTAGATAAACTGGAAGAATCCCATCCCTAACCTTACTTGAGAATGTGTCACATAGTTTCAGAAATTTATATCTGAGCCTCAGAAAATGACATCTTTCCATTTACGCTAAATATATATTTTTTAATTTACTTCAGTAGCCTAAATCTATACATATAATAAAATTGTAACTAAGCCGAATCTGTACATTAAATATTTTTTGGAAAATCTTACTAAAATAAATATTATTATCGATACAGAGGCCGCATCTATAGTTTTTAGAATTTTTGTCTGTTTGTCTGACTGTTACCACATCACAGAGAAACCACTGGAGGGATTTTGATGAAATTTATTATGGTGATAGCTGGTTATCCGGGTCAACATATAAGAGACTTTTTACTGCGAGAAAAAGTCTAAAATCTGAGAGAAAAAAACTGCAATGTAAGAGTATACTAATATCTAAAACCTAAGAATTTGGTTTTTAGCCATCTGAACGCGGGCGGAGCCGCGGGCAATGCTAATTATGTCAAATAACCGTATGAATGCTGTTATAATTATATTTTTTCATTTAATATTGTTATTATAATACTGGATGGATTTTGATGAAACTTAATACGCAAATAGACTGTGACCTAGAGTAACACATAGGATACTCTTAGGTACTAAAGGGACCTAAACGAAGCGGGGGTAAGTTTGATAGATGTATTTATAATGTATTTCAAATACGTCTTATTTATATGAAATATTGCCTATGATTTTTGTAGAGAATTTTATGCTCAACAAATTTTGCACTAACTTCAAATATCATTTTGATCAAAGGAAACAGAATGTTTACAAATGACTATTTTCGTATATACTTTGAACTCTGATCTTTTATGATGCGTACACGAAATATATGGGACAAAAAAGTATATTTACAAACGTCGTACGGAAAGAAAGTATTAATTAATATTTTTTGCAATTGAAACAATGGTGTAAACTAACTTAGTGCCATCAAAATAATATCAATTTTGTTTGATATCTTGACGACATGTTTGGCTCAGTTTGTTTGAGTTTGAGGTTTGAGTTCCACTAGGGGCGTTTCATTCATTTGTGTGATGAGCACGAATGTTTGCACTCCAGTAATAGGTGTTTACATTTATAATATGTATGTATTTATAGTTTTATATTTATGTAGTTTATCACCTATCTAGTGCTGTGTGTTAATGTCTTTGTAACTTTTCACTTTGATAACTTCTTTTGAATGTTCTTCGCACTTACATAGTTTCTTAAAATCGCCATTACTTAGAAGCGAAAAGACATTTGGGCTATTAGCCTGTATTGAATGGATCATTGATCTCAAATCCATTCATAATAATGTCAGAAGCGTAAAAAATAGTATCGTCGTTAGAGAATATTGAATAAAACTTGTTTTTATAGTTGTATATAACTTCTTCATTTACCTATAACAGGATCAACTTTTAAGCATTAGCTGTCGTCCTATTGAGCTTTAAGTTGTCTAATGCCTTAAGAACCTTCAAAAATACTCTTTTTTTTTCAATAATTTCTGCTTTTTTTAAAAGGACTTTGTTTACTAGTTATTTTATTTAGTAGTGGCTCAATAATGATGTTAGATTTAGAAATTTTTTTAACTTTACAAGTATTTCGTAAAGATGAATAATTTGTTATATTTTAATTATACATACATTTTTTGAAGTTCCGATAGAAAATATCTTGTGATCGTTTCACGCAACAAGTCTTCACGTCCCCTTTGTATCCTAAATGGATACAAAGAACAAATACAAATATTGTAAAACATTATATAGGAATCCGTCCCCAAGACGGTATTTCAACATCAAAAGAGATCACGAGAAGTTCAATTAATTCATATAGTTAAGGCGTTTTTGTTATAATTCAAAAAGTTTGTATGTCTTTTCGAATCTACATTCGTTATAATCAGATTTTTATGATTTTATAATGAATAGGTAGATTTTACACAATTTTATAACGAAAACCACCTTTCACCCAAAATACTTTATAATAAACTAGCATTGATGACCAAAAACTAAATTCTTAGGTTTTACATATTAGTATACTCTTACAAATACCAATTTCATTGCGCACCGCATGTTTGGTAAATAATGGCGATGATTGACAATGCCATAAAGGTTCCTCTGTTAATCTCATATATGGTTTAGTAATATTACACTTTTTGTTTTAACAATAACATTTATAGTATACCTATTTGTATTTCTGATTTGTTGGTTTGTTTGTTTAGTTTTGGGCGATAAACTCGCAAAGTACTGAATTAATTTTCATAATGTATTTCATAATCGACATCTGTTGATTAATTTATGTTTTGCAGATTATTTAAATACATAATAATAACTTTTCTTAATGTTAATTTATCCCGAAACATGGATGGAGGAAGTGTTGGGGAAAGTGAGAGTTTAGAAGAACATAATTAAGGTAAATAAGTAAATAATTATAATACAAATTCTTTTTATTATTTCATACGGCTTGGCTAATATGATTAAAGTCGTAAGCAAAGTATTGTGTCCTTAAGCCTTCCCTTCTCCACCTTTCAAGAAATGGTGTCAATTTTAAAAAAAAAGTTGAGGTATAACAGTTTCTAAAATACTTTTATCGAAATTATCTTGCAGTATATACGTTTCGTAGTTTTTGAGATATGGAATAATATTTTTAGTTCCCGCTTTGTCAGTTTAACATGCATTTACATAAAACGTAAATAAAATATATATGAGACGAACTTATTTTTACGGTGGATAAAATGAGTCGATATTGTGAAAACGTAAATATTATTCATATTTATTTTAGTGCTAACCTAACAGAATACGTAAATAAGAAAAACAACTACAATACTATAATAAATACTAAATAAAAAAATTACAAATATTATATTGTATTTAAAAATTGTTTCGGCCAAAAAATATTACTAATATGTTACTAATTTATAAATAAAGCTATAGTTTCGGCCTCTGTATTGATAATAATCTAACGATAAGATTTTTGAAAAAATATTTAATGTACAGATTCGGCTTAGTTACAATTTTATTATATGTATAGATATAGATTAATTTTTGTGCGTATGTAGCATTAAGAGGTATCAAAATCATATTAATTGAAAATAAAATCTATTTTAACAGAAACAAAAATTACAAATTTATTAAGAAAATTACAGAATATTGACTGACCATCTATCTGCAGATCAATCGTAACCAAATACAAAATGTTAACAAAACATCGAACATGCGTAATGGTTAATTAACTGTAAACGAAATTACAAAGGGCTTAAACCACTAGTTTTAATAACTAAGGTAACGTGTAACTGACTTTGATTGAGAGAGGTCGATTATATTCTGCGTGCCATTGTTTGACCTTATTATTTTATTACAAACCTCTTTAAAGTTACCTAAGCCTGATTATAAATTCAAATTCAAAATATTTTATTCAGCATTAAATTATAACAATTTTTTACTGAACGTCATGAGTCTGCTACCAAAGTAAATATGAGTATAGTAAATATCAGTGAGTCACATTTGTACTTTTTAAAAACATTGTATTATTTTGTGGATAGGTACTGTCTGTAACAACTACATATATATTGAGCTTAGAGACGTTTAAAATCATTTTCTCTCCCTTGACCACGATTGCGGCAAAGCATTCGAAACGTCGGGAATTAAAAATTAAAATAAATCCGCGAAATATCCGAAAAGATAGTTTTATTTAAAACTACGAGTGGTTGTAACGGTGGACTGGTTATATTATAAATAAATAAATATTTGTGGTGGAAAAGATGTACACTTAAACAATTCTAAGTATTGTTTTATTTTTTGAAAAAAAAAAAGAAAAAAGCTATTAAGCAACGATATATTTTTTCATCCAAATCTATTTCACATATCTATTAGATGAGTCGATAAGGTAATGAAAAATATTTATTAATATACGAAAAAATATAAAAATTGCGTTTTCTAAGCTTTGTAAAAATAGAAAAATTTCCTAACATTTGGT
This sequence comes from Brenthis ino, assembly GCA_921882275.1. NCBI lineage: Eukaryota > Metazoa > Arthropoda > Insecta > Lepidoptera > Nymphalidae > Brenthis > Brenthis ino. The sequence goes on from OV170227.1 coordinate 4,122,433, forward strand.
ATTTCGTTAAATCTTAGAAATAGCAATCGTTCGCCAAGTCACATGATTCCATGGGTATTTTATGGCTAAACTTTGGATATTGATGCTCTATCGCAAACCGTAAGAATTTTTGGGCTCGATCCAAAAGCTAGTACTTAATATATAACTTTAGTGCAAAATTATATGGGAAAAATTATTGACACTTCAGTTTATTAAATTTATTCTAAGAAGTTGTAATAATAACGATAGGATCATTTTTCATTAATTAAAAGCTTTTAAACAATATTTTTTGGCATTTTTAAATATATATTTTTTATAAGATATGGTGTAATATTAAACTTTAATAAGCCATATAAGATTTATACATTCTAGCTATTTAAACGAATTTAAAAGAAGAAATAAGAACATAGAACTGTACTAAACCTAAAACAAACTAACGAAGTAGCTTAGTACTAAAAATTAATACTTACTTTACAAGGTTTTTCTTAGAAGCCTTCCATTTACCTTCTTTAATTTAAGTGATGCTGAAAATTCTAGATATAATTATTGTATGGAATAAAAAAAAATTGAAAATGCTAGTTTGCCAATGAAAAACGCCTGCACATGGATCGCATAGGTATTATAACCCGTCTGCCAATTGCAGCATGTACATATTCTAAAAAATATTTTCTCACTTTAAAGTAGAGTTCCCGAGATATATTAGTAAGCAGTAGTAGTATCTACGGATGTTAGTACGTCCCTTATTATGAGACACAATATGTGCGTAAATAAACGGTTTTAAAATAAATTAATACTAGCGACTCACCCTCGCTTCGGGTTCATCCCTAGACAAAAATAAATCTATCCCACGGGAACTGTACTTATTTTCGGAATAAAAAGTAACCTATATGGTATTCCAGACTATAATCTATCTCTGTGTCAAATTTCATCTAGATCCGTTCAGCCATTCTAGCGTAAAAGAGTACCACCCATCCATCCATTATCACAAAAGCTTCACAATTATAGTATTAATATGGATAATGACAAAAAATTAATATTAATTGATATTTCTTTATTTATTAATTAAAAATTAATAGTTTAATTTATTTTATTTACTATACTAAGGTAGACTTCGACTTTTTTCAATAAAAATGATTTTAAATGTAAAAAAGTATTTTTCTAATTAAATCGGTAATTCCAGAAATTAACGCGTTCAAATTAATGAAAAGCCAAGCAATTTCTTCAGCTTATAATATAATATAACCTATTGAAATTAATTCACACATGGTAGGTTCAAAGTGTCAATTTCAACACCTTTGACGCTTTGTTCTTATTTCTTTAAAGATAAAATATATTTTAATTCTACAGAAAATTATTATTTTAACTTATATTTTGCCTATCCTAAATTTTATCCTAGTACAAATTTAAGGCTTGGCTCGAATCCAAGTTCTTAAGACGACTATAGAGGAAATGTTATACGAAATTGTTGTAAAACTCGCTTCCTTTCCACTATGTGACTAACAAATCTTGCGACAATGCATACTTGAAGCCATTTCCTAGACTATTTTTAATTTATTTTCAGAACATTCTTTATAGTTTATAGAGTTTATTGTGTACATTGGATCTCACTCCATAAAATTCAGTGTAAAATAGTTTGAATTTATAGATCTACTTGTTTTCTTTTCACAAACCAAAACTAAATCACTGAATATAAAACAAAAGCTCGTAAAAAATCACGGGGCACAGTCTATGGTGTAGACATACCCACAATAAATAATGATAAATAAATAATACTGTACTAAAATTGAGGGAATCAGTAGTGTTTTATTTAGAAGTCAAAAAATTTTAGTTAATTATTTACATGAAAAAAAAGATCAATATGTACCTATCTATAGTTATGGTAGTTTTCTTGCAAGATAGACTATAGACTAAAGACTAAAGATATCTACTCTCTGTCTTTCTCCCTCTCTTTCAATCCTTATTGTGGCATTGCGTGCTGAATTAGGGATTTTGAACGCCACTTGTTTTATACTACATCTAAAAAGAAAAACGTTCAACGTTCAATTCGAGTGTATTTATTTGTGTATGCTCCGCGAAATCTTAATAACTATTTTTAATGCATAGCCCGTTCTTACATAACATATTCAAAATGCTTTATACATAACATAATCAAAATGCTTTTAAATACATTAAATTGGTCAAACCGATCTGTATAAGGCAATATGTGTGCGCTTATTTAAAATGTATTACTTCACTAGCGGCTCATCCTTGCTTCGTTCGTTCGTTTTTTTCCGATACTTTAATAGTTATTCTGTTATTTGAGGCGGAGACAAATCCAACAAATAAAAAATCATGAAAATCGGTCCAGCAGTTCTCGAGTTGTAAGTGTTGTAATAAACCCGACTTTGTTATATAATATTGATGTATTTCTTAATTTAAATCCTATATACTCATTTGATTTTGTTACTCTTACATTATAATATCAAAAAAAAAACAGTATCAACATAATAAGTGATTTTAGAAAATAAAAAAAAACTTAGAAATATCTACAAATATTTTATATGGTGGTTATTTAGGATAACGTATATATTATTCAAATATAAAAATATAAATAAGAATATACAAGGCCTTTACGATAAAAAAGTAATTTATGATTTCGGTCAAATATTTTCATTTACTAATAGAATTGTGACTAACGTGTGTGTTTTTAACGATTAAATCAAACAAAATATTTTTTAGAACACTTGAAAATAATAGACCGATTATGATGGGATTTTCAAGAAAATATTACGAAAGTGTTGTATTAATTACACAACGCTTAAGCAAAATCAGCTTAATACTACATCTACTTTCTAAAAACTAACTATATTAGCAATTTAAAAAAAAAACTTATTATAGTTATTTAATAAAATAAAGTACGCAGGTCACATTTAGGTCCTTAACAAGGCTGTAAAACAGTGTGCGTTAAATGAATCACAAACTATGGCTAGGCGTGGCCATTACTGTTAAGTCGACTGCCTACAGATTTTCGCCTAATTGCAAGGAAATGAGTAAAAATTTTTATTGAGCCGTAAAAGTTCCGTCGTAAATAAATGGTCGAAGTTCATCGTACTTGGTGTAACTTTACGATTTCATGGGCTTTGCATCACGTTTTTGAGTTTATTAATTTCACGCTGTTTTCTAAGAGCAAATAAATTATGTTAAATTGGTTATGGTTATTTGTTTATTGTATACTAGCGGCTCACCCTCGATTCGCTCGAGTTCGCCTCTAGGAAAACAGAATCAAACCTATCCCACGGGAACTGTACATTTTTCCGGGATAAAAAGTAGCCTATGAATACATAGGCTATTATTCAGACTATAATCTATCTTTGTGCCAAATTTCACCCAGATCCGTTCAGCAGTTCGTAACAGGATCAGATTTACAATAAAGAAAAAATATTCAAGGACAAATAATATAGTAAAATATTAACTTAGTGATAACTCGCTCGTTTGGTAAAGGAGGTTCTAACCTCAGATTTCACACCTCTGATATTTTCATGTGCGAATCATTCTTAACATGATTACCACTTGTCTTACCGTGTCTATGAATAAATAATAAGCTATTCGTAGTACTGTGAAGAGAAAATATCGTTTGGAAACATGCTTATATGACATCTAACCAGGTTTCGAAACACATTTGAAGTCCACCAATCCGCACTTGTTCAGTGTTGTGGTCTATGGCCCCCCTCACGTTATTTATTTATTTTTATTTATTTATTTATTTATTAACACCAACAAGACATACACTAACAAAATCATAATAATATAATTACAATAAATAATAAATTCTAAGTGCTGCCTTAATTATAGGTGTTACACACATTTCATAAAAGATAGACACAAATACAAGTAGTGAATTAAAATAAATACAAAAATTATGGGAATATTATATAAATTAAGTTAAATATAAATTGAATCAGAAATTAATATTATTTGATAATTTAAAATATGCATCATTTCAAAATTATAAAAAATTGTATATAAATTGAATCAGAAATTAATATTATATGATAATTTAAAACATGCATCATTTTATAATTATACAATCGTTAAACATGAAAAATAATCTCATTAATTTATTGTTCAATGTTGACACTGATTAAAACTTAGCACATTCATTTAAATTTTCTTAATAAAAAATATACCTTTTGACTATAAATTACAATTATTCGATGAGAATAAATAAAATAAATTACGTTTAAATATCGAGAGATTATCTGAAAAAATATCAATATCAACTTTTCTATCCTTTTGTTTATCATCAGTAGTCGTTATGGCACCAATACAATTCTTATGTGTTAATTTATACACAGCATTATAACTCAGCATCAATCTATTAATCGGAGAACAGCGTCCTTGACGTGAGCGTGTGTTTTTTTCTACGAATGGTATAAAAGACGACGGCCTTTTAGTTTTTAATGGGGCACGAATATTTATTTGAGCTAGTAAGTAGGAACTATCAATGACGCCATTCACCAACTTATGCAAGAAAGTAAGGTCAAGGAGCTGCCTGCGATTCGAGAGTGACTGAAGCTTAAAATAATTTAACTTATCCTCGTAACTCCTTAGAGTTTTAACTAGATTATGCTCGTAAGATAAATGCAAAAGAAATCTCTTTGTATCCTTTCGATTCTTTGTGAGTAAATATTAAAGTGTGGATTCCATACAACGCTGCAGTATTCCAAAATACTTCGTACCAAAGCTGAGTAGATAATTATTTTAGTGCGTGCATCCTTGAATTGCTTACAGTTACGGAAGAGGAAGCCAAGAGTCCTAAAACCCTTGCTAACAATATTATCTATGTGGATGTTATAGCGGAGCTTATTGTCAAGCGTAACTCCTAAATCGCGTATGTGAGGAACTTCAGATAAAATACGACCATCAATGTTATACGTTGTTGCAAGAGATGTTTTCTTTCTAGAAAATTTTATAACATGACACTTATTAGCATTTAACAACATGCCGTTGTTACGACACCATGATAACAAATTATTTAAGTCTTCCTGTAAAATCTCTGCATCAGAACTTGACGAGACAGGTCTAAAGATCTTTAGATCGTCAGCGAACAGATAAAACTTTGAATTACTAAAGCAACTGCTGATGTCGTTAATGAATATGTTAAACAACAAAGGCCCCAGATGAGACCCTTGAGGTACACCAGTATAGGCAAAAAACGGTTCAGAAGCATAACCATTAACGACAACAGTTGATGATCGATTGGAAAGATACGATTTAAACCAGTCCAGCAACGGGCCTGCTATACCTATACCTTTGAGTTTCATAAGTAAAATAGAATGATCAACCTTGTCGAAGGCCTTACTGAAATCTGTGTAGATTGCATCAACGGATTTGCCAGTATCAAGAGCCTCAGTAATGTCTTCCACAAAGGAAACAAGGTTAGTGACTGTTGATCTAGCTTTCACAAACCCATGCTGCTCAGATGCAACATTTTTTTTTAAAGTGAATGAATTGATGATTATGATGATGATGAATGATATTATGATGATGATTATGGGAATGAAAGGGCGTTAAAATTTTCTGCATACATATACTATTAATAGATAATGTAAGAAGCCAATAATTTTTAATTATACAATACTATATTAATTATTATTTTTCTGTAAGTATTGTAGATTTTTTTAAACCAATTTTATTTTGTTTTAAAATTAGAAAAGGTATCCGAAATTCAGATAAGACAGTCATAAAAAAATATTTTGATCTTTAATGTTATAATACTATATAAGGCTATAAAGAAAAAATAATTAGTTATTATAATATATAAAAATAACAGTTATTGACAAAACTACAAAAAATCCTATTACCAAGCGAAAATATCAGTACATACGTAATTTAGGCAAAACCCGTATAAAATATATGGGGAATATCCCCTAAAAAACAAGCATGACCTTGACTGCCCTTGACTTATCAAATCCCTTCAAGTGCCAACAGGTTTTATGGTCTTCTTTACGAGGCCTTCCGGATTCCCCTACCTTACATCAAAACAACTGTCTTTACGAGACAGCATAATAACAAGATAACTGTTACTTATGTGGTAATAAATATTCGTAACCAAATATTTGTCGTTATATTAGAAAATATTTCATAAAGGTAACAATGTATAAAGGTAGGATATATTAAAATTATTGTTCACTTTAGCAAATAAATTGTAACTATGTCAAAGTTATAAATTAAACATATTTTTAGGAAATTTGTGTTGTTGGTTATTTTGAAGCTTATACCTCAAAAGTAGTAAATATATGAATAAAAAATTGAGTGCGTGTAACTTTTACGCTACAGTTGAAGTAAAAATTCTTTTGCAAATAAATTAAAACAAATCAATAATTAAATAAGGCATAGGTATATTACAATCATATGTTTATAGAATATCATATACGGAAAGAATATAAGATTATATAGTTATCAGCCAATAATAACGGTTGCCATGGCAACATGGCAATGTATTCTATCTCATTCTCTCGCCGGCTTAATCCTATATATTTATGAGTTTGTCTCTATATATTGTCGCGTTTCCGTTTCATCGAGTTTTAAATCACAACGATGCTAAAGAAGTTTCACTTCACAAAATCCAACTATAATTATTTTTTAAGTAATTTTTAAAACCAGTGAACTTTTTTGTTTATCTACCCGTTCCAAAACACGTTGTAAATTTAGTCTATATGTTGAAACGCGCATCATTCAACAAATTTGAAAGAGACTTTTATTATATACTAGCGACTCACCCTCGCTTCGCTCGGGTTCGTCCTTAGGTTGGTTCCCCATACTAACTTTTATCTCCGTGATAAAAAGTATCCTATGTCCTTCCCAGAGTCTCAAACTATCTTCTTACCAAATTTCATCTAAATCGGTTCAGAGATTACCACATACATCGTAACACACTCATAATTTACAAACTCACAAACTTTACCTCTTTATAATATTAGTATAGATAGATAATAGATTGAATACCAGAGTTCAAAGATAATAATATAAATAGCTTTATGTTTTCTATGTGCTTGTAAATAGAGCTTACATACATATACATTCATGTAATATAAAGAAATATAAACTCAACAAATATTCTTTATTATTTACATATTTAACGTACGAGCTCATATTATAATCAATCAAAGAAGACTGATGTATTTTATGAAGAGATGTAGAACGTGAAAGGGCTATCGATTTTACGGGTAATAATTTTGTAATATCTATGAGATATGCATAAATTTTCATATGTACATATGTATTATCTTAAATTAAAAGCAGTCTGACTTCAAACGTGACATAGTGATTTAGTAAGATTAAGTACCTGCCTTGATTGTAGCGGAATTAGAGACTGGAATTGGATTGTGGCAATTATCTACTTAGGCTTTAGAAGTTCTACGAGTAGGTTTATTGTGAGAGAGTTGCTTCCATTAATTTGTATAATACTTACATGTAAATGCTATTAATCAATAATGTTATTATGGTAATGCTTGCAACTTTAATAAAACACATTACTTGTATCAGAATTAGATGGGACTGCCAATTTTTGATGATTTAATCTAAAAATTTAGTATACTTAAACATTTATTTTGAATAATACTTATCTATGCAAATATTATAAAGAGACAAAGTTTGTGTTTATGTAGGAAGAAATTTCTGAAAAACTGATTCGATTCTGAATTATTTCACTAACAGAAAGCTACATTACCCCCAAGTTATTAGTTAAAACGTAGTTCTTGTTAGCTATCCTAATAACTTTAATTAATATACCTGACAAGAATATAATACCTTTGAGACACATAACACCTCAGTCTCTCCCGTGACTATGATTGCTGTACAGCATTCGAAACGCCAAAAAATCAAAATAAATTCGCGGAAAAATCCGAAAAGATAGTATTATTTAAAATGTCAAATATTCGCGTAAATCTAACTAACGCGAAAGTATTATGTGAACTTTAATTAAAGTCGGTAACCAATTGAAGTCGTTAGTATTTAATATTATTCATATAGACACTTGTTCCATGTAAATTCAGACTTTGTAAGTTCCATATCTTCAATATACGACGACTGGTTATTATATTTTATTTTTATGTTTATTTTTTGTAAAGTACCTATCGATCGTTGCTATCTGTGCGCGCAAACAACTTATCATATAAAGTAATGTTTACCCTTCTTATATTTCGGTTTCCCTTCGCGCTGTCACCATAATATTATACATAAATGGCCTTAGGTTTTCTTAAATATTTGTCGACTCACTCAATAAATTAATTAATGGCCATAAACTAGTGATTCATCCTTACTTTGTTCAGGTATTAAATTCATTACATGCGCCCTTAAATTACTTGCTTTATTTATATCTTATAAACTTACATATATGTACCTATATAAACATAAATAATTCTCGCTATATCTCCTGTAGAGTAATCAAAGAGGCTTGGTTCTCTCGAACGCTATCTAGGTGGTCGATGTGGAGAGAGTGCTTTAAAGGACTGCAAGGACTGCAATTTCTACAGCCATGAGAGCCTTTACAAGAGCACGGGCTTGGTATCAGATTTGGTACCCAGAGACTACGCCCACAAGTAAACCCCTGTTGGTGCGAAAAAACAACATATTCAGCGAAATGGGACGACGTATCGTTATAATAGACGGAATATAGAGAACAAAATACAAGGTCGCTACCTCGAACATATCTTACAAAGTATTTTTTCAAATGTCAATGTTAGCTATTGTGAACATTGAAACACTGATATCCCACGGGAATCCCGTGATGGATAAGGATAAAAAGCTTATATCTATCTCCATGCGATATACTGTCCGCGTGTCAAATTTAATCTCGATTGGTTTAGACGTTGAGGCGTTAAGAGATGACAAACTAAGATATTTACTTACATATTTACAATTTTGAAATATAATAAAGTAATAAACATAAAGGTTAACTAGAAAATATTACGTTATAGCTACTTTCACGCTTTCATTAAGCCGTAAACAAAAAAAAATATAATGTTTAAACAGACTCTAATTGTGCTCTGTTTATTTATCACTAGCGACTCACCCTCGCTTCGCTCGGGTTCGTTCCTAGCTCGCTTCCACATACAAAATTTCACACCCATTTTCACCTTCTTAAGGGATGATTTCCGGTATAAAAAGTATTCTATGTCCTTTCCAGGGTCTCAAACTATCTTCGTACCAAATTTCATCTAAATCGGTTCAGCAGATCCAGAGATTACCCTCTACAACGTCACAAACTCACAAAATTTACCTCTTTATAATATTAGTATAGATTTATTGCCTACTCTTTCTATCGCAGTGTCAACAAAAACTAAAGAAGGACCACCGTTTTCTAAAGAAGAATATGAGGGAATGAGTATCTATATTATATAAAGCTTTTGTAACTATTTCTAGTATCGATTTGAAATTTTATATGAAAATAAATTAAATTTAAATATGAAATACGAATAACACTCTGTGAAGTTAATACCATCGAGCTGATCGGTCGGTGGAGTAAGAAAGTCGATAGTGCAGTTTTTCAATGGTTTCTGGTATAAAGAGATTCGTTTTAAAGACATTCATTTATTTAAACCCAAGTGTCTGCTCGTTAGTCACTGATACCATAAAAAAATTGTCTAAAGGGTATTTTTAAAATTTAAATACTTTGATTAATTAATAGGTTTATTTTAATAATTTATTTCTATTGTATCAATCAATCAGCCTATTGTCGTCCACTGCTGAACGGAGGCTTCCTCCAATGAGAATAAACTAACCCAACCTAGGTCTTGGGCAGTCCGCATCCATCTGCTGCCTGCTTCTGCATCTGCTTCTTAGGTAATCTGTCCATCGTGCTGTAGAGCGTCCTATACTTGCCTAGACGCGGTCTCCGTTCTAACTCGTCTCAACCAATCAAACCTCCACTTCTATTGCATGCTCATTAAAAAATATTAAGGATATCGCTAAAGATGTTGCGATCATTACAGTTTTATTAGATGCCACTTTCAATATTACTTCTGCATAATATATTTAACATATTTGCCTACTATGAACATATTTTATGGTAACCATTATGTTTAGCGTTCGAGATCTATTATCCATAAATAGGCCGCAAACATTATAATTGATAGTGCTTGAACAAACAACAACAGATCTTAAAGAGGAATGATATATGATGTAATATGTAAGTTGTACATTTTGGTTATTGCTACATTTTTGCCTCTAAGTATATAGGTACATAGTACTAATAAATAGTAAACAAAATATAAATCATTCTCCTCCAGGATAATTTCTAAGAAATTAATTGTTTTACACCTCCAGGTAAATTTCTAAGAAATTAATTAAACTAAAAAATCTATATTGTTAACTGTAACGCTGGCGTGTCCACGGTCGTGGAGGCATTAACTGTCAACTGACACACCGGTGTGCCCGCGATTCACAACAGATTGAATATTGTGTCGTTAAAAAAAGAAACTGAAAATTCCTCATAATTTGTGCACGAGTGCACAAGTGTATACAAAACCCAGGCGCATTTTCTATTCTTACCATTCTCAATAAAATCATTGACATAACATTGAGAAGAAAAAAAAGCTCAGGAATGATATGGCGGGCTTTAAGCGCTCTTTATGGCATCGAGGTGTACAGCCCACTTTCCATTTACTGGATATTGCTAAGATTTTTTGGACTTTTCTGTTAAAAAAATACAGAAAAATCCAAAAGTTGGCCTGGGATTGAATCCAGTATCCCCGGGTTTGCAGCTATACATACTAGCCACTAGACCAACGAGGTAGTTAATAATAAGCTGTTAATCGATAATTTTCAATTGTAAGATAAAATGTTTGTTCGAGATTTTATTCTTTCTATTGACTATATCGATTATTTTATTAAGAATATATAGACGGTATATTTTTTAATTTGTAGTTGGTTTGAGTTCTTAGTTTTAAAAACAAAATAATACTTTTTTTCATTAAACCAAATTCTTTATTTAATGTATTCTTTTTTTTATTGGAAATGGGTTTACCCTTGACCTTTATCTTAGCTCGAAGATATAGATAAGGTCTATGATAGAGCGAGTTTGCTCAGGAGAAGCCTCTCTGTTACCTAAAACAGCCTGTTAACATGCGTTAAGCCTGTTTCTATACATCTTAGAACTTAAAATACTGTGAGCAATAAAAATGACATGGAAAAACATTACTATAAACATAACAATCTTCTGAACATAACAATAAACCTGTGGAAAAATTCATTTGTTATTATAAAATAAATTAATTGAAGAAAACAAAAAGCATCCAATTATACGAGTTGACAACTTTCACAAAAAGTTTTCACTTTCATTAAACTTATTAAAATTTAATTGAATTTATATTTTTTCAGACTAAGTATATATGAAAAAAATATTAGGTAATTTAACATTTCTCTGCATACATTTTATGTATCTATTTGTAAAAAGGTTTTAGAAGTTCTTTATTAAATCAATTAATTCCTTAATTCTATATCTATACTAATATAATGAAGAGGTTAAGTTTGTGAATTGTGAGTTTGTGAGTTTGTGACGTTGGGGGGTAGTCTCTGGATCTACTGAACCGATTTAGATGAAATTTGGTAAGAAGATATTTGGAGACCTTAGAAGGACATGGGGTACTTTTTATCCCGGAAATCATACCTTAAGTGGGTGAAAATGGGGATGAAAGTTTGTATGGGGAATCAATCTAGGGACGAACCCGAGCGAAGCGAGGATGAGTCGCCAGTAATTTATATTTTTGTATAAATAACTACAACTCTAATGTAAGCAAAGGCCCATTACAACTTTGTAATGGGCCTGAGCTTAAAATACTTATTTTATTTAATACACAAACAGCTCTATCCCATGAGAACGATTCATTTTTCCGGGATGAAAAGTAACTTGTTGTTTGACCGGCAATATAAGGTATCAGCATGCTAAATTTTACTAAATTAGGTGCTTATGTTGTTGTGAACTAAGGTATAAGCTATTATAGTTTTTTAACTATTCCACAGGAACTCTTTAATTTTCTGAGATAAAAAGTATCTAAGATGTTGCCCGGGGATATAAGGTACCACCATGCAAAATTTTATTTAAATCGGTCTAATAGATTCGGAGATTAGCCCGTACAAACAGACACACAGACAGAGAAACAAAAAATTTAAAAAGAATCTGGATTTGTTCTATTTGTCTTCTTACATCCCCCTGACTCGGTTTTAAGCATTTTTTTCTATGTACAGGCATTCGACCTCTACTGTTTTATTATAGTATAGATTACTTTAGTTTTATTTTTCCAAAATGAAATAAATCATAATAATTTATTCTCTGATTTCTTTCATCTCCAGTAAGAACTAGAGATGGTTAAACTATTTTTTCAAATGTATTTTGAGAGTGACGTATTTTTAAATCCTTACATACAAACAGTACTATTTAAAGTTTTACGCCTATCTGAATATCTCGTACATAGAAATAAAAGTTTCTGATACAAAATAAGAATTAAGAAAACCCCGATAAATGAAAAGATTTTTGAAAAAGTTAAAAAACACATCCTATTAAAGTTAACCTCTCTTAATAATAAATGTATTGTTTTAGCATATTTTCACCTTTTGGAGCTGAATTTCCAAAAGTTCTTTGATTTATATAGTTTCAAAACTTAAGCCCTCGTGTCCATGTGGTTAAGAGTGGTGGCGTTAAGGTGTTAGTTAGAACGTCTTGTTTAAATTTAACATATTTATACTTTACTGCCGAATAAAAAACTCAAAAAGTAACATTAAAAGTGATATACTATTTTATTCTGGACTAGCACTGCCCGCGGCTCCGCCCGCGTTCAGATGACCAAAAACCAAATTCTTAGGTTTTACATATTAGTATACTCCTAGATTGCAGTTTTCGTATTTTTTCTCATAAATGAGACATTTTCCCGCAGTAAAAAGTATCCTATATGTTGACCTGGATAACCAGCTATCACCATACCAAATTTCATAAAAATCCCTCCAGTGGTTTTTCCGTGATGCGGTAACAGACAGACAGACAGACAAAAATTCTAAAAACTATAGATTCGGCCTCTGTATCGATAATAATGTCTATTTCAATAAGATTTTCTAAAAAATATTTAATGTACAGATTCGGCTTAGTTACAATTTTATTATATGTATAGCTAAAAGAAAAGATTTCTTTGGAATGGGGCTAACGGTTTTGTGATTTTTTTGGTACTTGATGTAGATATAACAGAAGTGAAATTTTAAGCTGTTGCTTCTATAAGTACTTATGGAGATGCAGTCACGACAATCAAAGTTGATATTAAACTTGCTCCTTTCGTATCACTTCACTTAAAGTTTCAATTAAAACTTTCTCAACATTTATGAGACCTAAACATAGAAATTCTTAGCGTACTGTTCCTGGCGCCTGTCCGACAGCTGGTATAGCATACTGATATCGTTATATTATATTTTTATGTGAGTTTAACAAATAATTATAATTATTTTATAGTATAGCTGTTAGAAATTACTACAGATTTGGCTTGCAAAAAAGCAATTGACTGTTGCTTCTCAATACGTGTATGAAAATATTATGGGAATATGGTCAGATCATATTTTAAACTATTAACTTTATAGAAGAAGAAAACAATCAACATTGATAACCGGTTAAATTAAAAATAAACCGTTCGGGAGAATTAAAGAAAATATAATTTGAATTAACGATGTATCTATAATAAAACAGGTTAAGTGTGAGTCGGACTCACACACAAAGGGTTCCGTGCCATCGTACAACATATAACACTATGTACTAATATTTTTTTAACTCGCATGGCGGCCATTTTGAAATTAGCAATCTTGTTTTTTTATTATTTGTTGCTATAGCGACAATAGAAATAAACACTCTGAAAAATTCTACTCTCTACCATTTACGGTTTATGAGACACAGCCCGCTGACAGACAGACGGACGGATAGCGGAGCCGAGAATCACTACATTGGCCAAGCAAATGCCCGTCATATCAAATAAGTCGGTAAATGAAAGTACTTTATGAGGTGTCTTATAATAAATTTTGTTGTAAGCATACTGTTTCTTTGGCTGTCGGCCAGAACAATGTGAATTATGTTAGACAATATTAACAAAATCCGACAGTACCGGCTCATCATATATACTTCTCATAACAGCCACGCCGTGGACATTTGTCTTTCGAATCAGATATTGTTTACATGTAAGAAATATCGAAAGTAATCTAAAACGATAGAACTTCAACTGCAATATATTATCCTTCCGATAGCGCTGTTTGTATTTACTTTGCAAATTGTATATGTATATAACCGTTTTATTCGTTCATTAATATTTCTTTCTAATTCCTTACCTTAAAACGATTTAAATTAAATAAAAAAGTTTTATCTAGTCAATTAACTATAATATCTTTAAACGAGAAAACATTATAACTATTTTTTATATCTATACATATAATAAAATTGTAGCTGATCGCTGTCTGTACATGGAAGATATTTGAGAAAAACTATTATTGGGGGTCTTTTTAACGCAATAGGACCCAAAATTATGAATTACAGAATTTTTGTCTGTTTGTCTGTGCGTTTGTACGCGCTTATCCCAGAAATTACTTAATTTGTGCGGGTGCGATTTTCTCTAATATGTTGTGGTAAGCTTCACTTAACATTTATATTTGTTTTATTTCTATCGGTTCATAAATAAAAACGTTACGTAAATTTTAAAGAATTGAGGGCGAGTCGCTAGTCAAAAATAAAATTCTACAAGAGAAGTAGAAAATTAGTTTACAATTATTTTTATTAAATACATAATTTATGTGTGATTACTAGTTTGGGAAGAAAATTATTTCTTAAAAGCTAAGGGATAGTAAAGTAAATTATATAAATAACACTGAGTAATGCAGGTCCAGTAAAATATATTGCCATGTACATGTAAACCGCGTCAAATACATACATATAAGGCTAAATATATATTAACCTCAAGCAGGACTCGAATGAGTGACCTACGAGGTACATGCAGTTGATCTAACCACTGCGCCAGACATTGTCTACGCCAATAAACGGGGACGCTGCACATTTAATACCTTTTAAAACAGATCTTTAAAGAAATCCATCCTTGACCGGGTTCTGAATTAACAGCTACATTGTTCCCGTAACATCAACAGAAACGTATATAAAAATACCTTTTATTCTTGTTTCATCGCACTGACCTGTCTGTGCGCGACTCATCAATTACCTTCTCAAACAATCAGTCTTTTTGACGTTATATAAAAGCGTTCTTCTGTTGGTTGCAAATGGATTTCGATATACATTATACACACTTATTAAATATAAAAATTATATATATATATATATATATATATATATATATATATATATATATATATATATATATATATATATATATATATATATATATATATATATATATATCATATTATATATATTATATAATATATTATATAATTAATGGAAAGTATAAAACAAAGCTCTTTAAGTAAATTACATTAACATGATAATAATATTATGTAAACGTTTAGTTTTATTCCTCCGGAAAATTTACCTTTATTTCTATATAAGATGAATATTTCTTTGGACGGTTCATTCAAAAAGATAAGTACACACGAAAGCCAGTTGGATGGTGTGACATTTTACATATTTAAAGTGGACAATCTAACTCAATGTTTGCTAACTGTTCCTATATTTATTAGAAGCGAGAAGTCTTTAATTCAATAAGATGTTAACAGGTATACGTAAATCTCTATATATACATATAATAAAATTTTAACTGAGTCGAATATGTACAACAAATACTTTTTGGAATATCTTATTGAAATAGTCATTATCATCGACACAGAGGCCGAATTTATAGTTTTAAGATTTTTTGTTTGTTTGTCTGTCTCTCTGGAAACGCACCACGAGTAAACTACTAGGTTTTGAGGTATTATGTTAGCTGGATATCCGGGTCAATATAGGATACTTTTTACTGCGAGAAAATATCTCATCTCTAAGAAATCTACACTACAAGTTAAAACTCAGCTAGTTACAAATATAAATTTAGATTTGTACAACGGCAATTCAAAGCCAGTGTATTCCAAATTTGATATTTAATGACATAATTTCATCCCGCATTACAAACAGAAATCTGACGTAATATATTCGAGTTACTGAATAACTTTATGGAAGCTCCATATGTAGAGTAAATAAACATGAGACGTGAAATGCATTAGCACATTTGAAAAGCAGGAAAATTATGTAAATAATATTGTCTTTCTGAGAAAATTAATTATATAGTTTTCAGACATTCTCTGAATTAACGATATACGCTGTAATTACATACTTCGATGGAAATTTATAGATAATATAAAATATATCTACATATAATAAAATTCTGAGCCGAATCTGTACGTACAATAAATACTTTTTGGAAAATCTTGTTAAAATAGTCATTATTATCGATACAGAGACCTAATCTATAGTTTTTAGAATATTTGTCTGTCTATCTGAGAACGCATCACGGCAAAACCGCTAGACAGATTTTGATGAAATTGGGTATGATGATAGCTGGTTATCCGTGTCAATATATAGGATACTCTTTATTGCGAGAAAATATCTTATCTCTAAGAAATCTATACTAAACGTTAAAACATAACTGGGGAGGAACCTGAGCGGAGCGATGGTGAGTCGCTAGTGCATTAGATAATATAAATAAAGTACATCTACTTTTTATGTTTGGGGGATAATATTTCCAAAATACAGGCGTGAGTGAAGTCACAGTAATTCTAGTATGTCTATAATAAAACTATAAGCTTATAGATATTACAGTTAAGCATTTAATAAGACATTATGTTAAATTGTAGAAGCTTATATAAAAACTATAGACGTAACTATCAGTTAGGAGTCACCAGAAAAACAAAGGTAAGCCGAGATAGCAATTCAAACTAATTCCAGACTTATCTAGGGACCATTTGTGTGCGATGAGCGGTAAATGAGTGCGTTCACTTTGATGTTTTTGTGCGTACTAGTGACAGCTCTTATACGTGATTAAAAGCTACGAAGACATTCTCATATTGATTATATGAAACATGTAATGAATTCAAAATTGTTCAATTAATAGCCAATGCGCTACATAAATATTTGGTTTCGCATACGGTTTTGCTCGCGTTGTAGGTATGAACGATACGACGATAGAAAGTAATTTAATTTGTTAAAGCAGGGTATAAGCTATGTCCCCCCCAACGTGCGTTCACCTTGTCGTGGTGGGGGGGCTCAGTAGTGCCCGGCAACCCAACCGGGCGCGAAGCCAAGAAACGCACAGGGAGGTGGCCCACTTCGGTGGGCGGTGGGAGGTGGCCCTCTTCGGAGCGCGGTGTACCATGCGGGTTGCTCCTGGTACTTCTCTGATAGCAGAGTGGACCTTGGAGCAACCCCGTGGTTGTTGTGGTCTGCTTCGGCAGACCTACCGTCAGGGCGTCGTAGTTGAATGCGTAAGCGATCCTGCGACGCCCCATTAAGACGGGGGAAGGCTTTGTTGGGTTTTAGTGGGTAGTACTGGCTTTGCCGGTGAGTCCCACACCTCGTGCGTAAATGCATTTTCCCAACGTTAAAAAAAAAGGGTATAAGCTATTTGTTTTTTGAATTGCACTAAAATCTGATAAATCGATACACTCTAAAAATACCATAAACACATACTCACTCCTAAACTTTCGCATTCAAATTGATAATAGGTAATTACCTAATTAATCTTTCACAATAAAGTAAACTAACATCAAAATTATAAAAATAAAAAAAAATATGACAATCGATTCAAGATTCCCATAGATATCGCGTAACATTCCCATTAAAACATACCTAAAGAAAAATAAAGTAAATGCTTTCTCCTTAAAGTCGGTAAATATTTGTGTTTTACTGATAGACTTAAGACAAGATAGAGACAAGATAGAGCTTACCTTCATATTTATGCCAATAAAACCAACCAAAGCGTGGTGGTAGCGACATTAAATGACTTTGTGTTAATTAGAGTGTTATTAATATTATAAATATATACTTAAATCAAATCCGGAACCATAAATAACATATTCGATCCCCTTCATGCATGAAAATTAGTTTTATACAGTCACTAGCGATTCACCCCCACTCCGCTCGTGTTCGTCCCTAGGTAGTTCTTTAAATTGACGTAACTTTTATATTTATGAACCGATTGAAATAAAACAAATACTAAATGTTAAGTGAAGCTTAGCCGAAGCCACAATATAGTGAAAACTGCATCCAAATCTGTTAAGTCGTTTCTGAGATTAGCGCGCACATACGCACAGATAAACCGACAAACCAGCTAACGGACAAACAGACAAATATTCTAAAATTCATTGTTTTGGGTTCTATTGCCTAAATAAAGGCCCCTAATTATAGTTTTTCTCAAATATCTTCCATAAACAGACAGCGATCAGTTACACTTTTATTATATGTATAGATAGATTGATCTCCGCATTTCAGTCGAATAAAAAGAGACAGTACGTCCGGTAGTATTTTAAGCTAATAAATTCAAATTTAGTAACAAATCAACGAACAAATAGCTATGCTGTGCTAAGTTCTTAAATGTTATTGATGCAAGCCACGTTCATAGAGAACAATAAAAAGGCACTAAAGTGAACTTTCATTTGCGTTGACCATTTTGGTACAAAGGACATTTTAGCTTGATACTAGAAAGTCGGTCAATTAATTATCTTCCTTGAATAATTAAAAATACCACATATATTTAATTTAGTTAAGAATTACATAACCGGTCAAAGGAAAACCTATTTTTATAAAATTTGTTAATTGATAATTATACATATAGGAGTTCAATATCTATACATATAATAAAATTGTAACTAAGCCGAATCTATAGTTTTTTGAATTTTTGTCTGTCTGACTGTCTGTCTGTTACCGCAACACAGAAAAACCACTGGAAGGATTTTGATGAAATTTGGTATGGTGATAACTGGTTATCCGGAGCAACATATAGGATACTTGTTACCGCGGAAAAATGTCTCATTTTTGAGAAAAATACAAAAACTGCAATGTAAGAGTATACTAAAATGTAAATCCTAAGAATTTGGTTTTTGGTCATCTGAACGAGGGCGGAGCCGCGGGCAATGCTAGTATGTTATAAGCGAAAAAAAATGAATAATATTTTAACGTATATATTAATAGTAAATTCCTATTAAACACAATAAAAGCTGTGAGTCAGTTCACTGTCTTATAGCCTTTCTTTATTCGAATTTCTTTATTTCGAATCCACAGGGTAAATTACTGAAAACCATTCTTATTATGATGTAAAACGCGATATTTAGATATACACGTTTTAATATTGTATAACCATGGCGCATTTAATAGTTTCAAAATATTGGAAATTCTTAAAAGTAAATGCTTAACATAGTAAATACATTATAATATCATAAAAATATTCAGTGATCATGAAAATTTTACATTTTTAATCAATTATGTACAACTAGCAGAACCCGCAGCTTTTCTCGCACTAAAACTATAAAAAAAGTAGGTTACATACAAACTTTCATCCCCTATTTTACCCTCTTATGTGATGAATTTCGAAAAATGCTAAAACATTTATTTAATTGTATTGAAGAGCATTTATACCAAGTTTCAAGTAATTCTGATAATAAATATATTTTGACTTGTATTATAACGTGTTTTCCCGTGGGAATAAGATAATCTCCCGCTGTAAAACTATCTCCACACAAAAAATCCGCCAATTGGTCACTCCGTTTCGACATAAAAGAAAGACAAACAAACAAACTCACTTTGACATTCATAATATTAGTATGGATATATTATGTTAACATGTTGTTAAGACAGAACTATAACCACACGTTACATACACGTCTAGATAATACGATCTTTTAGTGCCGCTATGGGAAGAATGTACCTAGTGTATTCTCTTGAACCTCGATTGAAATACAAGGAAAATATAATAAGGTAATAATCCAATCAGCCGTTTTTGCTGGGGACGAGCTTCCTTTCAATGCGAGGAGGATCAGGCCAGAATCCACTCACAATCATACTGACCAAAGCAGGGTTGGCTGACCCCACTTGACTTTTGAAAATTTACTTCATTCTCTTAGACATGTAGGTATCTTCTTCATCTTCACTCTAAATCAAATTCGTGCAACAAAGGTTCCATATCGCTGTGATATAACACAAAAAGTGTTACTTTCAGTTATTACCAATAAATAGAGCCGTAATAGAGAGTAACATTTAGTCTGTTTATATCATTTTCTAAAGACCTAGTTCGTTTTTCGCAACCATTATAAAAATTGACAACAAAGTATTTATATTATAAACCTCAAAATTTTATTATTTAATGTTGATAAATTAAATAATTTTGTACCAAAGAACTCGATGACAACCATATAAAAAAAAATAGAAAGAAATTCACTTATTGTGTCAAGATTTTGCCATTTTCTGCTTCTAAAAAATAAAAAAAAACCATACAGTGCGTGGAAAATTTGTAAGATTTGTATTTGTTATCTTTTTTTAAAGATTCTCTTTTTATTTTATGATTGCTGAGAATATATTTTTTTTTCAAATTATAATCTCTCTATTCTATGCATGTGATAAAAATTAAGAATTTGTTGTCTGTACTTATAAAGTACGATATATCCAGCTCAGATTTTATCATTTTGCCTATATTTTTTTAAATGCCAGTTAAGTTCACACAATTATTTACATTTTAATCTTATATGTATGCTAAGTTAATTTCAGGGATAGGGAGCAGTAGGGACATGAATGTTTGATGCTTTTAATTAAAATAAATCCTTTATTTGGACAATTATCGTAGCTTTTTTTCTTTGAATGTATTATTATTTTTATAGACTGGAGCTAATTACAACAATGAACAAGGGTAAATAAAAATAATATCGTAAGTTGACAGTATTAAAATATTTAAGCTATAGAGAATGAAATTGAACGGGATTTTTTATTTACTACAAAATACCTAATCAGCGTTTACATGATGGAACACATGGTGGTTACAGGTGGCATTTTTTTAATTACACTTTTCTTGAGATACGACCTATACACTAAAAAATATGAAAATCGATCCTCACCTGGTCAATATTTTGAGTCACAATCACACCTAAAGATATAGACAAATATAGTACCTGCGGTTTTTTGAAATCGGTTTAAAAAATCTACGTTCAAGAAAAGCTATTGCAAGCCTCAATTTCCTTTGTGACTTGACAGAACATGATATGTCCGGCATTACGAAGGTCAGTCAAGGGCAAGGGCGAGCATTATGCGGAGATAAAAGTACATAACTATAAAAAAACTCCGGATAGCGCTCATATCATTGGACCATAATAGTGGCTGACTTTATGATGATAACTCACATCTTATTCCTCATTTTTTCTCTGTTAATAAAATTATTAAGTGCTGATAATAACTGTTCTAACGACGCGTACGTTTGCACCATACAATATTTTATTATATATTTAATTCAATATCCCAAATAGCACGCCTTCATTTCGCTCAAGCACCCAGCTCTTCCTTTCATCTTATGGGAATATAATAGGTTTTTAAATAAAATTTTACACCGACTTCAAAATCTAAGATGGTTTGCGTTGTAATTTTCATGTCTTAATAATTGCTATCCTCTAGGGTAGAATTCGTCGATGGAATTTATTATAGATCACTATAATTGACGTAGCATATTCATTAAAACATAAATATTAAAATCTGTAACAATAGAAGATAAAGTGTAATGTATATTTAAAAAAACACATCTGATTCTCATATATTTATTTTTAAATTACTAAAAAGCTAAAATTACTCTTTCTCTTTGTGTTCCCTCTCCCATCTTCCTCTCACTCTCCCTCTCTCTTTCTAACCCATGAAATTTTTATGCTAAATTGAGCAACATGGTTTTGCTCCGTTGCTGCTAATGCTAAAATATGGGACAAATAAACAAACGCACTACGATTCATCCCACCAAATATGTATGATAGTCAAAATTAACGTCAATTTTTAAGTGTACAGCGCTTGCAAACTTGTGAAGGATAATAACTCCTGCGCAGATGGATAATCACAGTGAGATCACCAGTGAGTTTTTTATATATAATATATACATCTCAGTGAGATTAGCTGCTGTGAAAGTGATTACAGAATATGATCGGAGGTTTTATGTATAGATTACTAAATTGTTTTATAATTGTTACAGGAATTAATACGTAAGGTAAGTTTTTCATTATTTCACTAATATTATAAAAGTGAAAGCTTAGATGTTTGGATTCATGTTTATAACTCAATCACGCTAGAACAGATTTAGATATAACTTATTATAGAGATATAGTCTGGACTAGCACTTAGGCTCCTCTTTATCCCGGAAAAATGTATCCCGGATAAATGTGTTTCCCGTGGAATAGATCTGCTTATGTTTCTTTTGGGCGAACCAGAGCGAAGCGAGGGTGGGTCAGTCACTAGTATTCTATAATTCATCAGATGAAATGTATACGTACTCGTATAAATTAAAATAATTTGAAATTTAATTTGAATAACTAAATTGAGATCTTTAGGAATGGTAAACTTGCTGAAAATTTACTCGTATTTAAATATATAATTAAATATTATTGTCAATTTATAAGAATGAACCTGCTGATTGAAATTGTTATGATATAACTAATCAGAATTTTTTTTAAGTTATACTTTTTTTGGGACGTTTGGAAAAAATTATGAGAGTACAATTTTTATGATGCGCGCGCACACCGACAGCAAAAAAGCGACATGACGAAGAAAGCGTTGTTAATATCCGACAAATGATATATAATATTATATTTAGTTCCTTAAATGATATTCTATAGATATATGATTTATATGTAATATGCCTAATACGCCTTGTTTATTTTGTTAATTTATCATCCCTTTTACAAACAGAGAATTGTAACATACGGGATGAAATCTTTAGCAATTCTTCTAACATAAGTACACACACACGTTTTTTTTTTCTATTTCATTCATATGTTCATTGTCCAGGTAAAGGCAAAACCACTATTTATATTATAAAAATTTAAACCAATATACTAATAAAAGGAGTCGTAAACAAACGATAGGCTGGTAAGATCTAGTAAACCAAGTGGCTTATAAGGTGTTCATAAAATTAACTTCATTTTAACAGGCTACAAAACTTAATGGACTGACGACTTTATTAGCGCATTGACCGACAATCTTGTTTAATAGAATCAAAAAGTACTGTATGAAGAGTTCGTTTCAGACGAACTATATTAATGACTAGTATTGCCCGCGGCTCTGCCGTTCAGATGAGGAAAACCAAATTCTTAGGTTTTACATATTGGTATACTCTTACATTGCAGTTTTGGTATTTTTTTCTCAGAAACGAGATATTTTCCCGCCGTAAAAAGTATCCTATATGTTGACCCGAATAACCAGCTATCACCATACTAAATTTCATCAAAATCTCTCCAGTGGTTTTTCCAAAATGCGGTAACAGACAGACAGACAGACGGACGGACGGACGGACAGACAGACAGACAAAAATTCTAAAAAGTATACATTCGGCCTCTGGATCCATAATAAAGTCTATTTCAATAAGATTTTCCAAAAAATATTCAATGTACAGATTCGGCTTAGTTACGATTTTATTATATGTATAGACTAGCGACTTTTCCTAGGTTTGCTTAAGTACGTTCCAAGAGGTCATTTTTTACATATATTTTATTGTTTTATTTCTAACTAGCGGCTCAGCCCTACTTCGCTCGGGAATACAAAAACAAATTTATCCCTCGGGAACCGTATATTTTCCCGGGATAAAAAGTAGCCTATATGCTTTTTTTTGTGACAAATTACTATAAATCAAATACAATGTTTCTCTAGTTTACCACTTTAGATATACAGATCATCAATCAATCTTCCCAAAAACGTTACTCCTTTATACTAACATACGAGACATATGAAGTACTAACTTCAAAGCGTATAAGGCACTGTTTACTTGCAATTGTTGATTTTATTTAGTCTCCAATGTAATATATTTTATTACATGTACCCGCCTAAGGCAAAACGTGTTTACTCGTACTATGACGAAATATCATCAAGTTGTTAAATAGGTTTAATACTGCTATAGGTAGCAGTACAATATAATAAAATATTAACATTAATAAAAATCAAAATTAATAACAAAATCATCATTGCTATTGGATAAAAAAGGCAAAAGTTTAGTTTATGGGACGCGACCCCTGGAGAAGTGAATGGTATTTTTGGATAGGTTAGGTGATAGGGAGTTCAAATATATAAAAATTATTTTGAGAACACAAAGGAGTCAAAAGTTATAACAATTCCATACATTTCTATACCTAAATAAGCCATTACAAAAGATAAACATACCTCTCACGAATAATAAAACAAATAAACAATATTGTATTAATTCATATTTTCATAACAATTAAGGCTTTATTAAATTAATATTTTGATAATTTCACTAAAAACAATAACCGAAACAAAATAATCTTAAATTTTGACAAATGACACAACAGATTATCGTTAATAATAATTAGATAGGAGTTATGCATATTAAACGTGAAAATTGTCGTCAGATTACTAAGATTGTAAAATAGAAATATGTTATTTTCAATTCATACATACATTTACGAATTTTTATTTGATTTATATTATATATATATATATATATATATATATATATATATATATATATATATATATATATATATATTAGATATTGAGGTATATAATTATTTTACATTTAGCAAAAAAAAAAAAGATTTTATTATCTGTGAATACTTTTCAGTATTTTTGGAGGGTAGTCACAAAATACCGCTAAGTTCCATAGTGTACATGAATACGATCTGTACTCATTAAACGCGTTTAAGTTTTCATATTTTTTGCTCTTTTTCATAGTTTTTTTTCTCATATTATTTTCTAGTAGTTGTTACTTTTTGTTAATTTTCGTATACGTTCGTTGCTAGTCTTTTGTTTTAATAGTATTAATATAGTTTTTTTTTTTAAATGTTCTTAGTGTTTTAAGTGTACTCATGCAGTTAATCTAAGTGTATTATTTATTTTCGATGAAGCGGCAGACCGACTTGAATAACGTAGGTATCCAAACATTTCCCCCCCAACGTGCGTTCACCTTGTCGTGGTGGGGGGGCTCAGTAGTGCCCGGCAACCCAACCGGGCGCGAAGCTAAGAAACGCACAGGGAGGTTGCCCACTTCGGTGGGCGGTGGGAGGTGGCCCTCTTTGGGGGGCGGTGTACCATGCGGGTTGCTCCTGGTACTTCTCTGATAGCAGAGTGGACTGTGGAGCAACCCCATGGTTGTGGTGGTCTGCTTCGGCAGACCTGCCGTCGGGGCGTCGTAGTTGAATGCGTAAGCGATCCTGCAACGCCCCATTAAGACGGGGGAAGGTTTTGTTGGGTTTTAGTGGGTAGTACTGGCCATTTACGCCAGTGAGTCCCACACGTCGTGCGTAAATGCATTTCCCAACGTTAAAAAAAAAAAAAGGTATCCAAACATTTCTTCTATATATATTCTTCTGTACGTGTGTTTGTCACCTTACTTCTCCTAATGGGCAAGACCGATTTGAATGAAATTTTGTGGTTCTTGGATGGTTTGAAAACACAATTGAACCCGTTAAGTATTGCTGCTGTCGGTGTGAAAGAGTTTGTTTTTTTAGTAGTTTGAACGCGGGCGAAGCCGCGGGTACTGCTAGTTCAATATAATATTATTAGAATATGATATATAGCTACGTAAAAATACTTTATTAAAACTTTACATAATATTATTACAATCGTGATGCGAAATATGGACAATATAAATATTAGTACCGACTACCGAGCGAGACTAGAATTCATGGCCTGCATCGGCGTAAAGACAGCACTCAGACTCCTATATCACATAGTCTTCAATTAATACAATAAAGAATAATTATGTTTTTAATGAAACTCCAGTTAATTTCAAAAAATGTGTTTTAACAAATTATAGATACAACTAAAGAAATGGCTTATCTATACATATAATAAAATTGTAACTAAGCGGAATCTGTACATTAAATATTTTTTGGGAAATCTTATTGAAATAAACATTATTATTGATATAGAGGCCGAATTTATAGTTTTTAGAATTTGTGTCTGTCTGTCTGTCAAACTGTCTGTAAAACCTAAGTAAGTGTTTTTGATCATCTGAACGCGGGCGGAGCCGCGGGCAATGCTAGTCTTTTTATATAGTTCCCTTTCATACTCTGTTTTTTTCTAAGTTGCTAAATTAAACTAATTTAAATAAAGCCTTGATGAAAAGTGCTTTTTATCCTGTAATGAAGGAACGTATAAAAGAAGTGGGTCTCAAACTTTTGGAAAAAATAAAAGCCTTATTAAATACATAGGTATATAACAACATTACAACGTCATATTAAAAGGCATTATAAATGAGTTATTCCAGAAGCAGATAAGTGAGTTATCTTTTAGTCTAAAGTAATATTTTTGTCGTCAAGAGCCTTAAAAGGCTTTTATATTAGATAAAAAAATTTAAGGATCGTTTTATTAAAATTTACAGTATTGTATATTATGCTATATGTTTTAAAATCGTTTTAATATGTGCTACCAAGTCTTTGTTTTTAATATGATATTTTTAAACAATTTATGATTAAAGGTGATCATAAAGTATAAAACTTCATATTGGTTAAATAATTTAATTTCCAGTATACTCACTCATGTTACTATCATAAGCTAGCTTTAAAATACAAAAGCTTCATCAGAATCAATATAGTTATTTACATAAAAACCGAAAAAAGACAGTTTAAAATGATTATAGTGGAAATATGATTTTTTTTTTCATAAAGACACTCTTCTTCTACAGATAAAAAAAATAATTACTTATTATTGAACCAAACCAAAGAAATATATTCCATTTCATTTTGATAAGCAAATCTTCTGATGAAACAAGCTCCATTGATACTTTTACTCGCCTCAATAGTTCTTAAGTTTATTCTCAACGTCCCAAGTTTTTATATATTAAATACGCACCGTAAGCCATGATGGTTAAATCACACTTAAATAAGGCAACGGAATATCTCCTCTATTGATATAATTATAAAATCTAAAATAGCGTGTATTTTTAAGCCTTTGTGCGTATGTCGAGCCAACATTTGTCTCCGGGTTTCAGTATGAAACGATTCGAAACGGAACTTTCATACGCGACGCACGCTTTCTCCGCGCGATCTGTTATTACGAACATAACTTTTCCCTCGTACATATAAAAATTACTATGTGAAGTTAAAATGTTATCGAAATTAATTTGTGTATTTGTAATTGACTGTTATTTTGTGTTAATATTTTTGCTGAGTATTTTGAGATTTAATTCGTGGGACACAATAATTTTCTATTGATTGAATAAACTATTATCAAGTGTTTAGATTGTATTATACAAAGAAGATAATTTTATGGTAAGATTTTTTTTAATATGCATTCACCAGAATTTATTCCAGATTGAACTTTTCTTTTTCATTCTCAGGCAATTTAACTACTTTGAAAAATTCTCGTTTTGTGCAAGCTCATTAAGGAAAATGAATCTTCTAAAATTTTCCATTTATTACGTTAGTTATTATATTTTATGCTTATAATACAAATCTTGTTTTTATATAAACAAAAAATAATAATTTGACTATCTTATATAACTATTTCTTGATGTCCATAAAAAAACTACATTATTTGCATATTAGGAGCTTCTGACTTTTAGGAGTTAAGTGGGCATTCTAAAGCAAACTCAATCTCACCATCAAAAGTATTATATTCACCATAACAGATCTAAGATCATGCTAAGTCTTAATTTTTTTTAATAATTATAATACAATAAAACATTATGTTTGGTATCCATTATTTGAATATATTTATTTTTTAATTTAAGTAACAAAACGTTGAAAGCTCGCATCAATTTCTAACGCTGGATTGTATTCGAACCTATAATCAACTCCATATTACCTGCTGTAAATTGAATTAAGTGTAATGTAGTGAAAAAATTGTTTGCAAACTTTCGATATTCTGAGTGTATTCAAGTAACAAAGTTGTTCGAAGAAAACTTGAATTAAATTAAGCGTTACACTTTCTTAGGTTTCCACGAATATTTGAAGTTTCTGTGCGGTTATTTTGTTTTTTTTTTTATTCCTGACTACCCCCTACTTATATTTTAGCGTTTAGTATAGATTTCTTAGAGATGAGATATTATCTCGCAGTAAAAAGTATCCTATATGTTGACCCGGATAACCAGCTATCATCATACCAAATTTCATCAAAATCCGTCCAGTGGTTTTTCCGTGATACGGTAACAGACAGACAAGAATTCTAAAAACTATGGTGTCGGCCTCGATGTCGATAATAATGTTTATTTCAATAAGATTTTCCAAAAAGTATTTATTGTACAGATTCGGCTTAGTTACAATTTTATTATATGTATAGATGTTTTGAATGCTTTACAATAAAATCTTTTAAGACGAGTGTCTTACCGTCGCTTCATACGGGTGTGTCTCTAGGTGTCAACATGTTACTTCAGGTCTATGTGTATACTAAATTCATCCAAATCAGTCATTTCAGTAGGAAGCAAGCGGTAGCAAACATACACACATACACAGACATACATACAAACTTTTGCATTTACAAAAGCCGAATCCGATACCTATTATGTACAAATTTGAAGTATTTAAATGTTACAAGTTAATTACATTAATGTAGAACTTCAAATTAAAAAAGTTTTTAAGTGTCCTAATTAATTAAATAAAGTAATGAAGCATTACTAGTTACTATTTCAAACCAGTCAATTCTATTTATAAGATAGATCATAGGTATATATATATATATATATATATATATCGATATCGATTTGTCTCCGCCCCAAAAGAACAACAAATAACGGAAAAATCACAAAAGAACACTCAAAATTTACTGGGCTATTTTTTAACTGTAATTTTAAATAGCACAATATAGATTTATAATGACGTATTAATATAATATTTATTATCAAAATTGATGTAACCCATTTCAACTCAAAATATATTTTAATAAAATGACAAGACAGATTTAAATTACAAAAGTTGAAATTTTCGAGATAAATTTTACTCTTTAAAATACTGTTCTAAGTACAAAATACAAAAGATCATTAATATCTGCCATCTTCAGAAAGCCTTGTCGATTTGTGTCCCTGATTTGTTTCGAACACCGCAGTTTACTCTAAGATTGTACCTATGTATAAGTAACTATCAATCTGGCAAAAGAACGCCTCAGAAATTTTTCGTTCATGGCAAAAATGATATGTAGTACCTACTTATTGGTATAATTTTATTTTATTTTATTTATTATCAGTTGGGAAACAAACAGCTTTTATAATACAGATATATGTAAATACAAACTATTCTTCTCATCAGCCAATAAAGTTTCCACTTATAAGTAAACATGGAGTGAAAAGAAAACACAAACTATACGTAAAATAATCTAAACATAACCTTTGTGTATAGAGATGGTTGCAAAATACATATTATATCAAGGATGATCGAGTTTATGCTTAATGCTTTGAGAAAATTTGTTGATATTACTATCAAATATTTCAATTTTGTTATAATATGTATTATGCGATCTACAAGCACTAATTACAAAACAGTTCTTGGCATAATTTGTTCTACACATAGGAACACAAAAAGTATCTTTAGAACGGGTGCAAAAAGTTGGGCATTTGAAATTAATATTGTTTAGAAGATAATCGGAATCAATTAAATTATGTAAGATTTTATAAAGAAAAATTTGTAAATAATGTCTTGCATGTACGGTTGTCGTGGAGATCGTGGATTCAAGTCCCAGATCGAGTCAAAATATTAACTACTGTTTTACCCCGTTAACCCCGTGTCTCGCACCTATGCTATTTTTATGTGTGAATTTTTTTCAACATGTTTATCACTTGTCTTACGGTGAAGGAAAATATCTCGAAGAAACCTGCATATTTGAGAGAACTTAGCAAATTTTCGAAATAAATGCGTAGGCCGCCAACCCGCACTTGGCCAGCGTCATTGACTATGGTCGTAGTCTCTGTAAGAATGATCGCCTTAACCTAAATCGGTTAGGAATACAATTTTATTAAATATTAATTAATATAAATGCAACGAAAACACTTACTACATTGATCAATACATGACGACACGTTTTTCTCAGTTTGTAGTAACTCTACTTGCTGTGCCAGCGGTCGTGGGTTCGAGTCCCGCTGGGGGCATCCATTTGTGTGATTAGCATGTATGTTTGTACTCCAGCCATGAGTGTTTATATTTATAATATGTATTTAAAGTTATATAGGTGTAGTGTATCAACTATCTGGTATTCATAACACAAGCCTCGTAATTTACCATGAAACTAGTTGGTGCGGTGTGTTAATGTCCCAACATATTTATTTATTTATAATTATTAAAAAAAATACATACATACATATCAGAGTTTGAAAATTAATGAGAGCTTACTGACATTTTAAATATTTAAGGGCATTTTTAAAAGACATTTGAAGACAGTTTAGTTCACCAACTTAATAATATCTTGGCTAGCGTATTGGAATATGGCATTAGAATTATTATTATTGCATTGAGAAGCACTAAGGTTAAGATGTGTCACTAAACAATAATAATTATAGTATATAAGAAGATACCAGAACCGTCAGACCTTCATCATGTTAGCAAATATGAAACTTTGACAAATTATAGTCTACCATGAAGTTGCAAATGTATATTATTGCTATCCAAAGCACTTTGAAGGTAACGGGTAACATATTATGGATTCTTTGAAATCCTACTTCTTTTGGCACGTTTGGAAAAAATTATGAGAGTAAAATTTTTACGAAGCGCGCGCACACCGACAGCCAAAAAGCGACATGATGAAGGTAGCTGCATTCCTTTTACAAACTAGAGTTGTGACATATGGGATGAAATCTTTAGCTATTTTTGTTCTGTTACGCCAAAGAAGTATAACTTCTTACTTACGTACATAAGTACACACACACGCGTATTTTTTAACATTATATGCGCAATTGTCATATGCTAAAAATAATTATGTAAAGAAAAACAGTATTTATTATTATCAGACCCCTTCGGCGGGCTTTAACTTTGCCAAACTCTTCTAAGTTTATTTTAAAACTAGTTGAAATTAAACTATAACTCATGAACTTATTCATCTAATTGAAATATATTTTATACACAAATTAAAAGATATGTTATATTCTGTATTTTTTAATAATAATATTTTTAACGGAGGTTCACAATATGAATCTGCAAAATTAGAATTTCCCTTGACCTTTTTAGTGAAGTAGAGAATTATCAGTTTACTTAAACGTACATCACTCAAAACCTGAACAATTTTTAGATATTTCAATGGGTTTTTTAAATATGCAAGTCGAATAGCTCGACAGATTCGAGCACCAAGTGTTACTCTTCTGCGTGCTTTGATTGTGTAGTTGCTGTATATAAGAGGAACATAACATAGTAAACATATATACATACATTCTCATTTACAATAATAGTAGGTAAGGCGTTTTCGATATACTAAAATAAGCAACAAATATAACTAGTTCTTTACTGCTTGTCTAGGGAGTGATAACATTATACCATACAGTAAATAAACAACGACGAACAATAGATAAACAAAAGTTAACATTTCTGCTACGAACACTCTATACTTGGCACGGTACTATATTTTGCTATAGTAAGTTTTAGCATAACATATTATAAGATTAAAACATAACTGATTATTATGATATGAAAAAAACAAAATTGCTCCTTATAAATGTACCTTTTCAGAATAACACGGCGTATTAGTTTTAAGTTCTTCAATTATGTATGTATAAATTAATTTCTAAATTAAATTATTCTGTATGATCGATAATACATGATTCACCTCTAAAAACCAATAAATCCTTCTATTGTTATTAGTCGTTAATTTTTCACTGACTTAACAGATAAATCAACAAAATAGTATGAGAAAGATCTGTATAATCTATACGTATAATAAAAGTGTAACTGATCGCTGTCTGTACATGGAATATATTTGAGAAACACTATTATTGGGGGTATTTGTTAACGCAATAGAACTCAAAACAATAATTTTTAGAATTTTTGTCTGTGTCTGTTTGTCTGTGCGTTTGTACACGCTAATCTCCGAAACGGCTTAACCGATTTGGGTGCGGTTTTCATTTATGTATTTCGGTAGTATTTGGTAATCAACTAGGGACCAATCCGAGCGAAGTGAGGGTAAATCGCTAATACAGTAATAATAATGAAAGATATCACATAAACTGCTATGTAAGCATAATGTTACAGAATAACCTTAAAATGCATTCTTGATTTCTAGATTTGTACAAATATTTTTATTAGAAAATATTTGCATCAACAACATCAAATGGTAGATGAGAATGCTTTTCTTAATTACATTACATCTCTTAGACGAATATAAATGTTTAATTTGTATCATAGCGAAAATTGTTTACTCATCTAATATATCATTCAAAGTGACAGCGAACAAAAATAGTTTATGCTGGCGTAAGAATGGTATTATAACTTTAATTAATTATTATTTTGATATATCATTCTTGATAGGAGTATGTTTTAATGAGATTAAAATTAAAGATGAGGATGTGGAAAAGATAATCAAATAAAAGGGCTATATATAGCGGAATTACGTATGACATCCAACTTTTAGATAAAACACAACTAAAAGGTAATTAATTATTATAACATAAGATATCATATTTTAATATTTTTTTACAAAGCTTTTTAATTTCAAAGACATAACTGAGCTTTATTGAAATATTTTCGTTCGTAGTCAGAGATAAACTACAGTGTAAACTGCCAATTATAGTTTAATTATATTAAATGAATATACCTGTATTTGATTATTATTATTTTATTTGATATGGCATCTATATAAATAAAAATGTTTGTATGTTTGTCCTGTATGCGTTTCTAAATTATTGACCCGATTATGATGAAACTCTGGTGGGTTATTCTGTATACGCCTGTGAGAAGTCCTGGCGCAAAAACACGAATTTTTGGGCGTTTATCTTTTATGCATACCTTAACCGCTTAAGCAATTTTTTTATAAAATAATAGCAACTTACCCTTGCTACGCTTGGGTGCGTCCCTAAGAATTTTATAAAAAAATGGAACACCTCATGTCATCAAAATATTTAGAGAATTTGGGATACGTACCCAACACACAATGTCTAGATTAATGGGGGAAAAAAGAACACGGAAGGAAGTTTTCTATTTACTAAATTTATATTTATTATTATATACATATTATATATTATTATAAATATATATATATACCTCGCAAGGGAAAGGGATTGAGTTATAAAGAAATATTATTTTCAGTATCGAAAATGTCACAATTATATACTTTTGTTTGAAGTTTGAAAGTTCTCTAAACTTAGAATAAGAACATAATTGGGATAACGTGACTCGAACATTTTTGTATAGAAAGCAAAATTTAATGAATACGTCCCCACTGACCCGTTTCTACCGACAAAGGAAAGTGGTGTCTTAAAAGCTGTTATACTTCATCATCCGTTTCACTTATTATAGTTAAATTTCACAATTTATATATTATTTTATATATTATATTTTAAATAATATATTTTTATATATTTTTTTTCTCTTTAAAGAGATAAATGTTAATTTTTTTTAATCATGGATAACTAATACATTCGGATGGTTTAATCGAAAATCGGTGGGTATAGCTAAAATAATCACTCATTTTCTAGCAAAATTAATCAAAAAACACAAAAAAAATTAAATAATCTACATTACCCGTAACAAAATAGCGGCTTGCGGTCGTGGTTTTAATAGACGTACAAGCTATGGTACGCGTACTAATTCTTACGTTTATCTCTTAACGAGAAAAAAGACCTTGTAAAGATTCTATTATATATAAATTAACTATCCTATGTTCTAGTGGCTAATACAAATAGGCTGCAGACCGGAGGTTTTGGGTTCGAGTTTCGTGTCGAGCCAAATTTAGTGTTTGAGTATTTCTGTTAAGAAAGTCTCAGTAACAGCCTGGACTTAGGATATTGGCGGTGCTTAAAAACCGTGCCTAGTATCGTCCATCGGAATTTTAGAGTGAAAGAAATAGAGTGCACGTTGTGTCTGCGCGTACACTTGTGCACTATAATATCTCCTGCACAGTTGGCTAGTCTCAGTGAGATTGGCCGCCGTGGCTGAGATCGGTCGGGAGGAGATTTTACTATGTTAGTGCAATAGTTACTATTACTTAACATCCAACTAAATGTTTACATAATATATTGATCTTTTTCATAAAAACATTTGATTCAGCCTAGTGAAGAAACACATCTAACATCACAAGTTACCAGCAATCAGAATTACTACGTACAACGACTTTTCCCGCCACAAGACGGATTGGTTCATTTGCCCAAATGGTGCTCGCGTCATTTACTGAGACGATCGGGTATGGATTCTACATTTCACCAAGAACTTAGTTCACTCACACGAAATTCGTACATAAGTTGGAATTTGGCGTATGTAAGTAAATATGAGATCTATATAGCTAAACTTCTATAAAAATAGCTTTTAAATGAAAAAATTTAAATCACCCACCATAATTCTAATTTTCAATTTTAAAATCTATTCATTGAGGCCATTTCTAGAGGCTAAGCACGATATCTCTGTATTTTAGTAAAGAGGTGATTATCTTGCAGATTCCAGGTGATAATGCAGCATCAGGCATAGATTACTATTATAATCATTGCAATATCATTAAAGCAACAGCACAACAAGTTTCGAATCGATTAGATTTGTGAAGTTTCGCATAAGATTTACCGTCTAAAAAAGAGCTGCGAAAAGCTGAACTAAAAAAAACCTAAAAAAACTGAACTAAAAACCTAGAAAATGTTTAATTTTGTTTCATTACAACTTAGAATATATATAAAAAACACAATGTATGTAGAAAAGAAATAATAACGAACATTCAAATATTGTGTAACCTTTGTAGATATGTATATAACCTATGTATTTGTATGAAATATTGAAATTATTTTGTAGTTTACATATCATTGTGATTATCGTTCACGAAAGCTATATAAAAGGTAATCGCTTTTCGTGCTTGTGAATATCATTGCCTTAATTAACCTATAGAATATGAATAGACATGCTTTAAATTATGGCAATTATGTAATTCGGTGTAAATTATTATGTGATAATGCTACAAGGCAGTGGTAGCCCAGTGGTAACGCGCTCGCTTGGGAAATCGAGTGAAGCGGGTTCAAATCCCGGGTCCCGCACCTCTGATATTTTCATGTTCGAATCATTTCCAACATGATTACCACTTGTCTTAATGGTAAAGGAAAACATCGTGAGGAAACCTGCATATCTGAGAGAACCTAGCAAGTTTTCAAAAGACATGTGAAGTCCGCCAACCCACACTTGGCCATTATTGGCCTCGTATTGAAGGGAGGCCCGTGCCCAGCAGTGAGACGTTAAAAAGGGCTGAATATAATACACAACAAAAATGCAAAACAAGTATGTTAATTTTACTAATAATATTTAACCTTTTTTAACATCCAGTCCCACTGCTAGGTAAGGAACTTCCTTTAATTTGAGCGGGATTTGGCCACAATGGCTGTGCACATTTGTTTTTTAAACATTAATAAATATACTTATTAATCAAGTCGCCTTAAGCACAGATCTTAAAAAAAAATTCTAAGGTTACTACTAATTTTAAATAACAATTTAATAACTATCGGCAAATGGTTAGTCTGTCGTAACAGCTTGTCTTTCGACAAAGGCCTCCTCTAAAGATTTCCACTTTTCTCTGTTTTTTGCTGTTCGCATCCATGTAGGCCTAGCCACATCTTTTAGGTCGTCTTCCCATCTTTTTATTTGTCTTCCTTTTTTCCTTTTTCCATCTCTTGGGTACCATTCTGTAATTAATTTTGTCCATTTTTCTTTTATTTCTCTTAGAATATGTCCTGTTCATTTCCATTTAAGAGTTCTATGAACAGTTTGTACATTTTTGAACTTGGGGAGACTTCACATATCTTTCCGAAATTTGCTAAGTTCTCTCAGACATGTAGGTTTCCTCATAATGTTTTCTTCATCGTATTATTCTCAGGTAACTCAGAATCAGATCGCATTATTAACGAATTATATTTATGCTAAATTCTTCCATTGGATCTACTACTTCTAGTGAAACCGGGAAAATGAAAGAAAATATTAAAAAAATGAATGTAAGTTTGAAAATTTTAGTTATTCAATAAACGTACAAACAGTTTTACAAGCAATTGTTCAAATCTAAGTTTACCTTTTTGTGTGCATTTTTTGGGAAATTTCCAAAAACAACTGAACACATTATATAGAATTGGACTACGTAAGTTTAGTATTGAGTCCAATTTAATACATTAAGTTCTTAGATATAAATAGCGAGAGCTTGTAAACAAAGTTTAACCGCTTTAGAAAATGTTTATTGTTTCAAAACTTTATACTTTAATCCTTATAAATAGCATAGTGTAAGAAGACATTTATGGAAGCATCAATCTTACACTCGGCTGATTCGCTTGAACAATAGTTGCACAGAAAATATTGGACTCGCTATATTTCAAGTAAATCTTTCAACTTACTTCTCAAAGTTTTAAAATGCTCTACAGAAATGTATTTATTATTATGACTGTCATATTCGACGTTAAAAAGTTTTGAATAGTTCAAAACTGGCGTCTTTCTTCTATACATATAATAAAATTGTAACTAAGCCGAATCTGTACATTAAATATTTTTTGGAAAATCTTATTGAAATAGACATTATTATCGATACAGAGGCCGAATCTATAGTTTTTTGAATTTTTGTCTGTCTGTCTGTTACCGCATCACAAGAAAACCACTGGACAGATTTTGATGAAATTTGGTATCATGATAGCTGGTTATCCGG
This sequence comes from Brenthis ino, assembly GCA_921882275.1. Classification (NCBI taxonomy): domain Eukaryota; kingdom Metazoa; phylum Arthropoda; class Insecta; order Lepidoptera; family Nymphalidae; genus Brenthis; species Brenthis ino. The sequence goes on from OV170227.1 coordinate 4,159,364, forward strand.
GTCAACATATATGATACTTTTTACCGCGGGAAAATATCTCATTTCTAAAAAAAAACAAAAACTGCCATTTAAGAGTATACTAATATGTAAAACCTAAGAATTTGGTGTTTGGTCATCTGAACGCGGGTGGAGCCGCTGGTAATGCTAGTATAATATAATCTTGATATGCAATACTTGTCCGACTTAAAAAAAAAACAAGTTCTTGTATTTTGGTTGATTTTTGTATGTATATTTTCTCCTTTTTTCAACTGGTTTTAATATATATTTTTAATGATAAGATGGAAATTGGATATGGTGTAAATGTAAAAATTGATTTTTTTTTTTGAATTCTTAAAGAAATCTTCCTTTAAAGATGTATTTGCTACTAAAAGTACGCATCATGTACATACAATGTAAATAGTATCAGAACTGCAGGTTAACTATATTCTATACACCCAAGTATAATAAAAGTCACCAACCAGTTTGGCAAAACCATATCGTAAAAATACAACTTTATTGTGAAAAGTATTGTCTATAAATTATGTTTATTAACTAATAAAAGTCTAGATTCTACTATTTAATGTTAAGAAAATTGAGATTATATTTCATCTGAATTTTAAAATCCTTGCGGTAAATTTAAATCTAACCGTAGATTTTGTGGTAAAAATAAAACTATTTCAGTTGTTTGTTTCTCACTGGTAAATAGATGTTTCCTCTTTTATTGGTTGTGCAGAAATCTTCGTTGAATGCAGCTTCTTGTTTATTGGTTGATATATATGGTGTTGTAATAATAATATTTTGTTGTTTCCATTATTATTCGAGGAAAAGAAGTTATAAGACCTTAATTCTGAGTTACTCGTATATTATTTATTTTTATATCGTACTGTAAATTTTGAAAAAAAAAATTGCAATTCTCTTTAAAAGTTTTCTGTTGAGATTTTGTTTAATTAATTTCTAATTTACTTTTTATATCTTGTTTTGAACATACTACAATCTATTTTTGACAATATTATAACAAAACAATAAGATAATAAAATTTAATATGAGACCATGAAGGTTGTATACCTATCGATAAACAGTCAAATTATATACTTCCTTTTTTGAAGTTGGTCAAAGATCGGTAAAATGATCTACATTTTAATGTTATTCTATAAATATTAATATGCGTTCACCATAACTGTTATCCAAAATGGCAACAAGCAATATTATACTCGTAAAACCTGCATTCCACCGATTTGTTCTAGATCAATTTCACCGAGGAATAAATTGTTTTAAAGTTATAAAATTCCAGTAAACATAAAATAAATCAGTTACAGTAAGTATCTAGCTAAATTGAGAAATTATTGAGAAAAGGGTATTTTATTTAAAACTAGCGAATTACTCTCGCTTTGTTCTTTTGTTCTTTATCTTATCTCGCGTTTCTAGGTACGTTTTAAAAGGATAAAAATAGTTATTACGAGTCTAACATAGGAGATAGACATATGCTATGGCAGACTTTTCTGTAGGCCTTTTTAAGACCTACAATTTTCTAGCATATTGTTTTACTGTACCTGTTAAGGTTTAGCCAATTCGTTTGAAAAATCCAACAAATTTATTGGATTTTCCATAATTAAAAATAATCATCTTTTATCTATCTATCTATATAAAACAAAACGAATGTTTGTATGTTTATCTTATATGCGTTCCTAAACCATTAATTTGATTGAAAAAAAACTGATGGGTTCCTTTGTACGCATGCAAAAGGTTCCTAGTCCAAGAAAAAATAATTTTTCTTTGGAAATTTGTCTTTTATGCTAAGCTTAGGGACGGGACGGGAAGTGAGAGTAAGTCGGTAGTAATAAAAAATAAATATAGTATACTTCGTTATTACTTTCTGTGAAGCGCACCTAAAGCGATTTACTTCACAAGGGATTAAGCTAGTAAGGAAATATTGCACCAGAAATAGGAGAGATCTTTTGACTCATGAAACTCTCATAATTCGATTTGTTGCCTTTTGCCAGTATCTTTTCTTATCACGTATTGCGAAATAATAATATATTATAAGAGGCCTAAATTATTCAAGAAACTTAGTGTATTATGAAATCATTCAAATGACTTACTATTACGTCATTGAAATTTAATTTAAAAAATATTACTACTAAATTATATGTACATTGTTGTATGTTCTTATTAATATTTTGTTACCATCAACGCGATACTAAAGCAAATGATCAGTTTTTTTTTTAAATTATTATTATATGTTTTATGTATTATGAATGAATATTAATAAAATCATAGTCTACCTGATATATACTAATACTTGCAGCCGTTTCAGAGTAAAGAAACGCACAAAACGCGGCAAAAAATAAAAATTTCGAAACAAAAGAGTTAAATAAAGCACAGAGAAACACAAGGGGCTCTTTATTAATTTAGATTAATATCGAAATTACTACAGAAAGTTTCAAATGCCGTAATTGTATTGAGTGTACTTTAACGTTATTTAATACTTCAACTCAATTATGCTATTTAGTTAATAAATAAGTTAGAAACAAACTTAATAATTAAGAAGTTATTATTCGAAAAATGGGAAAATAAAATCTTATGCTTTAGTTCTTTCAAAAGGAGTTAATGTGTACAGTATAGTGATTATTTCTTTACAAATACATACATGTATAGGTATATGTATGTATATGTTGAAGATATATATATATGTATATATCATTGTTTTTTTTATACCATCGTTACAATTTTATTATAGTATACTGTATAGATATATGTACTTAAGATGTTTACATCTAAAATCTTATCACACTAACATTATATATTTCGAAATTCTAGAAGTTAGTGTGTTTGTTCTTTCTTTACACTGTAACGGTTGAATGATATTGATTGATTGTATGTATATGTATGTATTCAGCCCTTTTTGACGTCCCACTGCTGGGCACGGGCCTTTCTTCAGTACGAGGGGGATCAGGCCATAGTCCAACACGCTGGCCAAGTGCGGGTTGGCGGACTTCACATGTCTTTTGCAAACTTGCTAGGTTCTCTCAGCATGCAGGCTTACTTACGATGTTTTCCTTCACCGTTAAAACAAGTGGTAATCATGTTGGAAATTATTCGCACAATGATTGATTATGATAAGATGACAATATTTTACGATAAAATTTAAATTTAAATAGCGCAACAAGAATAATCTATTTAAAGTTCAATTAGTGTACAACGAATTGAATTTATATTATAATATACGATAATTTGCAGGCAAACCAATTATTGATTTGACCACAACTAATACAAGTTAATTTTGTGAATATATGTACATACATGAGTGGCGAAGGGTCCATACAAGAAGTCCATACAAGACGTCTTACCTTAAAATGTATTTTGCTATAACTTTAGATACATTTAATTTTTTGAAAATATATAGGTATATCAAAATATTGCATTAATAGATATATAAAAATTGTATATCAATGTTTTTTTGTGTTTTTTTTGGACCGGCTAACCCTTCGCTACTGACATACATGTATATCACAGATTGTAGAGTCAGTGGTAGCCCAATTGTAACGCGCTTGCTTGGAAAACCGACTGAAGCGAGTAAAAATCTCGCACCTCTGATATTTTCATGTGTAAATGATATCTGATGATAAGGTCTATGATCTAGCGAGTTTGCGCAAGTGAAGCCTGTTAACACGCACCTTAAAAAGTTTCAGGTTGTACGCACTCAGAAAAACAATCGCAGGCAGGGCATTCCATTTCTTGGCTGTGCGCATTATAAAAGATGATGAATAGCGCTTAGTGCGAGTGGTCGAAATATCAATCAAAAAAGGATGGTATCCTGCAGTACGTCTGGGTTCCGATGGAAGAATGGCGCTGACGGTATGAGACCATGGAGCTCATGGGCACACTCTCCGAAGTACCGTCTGTAGATTTAACTACCATTTACGGTGAAGGAAAACATTGTGAGGAAACCTGCATATCTGAGAGAACTAAGCTTTGGAAAGACATGTGAAGTACGCCAGCTCGCACTTGGCCAGCGTGGTGGACAGGTGACGTACCCAGGAGTGGGACATTAAAAAGGCTGCATACAAATTATAGATGCTTGAATACTTTAAAACTACAGATCTATCTCATACAATGTAGTTGACCGGGGACCTATTTCGAACAATTTTTCGAGTATTTTGTTTTCTTGAATAGATGAATTTATCGGTTAAATGTCGAACTTTTTGATTTTATATTCTAATATATTATATACTAAGTTATTCATTTTACATAAACATTAATAATAATCGATACATATAGTTTCTCTGAACTAATTTTTCTTTATACCTGATGAGACGGATATATCATAAATAAGATAACCATGGTTTTATAAATATTAAAATTTTATTTTAGTTAACTAAGCAATCTCACCTATAGCAAACATAACACCATGTCATTATAAATGAAATCCATTAAAATACCTCTCAAAACTTTACCATCGCCGTAAAAAGTTATTTCATCAAAACAATATACGCAGGCAAAAAGAGTCGCAAAAGGCACGAGATTCGAGGAAATAATTGTCTTTATTTGAAAGACTCACTGATTAATTATAACACTTATTGTAATAAATTAAAAAGCTCGATTTTGTATTTTTTATCACATTTGTTTTTACCCGTTGGCACAATTCATAACGTCATTTTAATAAAAAATACAAACCTTTATCGGAGGGAACAAGTTTATCATGCTTAGTAAATATTTACTGCGTATTAGAATCGAACCTGCAACCGGTCATTGCATATCAATTTCATCATTTTGGCAAATAGTGAAAGAAAAAAAGAACCTTTTTTTCGTTTTATACAGAAATTCTTGAAAAAATTTTTTTATGTTAAAATACTCTTTGATTTTCTATCGACATATTGTGCTTAAGAATATTTTGTAATAAAACAACAATTTCTTTTTGTTTATCAGTATGAAGATGAATGAAAGTATCCATTGCGATCTAAATGCCAAATAACAATGCCCTATGAAAAAAACATATAGACGTATATATGTACATAAGTATTTGTGTATATTATATCCATACTAATATTATAAATGTGAAAGTGTGTTAGTTTGTTTGTTCTTCTTTCACGTCAAAATGGAGTGACCGATTGGCGTGCTTTTTTGTGTGGAGATAGTTGGAGGGCTGAAGAGTGACATAGGCTACTTTTTACCGCGGCAGCTTATCTAATTCCCACGGGAAAACACGTTTTAATAGAATCGGAAAAAAAAATTTATAATCAAAATTACTTGAAACTTGGTATTAATGCTCTTCAATAAAATTAAATAAATACATGTTTTAACATTTTTCGAAATTCATCATATAAGCGGATTAATTAGGGGATGAAAGTTTGTATGACACTACGAGTACCTTTCTAGAGACTTTTTGCAGTGGTAGCGCGAGCGAAGCCGCGGGTACTGCTAGTATGTTATATATTATGATTACTGCCTTTTCTTTTCTTCTATAAAGTCCTAGAGATTGTACAATATAACTGTATTTTTCTCGTCATCTCATAAAATATTTACTATAGAAACTTTTCATAATGACACTACATTATTCCTTTAAAAGTGTTTGTACCTCATTAGGTTTTATGTTCCAGTTTTCTTTACCTAGAGCTTTACGTAAGTCTTTGTTAATTTGTAACAGCAGATATATTTAAAGGTTCCCCGAACCTTTTATACGTACAAATATTTCGTAAAGTTAACTTAAGTTTCCCCAAGATGTTGATTAACCAAATTTTACTTTTAGACATTAAAACTAGGTATAATAATAGCTGCCATGAGCGTACTTTCTTGCCCAACTTTCAAAGGAAATATAATAAATCTTCCAAATGAGTTAAGACATACCGTAAGTCGCATACGGCCGGCATGATAAAGGAATTTTTAAACATAATTTCATACACTATCTAGCGGGGATTTCTCCATAAACCTAAAATGAATTTGAAAAATAAAAATATCATGATCTTCCATTTTTGTGAAAGAAAAAGCTTCAATAATTACATTAATATATCTACAAGCAACTCATAAATATTTATGACCGAAGATGACAGTATCAACAAAAAAAATACTTGCTAAGCTCTGTAAAATCATTACATGTTGTAAGCAAATAATTTAAAAAATATATCTTACATTACATTTGCGTACAAAATAATTGTAATAACTCTCGATTAGAGCTAGGATCGAGTCCAGCTTACCACGGCCTTCCATAAAAGCTTATCCAAATTGAATTAACTTGCGATAGAGGAAACATTACTCTCTTCCTCGATGGGGTTCAGGCTATTGTCATGTGATGTATATTTGTTAAATATGCTATTGCCATTAATTTTTTTACCGAGGTATCTAAGGTAATATTTTTCCTTATAAATATTGTTATACAAAATAAGAGCATTTATTTCCTAGCAATATATTCGTATTCATGATCATTTCCACAACAGTACTAGGGGGGTGTTGAACTTAACGTAAAAGATGAATAAACATCGTTTTTTTGTGACAAAAACGTCATCACCTATTATTAATATCTATCTATATTCTATATATATATATATAGAAAATAAAGTCGGGTTAATTACAACTTACATGACTTATAACTCAAGAACAGCTGGACCGATTTTGATGGTTTTTGATTTGTTGGAACTGTCAAAACAACGTAAAAATTAACGAAAAAAAAAATTACATGGCTAACGCTGGCTAATAACTATTTATATCTATTTAAAATGTACCTAGCGACGAACCCGAGCGAAGCAAGGGTGAGCCACTAGTACTTAATAAAATAAAGCTAAATAAATAAAATAAGTGTATCTTATAAAATAGCAGCAGCATCTTAAACAGCAGCGTTATAAATATTTTCCTACATTAAACCTGTTGATATTTATCACGTACTCGTTCATCTGAATGTTGAGATTGACAGTTGGTAGCAAATATAGCTTGGATATATAACTCCGGAAAAAAACTTTTCAAATATACAACATCTTAGTTCTATTGCAACCACTAAGGCGACGATAACAGTAGCAATACAATTCCTCATAATTTCTTACATTTCATGTTCTGAGCAAGATTTGAAGAAAGCAGTCGCTTAAACGAAATGAGATTTCCAAATTGAATTATTGTGAAAATGAGACGCGACTCATGACCTTTACAGATCTCATCTGAAAAATATTAAGTCGAAAGCTAGAAATATCAAATATGTTACTTTAATGCAATAGTAAGGAATAAAAAAATGTTAAATAACACCGCTTTTTAAGATAGAAAAAATCTTTTGGTAAAATTTTTGTTTCGAATTGTGTTTTATCTCTTCTTCCACGGGTTGGACTTGACATAAAGCAAAGAAATTTGTAATTTTATAAATAAGATTATTTTAACACTATGACCTGCCTCGTCTTGTGGTTAACATATACGAGTACAGATCCGGAAGTCCTAGGTTCGAGTTCCGGGTCTAGTTATAGTGTTCTGCACCTTATCCCTCACCGGTCTCGTCGAATTACTTGATCTCACTTGAGATTAAGTTCAAAAGAAATAGACAATGCACTTACATAGTATGTCTCCGGATTCACTTGTGCACTATAACATCGGTCACCGTGACGTTCATTAGGTACATGAATAAAGAATATACATATACAAAGCCTCATATAAAAAAATGATGATTAAAATAAAATAGGTAATATAATCAAATTTTACTTTTTTAATATATTATGTATAGCAATTGAATTTCAGGAAAATTAAACAGGAAACAGGAAACAACTATTATTTAACCTGTAAGTGTTACTTTCGGATTTACTATCAATTTGCTGTATGTTGATTAAATTAAAGCTCTAAGTGAACATGTGTCATTCACTAATTAACTTTCCATTCAATCACGATAGAGCTTGAACTCGATTCATTTCACCACAGCTAATTAGTAAATGAAATTTCTAATTGTGTTTATTTGAATTTTAATAGAAAATACCTAATAATAATAATCAAAATCCATAATATATCCATTTTATGAAATCTCCAGTCATAAGTTTTTTCTAATATCTGGGTAATATAAAATGATTCCACACTGGCTTCTAAGGAATCCATACATAATATTATATATGTAAGAGTTACTCTGTCTGTTATCTTTTCACGCTTAAATCACTGAACAGATTTCGATAAAATTTGACAAGAACATAAATTGCACCCTGGGGAGAAACTAAGCTGCTTGTGTCTCCGTCTCACTGTCTTTGCGAGTAAAGCCGCAAGTAAAAACTAGTATTACGTAAACATTAGAGTAATATTAAAACTGACACCTTTATATAAAAAAATATCAAAGAAAATATATTCCTTAGGTTCCATTTCTTACGAAAGATTTTTGGTAAAATGAAATCTTAAACTGGATTTCCAGAAGAACTATGAAAAAGCAAACTCAATGGAAAATACAAAATAATTTGAAAATATATTAATAAACTAACCGAACCCGCGGCTTCGCTCGCGCTAAAACAAAACAAAACTCTTTGATTTTATGCTATTAGTAATAATGTAAGGAAGTCGGCCCGATTTATTGACATTTATGATTACTGCTCCGCTCCCTTGGGAAGTAGAATTATATATAGCCCATAGCCTTCCTCAATAAACGGGCTATCTTTTGCAAAAATAACTTTACAAATCGCATTAGTAGTTCCTGAGATTAGCGCATTCACAACAAACAAACAAAGTATAGATTAAGCTTTAAATATTGTTACATTTAAAGCTTTACTTTAAATATCTACTTTTAAGTTGTATATTAAATAAAAATATGTAATTATATAAAAATGTATGTAATTATATAAAAATGGTGATTTTAATGGAATATTGGATGAAAATTACTTGATTATCTTTTTTTTTTATTTTTAGAGATTTTATAGATATATATTCTAATGCAAAAAATAATGGCTATTTTTAATTCAAAAAACCAATTTAAATTCTCATATAGCTCTTGATAGAGATTTGACTCTACTTTGCACTTTCCTTTGCATTTAAATCGTAGTATTATCGCATTAATATTTATTTTATAAGTACCCATTATCCCCTTATAAGTCTAAAATAGCGTGAGCACCTGTTCTAAACCCAAGTTGGGACTCTGAGGACGAAATTTGATCAGACCGCTTTGTAAATCGCCGATTGAACGGCTGTCAAATTGATTGATGGCACCGGCAATTGTTTTGTCTGACGTATAAAGGAAAATTACTCTTATAACATCATTTCTAAAGCTACAATTACCATAAACTGGTGTTTTGATTACTTTTTCGTGTCTTTATTAGTAAAATACCAAATTGAAGTTTGAATAATCAAATATTGTTTATATAAATTACTTAATTATTTTAGTATCTAATAACATTAATATTTTTGATAATTAGTTTTCTCTTTACGGGGTTTAACCAAGGATGGGCTCGACTGCATTTACCTCATTTTACCTGTTACGTACTCTTAATAAATAAAATTCGAATGTTATTGTTTTCATCATAATCTTCGTATTAAATCTTGTATCATATTATGAAAAAAATCAAGTTTCTTATATGTATTGTATAATATATAATTTCATCGCTTATTGTTATATCCAAAAGACAAAATACAATATATAATACAATTAAAGCCACAAACAGAACTGACAAGTGTGATCCAATAGAATTCTGTGTAAATGGAAGCTCTACATTGGATCAAAACACGTCGAGTCCATTTTTACTTTAAATCTATAGCTATAGAGTCCAAAATAGTTTGTATATGCAAAGAATGGTTTAGGCTCGTAGCTCTTGTCAGGAACAGTCGTAGCTTCGTAGCACAGCAGTTACGTAGAACGTAGCATCCGTAGCACTTGCTAGGATTATTTCGTTATGTTGGTTTTGCTTTTTGTAGTAAAAAGACATAAACAAATGTTATATTTGTTTATGACTTCTTACTTTGTATTTCAAAATATAATTTTCTACTTTATATATTTTACTATATTTATTTTTAATTTATCTAGGATTCTGTAGTTTCTGATACAAGATCTCTCATTTCTCTTACAACTTGTTACATTAATCAATCAAAATATAGTTGTGGTTTCTAAAAGGCTTGTTTTAAGTAAAAATACAATATTTTTATTTACTTCTTACGTAAAAAAATCAAAATTAAATGCCAGATTTGGATTTTTTCTCAGAGAACTCAGACACAAAATTTGTTTTCATCGATGTTATCATATACATGATAAAAATATAACATTTATATTTTTTTTCTTAGTAAGGTTATTAAGTAAAGTAATTATAATTAATGACAAGTTTAAATTCTATTATATTTCGAAGTCTCTCTTCTCTATATACATTATTAACGTAATTAAAATGAATTTAATTTTTGGCACACAAAAGACATCAAAAGACTCTCAACACAATACTGCCAAATCAAACTTCTTTATAATAGCAACAAAAACTACGGAGTGGAGTTTTGTACAACGCTAGTTGACTGCCTGTCCATTACATTTTTTGATATAATACCGACCTAATTACGAGTGTCTTAGTGACTTAGCCAAATACATTTTATGAAATGAAAAATTACGATGATTGCACACCATACAAAAGTTTAATTTATCATATTTATAAAAAAAGAATATTATTTTTCTACTAAATAAACCTAATGAATATAAATTAAATATGTACACAATAAAAAAAGTTCAAAATGAAAATTTTGTAGTATATACAGTAATTTTTGTTCAAGAGTATTGTATGTTTGTTGTAGTAATTCATAACAATATTCACCAATTTCAAACGTATTTTGGACAATGCATGCTGATCCGAAGTCCATGTTTTATCTTAACTAGGTTAGGGAAGCAATGTCTTACAGTAATTGGAATGGTCAACTAGATACGTAGTTAACTGCGCCTCTCTCTCTCTTTGGTCTACAAGATTGCATACGGCTATAGATTTTAAGACCGGCAAGTACTAAAAGTTAATAGATTTTCTGTAAAGAAATTTTTAAATTAAGAAATAAATCTACATTGGGAAGGTGGCGGCGTATACATTTTCCTACTAGAAAGCACGTAAATCTGTCAGTCCTGCGCCCGATCTCTCACCGGTCATATCATATTGTCGTTTGTCTTCGTTTAAACTGCCTCCGTGGTGTAGTGGCTAGCATGTACGGCTGCACACCCGGAGGTCCTGGGTTCGAGTCCCGGGTCGGGCCAAGTTTAGTTATTGAGTCTTTCTGTATAAGTAAGCCTCAGTAACAGCCCGGAGTTGGGAAGTTGGCGGTGTTTCACCCCCGTGCCTCGGAGAGCACGTAAAGCCGTCGGTCCTGCGCCTTAACTCTCACTGGTCGTGTCGAATGGTCGTCCCACCGGAGTATGAGAGTGACAGGAATAGAGAGTGCACTTGTGTCAGCGCGTACACTTGTGCACTATAATATCTCCTGCGCAGTTGGCTAGTCTCAATGAGATTGGCCGCCGTGGCCGGAATCGGTCGGGAGAACATCATCATCATTGTCGTTCTACATGACTTAACAGTATAGGTGACAAAGAGTGCCCGAAATCATCTGGAGTATTATTACTGTGCCAAAAAATTAAAAAATCCTAAAAGGTACTCGTAAGAAGTAATTAGTAGCATTGTATAGCTTTTATTAGTATGACTTTTAAAAATCACTCTATATAAACAAGATTTTAAAGTAGGTAAACCTTTTTATTAAGGACTAATAACGTATCCGTGCCACGTGCGTGTCGATTTCGTAATAACACAAATATTTAATTAAAACATGGCGCCAACATGTTACAAACAAACAAATTAATTTACTTACTTGTTATATTAAGCAACTAATTATATTATTAATTGCCCTAAAATTACATATTTTAGTTAATTATATTATGGTTTTTAGTATTATATCAGCTACTTTCAGAGGCGGCTTTTATTTTAAGTTTTTTAATATTTTACCCCAAATCTTATTATACTCACTACTTAAAATCTCATTAAATTCCAAACATCAGGCTACAAATAGAACTTATTATATAATAATGATTGTACCTCGGACGTTTATATCGTGCAAATAACTAAACTTATTCACTTATCCACTTTCATACGATCTTTAATATTACTGACTTTACCGTGTTTGGGTCAGATTTGACCTAGTAATGATAACCACCTAAAATTGCATCAAAAGTGATGATAGTATTTAATGGTCTAACAGAATAAGTAGTACGCTCTACGAGTTGTAGAATCGGAAATTAAGCTACGTCTTTTGCACTACAGATGTTTTATTGCTTTTGTTTCTTGAGAGTCGCTTACAACGGTTCACAAATACATGCGGTACATAATCAGTTTTGGCTTAACTCTGTCTCTGAGCACTATTTTTCACTACCAGTTGCACTTGCACTATGACTTCCCTCCTACGCTTTTTCACTTTTAATATTTCCGAAATTCAATATAACTCGACTCTACCGCCCTTTATAAATAAAGAAATTTCTAGTAATCAAAAATTCTAATCTGGCTGGTCTAGTAATCTCAATTCCTTTCTGGAAAATCTTTTGTCCCTCTGTCACTCACGGCAATTTACAATTAACAGCTCTTGCCGTTAATTATATGTTGTGTCAACTAAATGTCCTTATATGACTACTGTCTTAGGATTTACATAATATATTAAGCACTAGCGACTCACTCTCGCTTCGCTCGGGTTCGTCCCTAGGTACGTTACTCATATCAATATTATAAATGTAAAAGTGTGTTGGTTTGTTTTATGTATATACTAGCGGAACACACGGCTTCGCTCGCGCTAAAACTACAAAAATATCTCTAAAAAGGTAGGTTTCATACAAACTTTTATCCTCTATTTTATCCCCTTATTGGATGAATTTCGATAAATGCTAAAACACGTATTTAATAATTGGTACTGAAGAGTATTAATACCAAGTTTCAAGTAATTCTGATCACAAATATTTTTTTTGGTTTGTATTGTAACGTGTTTAATCCCGTAGGAATAAAAAAATCTTCCGCGGTAAAAAGTAGCTTATGTCACTCTCCAGCCCTCCAACTATCTTCGCACAAAAAATCATGCCTCATCATCATCGTTTCGACGTGAAAGAAGGACAAACTAACAAACACACTTTCACATTTATAATATTAGTACGGATATATAGCTATGACGAGTTGTTGTGCGTCATATTACATCGTGTTTTCCCGTGGAAATGAGATGATCTCCCGTGTTAAAAAGTAGCCTATGTCACACTCCAGCCCTCCAACTATCTCCATACAAATATCACGCCAATACGTTACTCTGTTTCGAAGTGAAAAAAGGACAAGCACACCTTTACATTTTTAAATAATATTAGTATGGATGCTTTAGACAAGCCATTATAAATTATAATTTGTTTTGTAAAGACGTTACACACATTCCACTACGCAAGAATATTAATAATATGGGAAGTTTAAAAAAGAAAAAAATTATATTCCAATCATAGGAGGGCGCAACATGCACTATTACGATGTTATTTTACAGACATAATATTTTGTATTAAAGTAAGACTAAAAAAAATAAACAGCGAATCAAACATAGAGCACTAAAAATAAACCTGCCTTCAGTAAAAAAATATACTTTGAATGTAAGCAATATATAACTAGCAGCAAAGGGTAAGCTAGCTTTTGCTGCTTTAAATCAAAAAGAGATTACGATTTTATTTAGAAGCATGTATTACTTCTAAACCAATCTATTACCATTAATAAAATACATAAAAACCTTTCCTAATTACCATGAATCTTCATAAATCACGAGAATCACGAAACGAATGTAAAGTGTCCGAAGGTACAAAGCTGTACAGATTTATGTACTATATAAATCTCGCCACACAAACAAAATTGTTAACTAAAGTTCTAGCTTAGCATTGAAAGTAAAGAATGATCTGGTGACTTTTTTCTATTGATAAAACCATGTGATAATCGAAATGCCGAAGTCTAAACATTACTTGTAGTAAAAACAAGCAAATAAAGAAAAATAGTTGTGTTTTTATTTTTACAATTAACTGAAACATTACACGTCTTCAAATAGCCATTCGCGGATATATAAAAATAATAAAATAATATAAAACGCTAAATAGTTTATTGCGATTTATAACCTTTTATAGGTGTGTGTGCCTATTTTAAGGTCCCACTTTCCTTTTAATACGAGGGGGATCAGGCCATCCCGCGCACGGCCAAGTGCTGGCGGACTTTACATAAGTCTTTCAAAAATTTGCTAAGTTTTTTGAGACATGCAGGTTTCCTCAGGGAACCTGTGTGCGCGTATAGGGGAGTTTTACTGGAATTTATAAATGAAAAATTAAAACTTTTATGACTGAACAGCCGCAGTCTTACGATTTATTAAGAAAAATAGAAATTTAAAATCACCCTCTGTGCTACACATGACAATATAAAACGACGCCTGACAGAAAAAAAGAGCATTACGTTGGTTATGTTATTCAATCAACTTAAAATAGCTTAATGGTGCTTCAACAACCTGCATGATGATATTGGAAATGATTCGCACATGAGAATATTAGAGGTGCAAGATTTGAACCTACTTCACTTGGTTTTCCCAGCAAATGCTTTACTACTGGACTACCACTGTCGTTTTTTGTAGGTAAAGGTAAAACAAAATCCTTTAATATTTTTTTATTGACATACCATGCAAGGGAAATAAGGAATAACTAGCTAAAATAAATATACGAAAAGTAATCAAAGCAATGAATAGTAGGTTTAAAAAGAATGTTTTATAGAAACTTATACAAAGTTCATGATATTAGTATAAATATTAAGACAATCATGGCATTTCCAAATAGCGTAGTAGCAAAGTCGCAATATAATATATTTGTACTGATAAAATTTCAAATTGATAAAAATCTCAGTAAATTCTTTTAGTATAATGGAGTCTCTCCTACATAAAGAGCCCGGAGACAAAAAAAACTCATCACTTATTTCATGAATCCCATGGTTTTATTTTTTTATATTAAAATACACTACACAATATATTGAACACATTATATTGTCTAATTAAAATAAGTTAAGCAAATTCATAAAATATCTTGAAAATGAATGTTAATTAGGCGACTTCTTTCTTGTTATCAATATAATTTTATATTTGACTAGTAACAGACGGACAGACAGGCAGAAAGACAGACAGACAAAAATTCTAAAAACTATATTCAGACTCTATATCAATAATAATGTTTATTTCAATAGGATTTTCTAGAAAATATTTAATGTACAGATTCGGCTTAGTTACAATTTTATTATATGTGTAGATTTTAAATATGGCTTAACCTAAAGCTTAAACGTTAAGCATACAGATAAAACAAAAGTAACGAAATATATTTTTGTATCCTATACATGTCTAATATACATACATACCTGTGCATTCACGTGGAATCCATTTGTTCCAAAAACACAGAAAGGCTTTTATTTTATTCGCATGATCTGCTTTAACAAAAGTTGAACATAAGTAAAATAAGTTAGACAACGTCCTGTCGAATAAATCATGAGATTTACATGAAAGTCTTATTAAAAAACCTTAATTTGTAATTTAAGAACTAAAAATAAAACATTTTTCGTGATCAATCACCTGCAAGGAGAGAAAAGTTTAAATTCTAAAAAATATCTAGATAAGTTACTAACGGTGAGAGTGATAGAAAAAAAATGAAATAAATTTCTAGCGTTCAATATGAGGTGAAAGATGTATAATTTGAGACATAATCATTTCATATCATCGATCTAATTTGATTTTCGAGTGGATTGCGGAGCGCTTCAATAGCTTCTAATAAACCCTTTGATTTAGTCTCATTTAATTTGGTTTGACCAATCCAATACATTACACTTAATGATGAGGGTCTGATGATAAAGGCAGGAAGTAGATAAATTATTCTAGAAAAATCTAAGCTATAATTATTGATAAATGTTCCTAAAAGCCTTACTTATAAATTATAATTATTGTTACAGGTATATATAAGAGCAAAATGTGAAGAGCACGGTCATGGAAGAGAGTTGTATTAACTGCAGCTTGGAGCTGAATAACAGCTTTTTCTTCAACGAAACAGGAAATGTCACACTCATCAACAAATTTTATTTCTATCAGGTAGCGTACAATACTGATCCTACTAATATTATTATAAATGTGAAAGTTTGTGAGGATGTATGTCAGGATGTGTAGAGGTATGAATGTTTGTTACTCTTTCACGCAAAAAATACTAAATTGATTTTAAAGAAACTTTACAATATTATAGCTCATACATGACAATATTACAAAGGCTACTTTTTATCCCGAAAAAATGTACGGAATAGATTTGATTTTGTTTTTCTGGAGGCGAAGGAAAGATAACCTTTTCTTAAAATGTCGAATAACAATATAATCATGAAACTTTTTAAAATTGTAGAATATAATTATTATTTCCCAATAAGTCCATCAAGACAGATAGACTTGCCGCTTTTGATTCTCTAAAAAAATCTTACGTTACAATGTGCTCAATACATGCCAATACATGTTATAAGAAAAATATGTATATACATTTAATATGCAAAAAGTTATAATTTTATGAGCGGCTGTTTTTTAAACACCTGTAAGACATTTTAATATAATTTATTAATATAGTAGCGACTCACCCTCGCTTTGCTCGGGTTCGTGCCAAGGTACGTTTTAAATTAAAATGGATATAGTATGTGTCCTTGAGTGATAGACATTTTTTTTTTAACATTGGGAAATGCATTTACGCACGAGGTGTGGGACTCACCGTCGTAATAAAGCCAGTACTACCCACTAAAACCCAACAAAACCTTCCCCCGTCTTAATGGGGCGTCGCAGGATCGCTTACGCATTCAACTACGACGCCCCGACGGCAGGTCTGCCAAAGCAGACCACAACAACCACGGGGTTGCTCCAAGGTCCACTCTGCTATCAGAGAAGTACCAGGAGCAACCGCATGGTACACCGCCCACCAAACAGGGCCACCTCCCACCACCCACCGAAGTGGGCCACCTTCCTGTGCGTTTCTTGGCTTCGCGCCCGGTTGGATAGCCGGGCACTACTGAGCCCCCCCCACCACGACAAGGTGAACGCACGTTGGGGGGGTAATAGACATATGCCAACCCGGACTTTTCTGTAGACCTATATAAGATACAAAATTCCACCATACATTATTTTGTTATATCTCAAAGGGTTTAAGGCAGCGTTTTCGTTGAAAGTTCCCAGGCGGCTTATTTTTTTCCGACACCTCCAAGAAATATCGTTATATTCTTCACTCTATCTATTAAAAAAACCGCATCAAAATCCGTTGCGTAGTTTTAAAGATATTTTGTCGTAACGAGCTCAAGATAAGCAAATTGTGCAAAAAAAATCTACTATATGTGTAAATTAAAGAAATTTAAAAATTATATAAATAAGAAACAAAATTACTATTCACTTTCATGCATTTTAATTTCAATACAAAATATTATAGTAGTCTTGGAGATTCTTAAACATATTAGCTTACTGCCGACCCGTAGAGAGACTAAACTATGAGTCTAGACTTTCTGTATTCTAATCTTACAGTAATTGTTACATATAAACGACGTGATATTCATTAAGAAGTTACTTATTAACCTTTCAGGGCCTTATTATATAGCTTTATTAAGTGCTTTATGAAGTACAAAATTATATACACCTGTATTAATTTTGTACTTAGGTTTACTTATCTATTCTTGTGTCTTATATAACAGATTTTTCGTGGAAAAAGATTTAATTTTGAGGGTGAATATTATAAGAGAATCGATCGTGAGTTTCATTCATGCACTGGACAGTATACCATATTAACACAAAGTAAAAGAACAGTCTTTTTAATCCTACAAGAAATCGAGTGCCCGCTTAAACTATATCTATACATATAATAAAGTTGTAACCAAGTCGAATACATTAAATAGTTTTTGGAAAATCTTATTGAAATAAAGTCCGAATCTATAGTTTTTAGAATTTTTGTCTGTCTGTCTGTTTGTAACCGCATCATGAAAAAACCACTGGACAAATTTTGATGAAATTTGGTATGATGGTAGCTGGTTATCCGGGTCAACATATAGAATACTTTTTACCGCTGGAAAATATCTCATTTCTGAGAAAAAATACAAAAACTGAATTGTAAGTGTATACTAATATGTAAAACCTAAGAATTTGGTCTTAGGTCACCTGAACGCGGGCGGAGCCGCGGGCAATGCTAGTCTATACATATAATAAAATTGTAACCAAGTCGAATCTGTACATTAAACAATTTTTGGAAAATCTTATTGAAGTAGACATTATTATCGATATGGAGGACGAATCTATAGTTTGTCTGTCTATCTGTGACGGCATCACGGAAAAACCACTGAAGGGATTTTGATGAAATTTAGTATGACGACAACTGGTTATCCGAGTCAACGTATAGGAACTGCGGGAAAATATCTCATCTCTGAAAAATCTATACTAAATGTTTAAACGTAAGTAGGGACGAACCCGAGCGAAGGAGTGTTTCGCTAGTACTCGTATAAAAATGAACTACTGTCCTTTGGTAAGTGCATAATTTAATTACGATATGAACGATTTAGCTTTTTTTTAATTCTTGATGTTTTGAAATGTTCGTAATAGTCCAGTTAAGTAGTAAGTAAGTCACCTTGGAAGTTGGGAAATCCAAGAGCAAGTTACTTTTTTTCTATACAATTTTTGTATGACTATCTATACTAATATTATAAAGAGGTAAAGTTTGAGAGTTCGTGAGATTGTGAGTTTGTGACATTGTAGGGGGTTCTCTGGATCTACTGAACCGATTTAGATGACATTTGGTAAGAAGATAGTTTAAGACCCTGGAAAGGACATAGGATAATTTTTATCCCGGAAATCACTCCTTAAAGGGCTGAAAATGGGTATGAAAGTCTGTATTGGGTAGCAAGGTAGGGACGAACCGAAACCGAAAACGAAGGTCAGCTAAAATAAAAGAAAATGACGTTCTCACGGCATAGATAAAAGAATTCTTTAGGCACAGGATTTAGTGAGGTGTAGAGCGAAGGCTAGATTGTGATCTTACATATACCTACTTTTATATTATGACACACATTATCAATTTTTTTGAAATAAATTATCATATGAAGTATGTTAAAAATGTATAGGTAATTTACTTCTAAAAACATTAAATCATTTAATTACATATATTATACGTTATACTATAAAAGGTCCTACAAGCTGCTACACATCTCGTGTAACAACCGTTGATTCTTATTATGCGAAACGCGTCGCGCTTTAAATTTACAACGGAAACCCATTAACGGTCTAGGTTATTAAAATTCTTTGTTAACCGCTGAGAAAACAGCATCACCCTCATTTAGAGGGATCGTGATGTTATATTGCATGTTTGAAATAAAAGAAAATAATGTTTCTTTTTATTTATATATTTCTTTTATATCTTTATTCTATCTTATTCTTCTTTTATTCTTCTATAAATTATTATTCTATATTATTCTTAAATCTCTATTAAATTTTATAGGTCTAAATAAAGCTTAAGAAACGATACTTGAAACTAATCAAACTGAGAAGGAAGTTTGTAGTCCGTTACACACGTACGTCAGAGTGTGGAGTCAAACGTTTTTAATGGGTATCCTTATTGTTACATGAGATAAATTAGCTAGCGACTTGTCTTCCTTCCCATAGCGTAGTGAGTTTTGGTGATTTTACTTTTAACTTATTACTAACTAAAATTCTAAGGCCAGATTCAGTATTCTAATCAAATGTTTAGCAATGTTTTGATTAAGTATCCAGATAATGTACTTACGTAAAAAAAATCATATAAGTGTGTGATAGGCTGCTGTGTAAGTGAATATCTACTATAAACGCTAGATTTTGGGACAGAAGTTGAAAAAATAAAAGTTAAGGGGGGTTGCAGTACACAAAAGTTTTTTAACGTTTAAATTTTAAAATCAACAAATAATAAAAAGTTGACTTTGCAATTATAATACTAGTGGAATTCTGATATAGATGTTTTCTTATTTGGTTCTAATTTCATACTGATTTTTTTTTATTTAGAGCGCGCAGCTCGCTGTGCTATGGATATTGTTGGTGGCGATCGTGGCGGGCAACGCGACGGTGGTGTTGGCACTATTTCTCACCAAATCACGAAAAAGTCGGATGAGCTTCTTTATAATGCAACTTGCGATCGCAGGTATTTAATATTAATTACATAATTTGTTTATAAGAACACTTCAAAATGTACACAATTACAAAACCTTACCTTATATACTATTCTGGTAAAACTGTCTGTAGGTCTGCCAGTTTAATTTAGTACCTTCTAAATTTTTATTTCTTAATAAGTTTAGTAAAAGAACCCTTCATCTCGGTTTTCAGGTGTTACACTGCTCATTTATTCAATATTTCACATTTTCAGTCAAGCAAAACACGAACAGTCGCAGTTTTCTTACAGCAATACTAAATAAGCATTAAAGTTTATTTGGTTTTCATGAAACCATTAAGCATGTTTTCTGAAGCACAATGGATGTGTAAATGATTTTTGTACAATATGAGCTTAAAAATTATTTAAAATTTATTAGACTCCAATATTCTCGCAGTAGTAAAAGCTCCATTTATAATTGTAATTTATTTCGTTTTACAAGCTTGCTTTATATTCAATTAGATTTCAAAATGAATTTACTTGCCTTATTTGTTACAGATTTGTGGGTGGGCCTAATAAGTGTTCTACCAGATCTAATACAGCGTATAACGATTTCGTGGCTCGCTGGCTCTATAGCGTGTAAATTAATGAAATATTTACAGGTAATAATAATTTTAATATCTTAAAATCTTGGGTATAGCAAATTTAATTTAATTTAAATTCGTATACTCTAGCTTTCATTTGATAAAGATTTTCAAAAGTATTATCTATTTTGATTATTTGATATGAAAATTTCAAGAATATTTTCCACTAAATTGAATAGATGAAGATATCAAATAAAGAACACTAGAGTTATTTGGAAGCAAACACTTTAGATATAGTAACGGTTAGAGAAAACAAACTGAGAGCAAGGCAAGTGCTTTATTACTAAATGTTGATAGAAATGATATTAAAACAAGATTATACAACAGATTACAGATCTACTATTATATACTACTAATTTTATAAAGGTGAAATTTTGTACGTTGGCATGTCCATTATTCATTTAGCAACAAAATAAAATATTCATATCAGCCTGATTATTGAAGAGCAATGTTTTATTGGCCACTTTATCCCAGGTGCAAAATTTGATTATCTATATATAAATAGTCAAAGACAAAACAGTCTAATGCCTTTTTTTCCTGTTTGTCGCCCGATTTTCTTTATTTTTTGTTTAGTAGCTATTGAAGAACTTTAGTGCTATGAATAAGAATATTTTGAAAATAGTTGTTTTATATGGATAGGTAAATTCTATTCATATATGTTTTCTTCAAATTTTCTATAGTTGTCGAATTTCGACCACTAGGCGAACACTGGTAAAGATAAAAAGAGGTCGCCTGACAGTAGTATATACTATTTACGGGTACTTTAAAGCGCAGTGAAGAAGTATCGAGATTAACATGAAATATTTTTTTAAAATAATTACGTTTGAAGTTATAACTATTTAAAACCATCAGTAATTAGCCTGGAAAATTAGCTTTTAGTGGTTTTTCTTTTTTGAGATAGTCTATCAAGCCAAAATATCAATATCGAATAAAAATTGGCAAAGCAAAGATGGCACGTAATATACACACAATAAAAAAAAACGTTATTATAATCGAATTGAGTGCCTCCTACATTTCAAATTCGGTCAAAAACTATAAGGAAACATTTACTTTGAAGAACTAAGAAATGTAGAACATTTATTTTAGTATTTATATTTTTAACAATTAAAAATGAAAATGTTGGCAAATTTCATAAAAAAACTTATTTAGTATGTAATACTCGTCACATGCTGCATGACTGTTACACAACTTATTTCTTCAAAAAAGACCCAAACTTTATAGTTGCTGCTTATTTATTTCATAATTAAGTATATTTGTAATTTTCTTTATTGTAAATAAATTTGTTACTATTTAAAAAAAATATTTCAATATTCTTTTAATAATTTCCTTAAACTCATTATTATTTTAATAACTTTAAGTATTTTTACAGGGTGTAGTTACATATTCCTCCACTTACGTTTTAGTCGCACTAAGTGTGGACCGCTGCGATGCAATCACGCATCCCATGAACTTCACTGGAAGCTGTAAGTAGACGAAAATATTTAATTTAAAGTTATATAAAGCTTTTTTTAATAATTATAAAAAGATACGTATTGGTATATTTCAATATAAATAGGTAAAGACAAGAAAATAATACAGGGCGTATTTGATGTGAAACATCTATTGGCTTGCCTTGGTAGTAAAACCGACTCGTATGCCGTCACGGCAAACGGCATGACGCTCAACTATTTCTATATTGATTTTATAAAAAAAAACTATTTTTCTTTATTATACTCAATAAATTATAGTCTAACATTATTGTAGATGTTTCACATCTGCCGGGCGTCTTGTGATGGCCAACTTTTTTCTCAGATTTGTCAACAGATTCTGTTGTTCTTAGTAGCTATTAACGAGCTTTAGTGTAAACGATAAAAAATTATTATGGTTGAGTTTCAACCACAAGGACATAGTAAATTAAAATTTCTTATCTTAATATATAGTATGGCCGTTCATAAATTAAAATTTCAATTAATTTCAATACTTAAATATTTGTGAAATCTAATAGCTTAAACTGATAGAAAATATGTATTAGATTTATAATTACGTTACGTGTCAATTAAAGTTTTATACTGTTTCCAGGGCGCAGGGCACGTGCTCTTATTATTGGCGCGTGGTTTCTAAGTTTTCTCTTCTGTGTACCGATGTTATTTTTATTTGACGAAGCGGATATAGAAGGTCTGTTTGTTCATTTAAATAATATGTTATGAATTATGTTGTTTTAAAATTATAATGCATGCCATTTAAATATTATTCTCTGATTTAACACTTTGCAATTACATACTGAAGATCATAATTTCATTTTATTTTCATTAAAATATTAAGTTAAAATTGAGTTATTAGTGATTATTTAATTATTTTTTTCTATATTTTTTTATTTATTAGGTATAGTATTTTCTATAAAACTATCTGAAATGTAAGAATCTGTGTTATTAAAATAAATGAGTTCGTAGGAAATATCTGTGGAAAATAAATATAAAATATTATTAAAATATGGTTTCTCTTTGACTCTTCTCATGAAAATATACATTTCGTGCAAGTAGTGTCATCTTCAAGAACTGACTCCATTGACCATCTTAAAATTTAATTTAAATTAAAACGTACTTGTAAAACGAACTTTATTTTACAATGGAATTCAACCTATGAGAAACGAGACCTAAGAGAAATCTTAGTGTCTATTTAGAGTTGCAAAAAATCTTTGTTATACAAATACCCAACACCATAGCTTATAATATATTGTTAAATTATGTTTTTTCTAATATGTATATTAATTAATCAATTGATAAATTCATATCCAAGGTACTCTACAATGCTGGTCAAGTATCAATGAAACACAGTGGAGGATATGGATGACAAGTGTCTTTCTGTCACTTTTTGTAGCACCAGCTCTCACGATATCAGCTTGTTACGGCGTTATAGTTGTAACGATACGGCAAAAAAGCCGTAGAGTATTGGGGAAAAGGGCGGCAGCTACTCGACAATGTAAGTATTTAAAAAAAATGTGAAAGAAATCTGAGCATTTATGTGTTTAGTCTAGTAAATACGTTTAGAAATCGAATTTTTGCAAAAGACTAAAGGCGAAGGCATAAAAAAATAAATTATTAAATACATACAATACGTAAAGTTACACAAAAGGCACTAGAGAAGTTTATTTCAAAATTTTGTATGAAATAATATTTCAAAACTAATAGGAAATCATTTAAGACTAGAAAATTGATGTTTTAGACTTGAAGCTATTTTAAAATATGAATATCGTTTAGTCTATCATATGTAGCCAGAAATTAAAATAAACGTTTATTTCTCAAATAATTATTTAAAAATTTTGAAACAAGAGAAATTTTTTTTAAATATATGTTAATAAGTATTTACATAAAAAGGTTGAATAAATTCTAAAAAGATCTTTTGAATTTAAGCATATACGAGATTAAAGTACCAAAATTTTCTTTTTTAACGTTATATTTTCAACTTATACTAACCTTATAGGTTTTAAAATCACTAGACCTTTCTTTATTAAATTTGATGTAATACTTGAAACTTTTAAATTGTTTCAAACACTTAGATCACAGTTTAGCTTTACAACCAAATGTAGGTTAAAATAATATATAGGATGTTTTTTTTTAAATTTTGTGTTTGTATATAGCACATTGGTTCCATCTTAATAAGTGATTAAACATGAAAATAAAAAAACAGGAACACAATAAAAAAAAATGTTATACTTCTCTTATATAGTTCTTGTTAGCAAGCATGAATATGTAACAGACATACGTATACACACGCACACATACGCGCGCGCGTACGCATATCCAAATTTTCGCATTTTTAAAAACCAAATTCTTAGGCTGTACATATTAGTATACTCTTACATTGCAGTTTTTGTATTTTTTCTCAGAAATGAGATATTTTCCCGCGGTAAAAAGTATTATATATGTTGACGCGGATAGCCAGCTATCACCATACCAAACATCAAAATCCTTCCAGAGGTTTTTCTGTGATGCGGTAACAGACAGACAGACAGACCGACAGACAAAAATTCTAAAAACTATAGATTCGGTTTCTGTATCGATAATAATGTTTATTGCAATAAGATTTTCCAAAAATTATTTAATGTACAGATTTGGCTTAGTTAGAATTTTATTATATGTATAGATAAGTATCATCATAATAGTTATCATACAAGTATGTATAAATTATAACGCTACAAGCCTCCGAATCGAGGAAAACAAATTAGAAGTCACTAAATAAATCGTGAAAATCTTTTATGGCTTGTGAGGATATTCTTAGGGTATCTTACACATCTCATCTTTATAGCCACTTATTTATCAAAAGACCACTTGAAAGGTCTATTGGCATAATATGATTTTACTTAACACACTAATAGGAATAATAATAAGAAAGGAGAACCATTACAATACGTTTGTCATTTTTGTAGAAAAAATAAACTACTACGAATTACACAAATAGATAAACACGAAATTAATCTTTACTATGAAAAAATGGCCTTCTGAATCCTGATCGAACTTTACCACGGCCGACCTCACTCAAACTAACCAACGACGCTGTAGATATTATGACAGACGAGAGTAATGGGACGAGAGTGTAACCAAGGCCAGGACTCGAACCCAGAACCTTATAGTCTACAGCAGTACATGCTAGTTGTTATGCCAACGAAGAAATAAGTATCCATAACACAAGCATCGTAGCTTACCATGGAATTAGATGGTGCTGTGTGTTAATGTCCCAACATATTTATTTTAGGAAGAACTAGAACAAAATATCAAAGTTTTTTTGCATAGAAATAGTTAATAGGCCATAAGTAACTCTCGTGGAATATAAGTATATTGCAAAAAGGCCCGAGCTAAAGGAAAATGTTGAGAAAAGAAAGGAAAAATGTTAATATGGAAGTATCTTATGAAATTTACGAACCCATTTATTTATAATATTTGCGAGCTCCATTCTAGTAAAAATAGGAAAATTCCTATGGATATAGTCACTCAATCCTCAAAATATTTGCATGGAACCAATTTAAAATATACAAACAAGAATTAGAATGAAGTTCAGACCCTCGTTATTTCGTTATTCAACACACTCCGAATCGCTGTTGATATGTGTACTTACGGTATTAAATAAAATGTTTCAATTTTAAGTATAACATCTTAGGAAATATTTGCTACGAGCTACCAAGAAAATTGATATCTAAATTATAATCATACATCTATTTTCTTCAAAAGAATGAAGCAAATTTTATTAATAATATCAGATTACTTAAATAATTGTTAGGTTTCTTTGAAAAACATAACCAATTACGAAATCAAAATTGTACGTCAAAAATGAGGTGAGAGAATCAAATGTTGACTTAATATTTGATAAAATTATGTTCAAAAACTGATACGAGTACATAAACTACCTATACAATGATATTAGTTTATGGGTTCAAATTGGCTCGTTACACTACACAAAATACACTTGTTTATACTTGTCATTATATCGTTGGTTTATTATCTAAATAGATATTATATAAATATTATAAATGCGAAAGTCTGTATGTCTGTTTATATGTTTGTTGCTTCTTCAGCTGTACATAGGTAGACTATGTATGACCTAGTGTTACATTCTCCTATAATCCACCCGAGTAAAGCGCGTAAGTTTGTAGTAGGACCTATAAATATTTTGTTTCCGTAAAATTTAATATTTCCATTATTTAAAAAAGGTAAATTGGAACTGACATTGTTTTTCTTTACAGATAGTGACGATTTGGATAGCCGCCGCGCGAGCAGCCGCGGAATTATACCGAAAGCGAAAATTAAAACTGTCAAGATGACATTTGTAATTGTGTTTGGTGAGTAAATAATCGAATTATATTTCTATCCATTTTCTACGTTATTGTATACTTTTTAGGTATTCGCAGATTTTTTTTTCTGCAATGATTAAGTAGATTTTTTCTTTGCTCAGTTTTTAAATTTTTTAAAAAGTCATATAAAATATTCTAATAGTCCACATAATTAGACAGTGGTAGCCCAGTGGTACCGCGCTAGCTTGGTAAACCCAGTGGAGCGGGTTCAAATTCCGGGTTTCGCACCTCTCATATTAATATTATCAAGTGTGAATCATTTTCCAACATGATTAGCACTTACGATAAAAGAAAACATCGTGAGGAAACCTGCATGTCTAAGAGAACCTAGCAAGTTATCGAAAGACATGTGAAATCCACCAACTTGCACTTGACCAGCGTGGTGGACTATAGTCTAATCCCCCTCGCATTGTAAAGAGGCCCATGCCCAGCAGTGGGACGTTAAAAAAAGGCTGAGTACACATCACATAATTATATTACATTTGAATAATATTACACAAAATTTGGAATACATATGTCAGGACATTAATACTCAACACCATCTAGTTCCATGGTAAGCTAGGCTTGTGTTATGGATACCAGATAGTTGATACATTATACATACATAACTTTTAAATACATACATATTATAAATATAAACACCCATGACTGGAGTACAAACATTCGTGCTCAGCACACAAATGAATGTCCCCAGCGAGACTCGAACCCGCGACCGCTGGCGCAGCAAGTAGTCAATACATATGTGTCCATATATTCATATTTTCAATTGAATATAACAATTAATTTTTCAAACTAAAAACCATAAGCGATGAAAGCAAAAAGTCCATATATTTACAAAATACATAATTTCTTTACGTAATTTATGATGTTTTAACAAAATGCTTGTACATTTCAACAAATCATAATCGATCAAACATCAAATCGTTCATAACGACATATTTTTATGCTTCAATCGACTCATTTCATATTTGCATTTACGCAATGGAGCCATGCAAATATTTAGTGAAAATTTAACAATTGACTTTTAGCTTCGCTACTTTTGTTCTCTTATGGTGATGATAGCGTGCAAAAATTCCGATATAAGTCAAGTAATTTTATGAGTTTGTATACAACAGGTTAAATTAGAACCAAAATTATTTTTTGTGATAGTATAATATTATGCTTGTATATGAATGTATGTATGTACGTACACTGTGTTATGTACAATGTCTCGGACATAAGAGCTTATAGACGGAGTCCGCTAAAATAAATGACGAAGCCAAAAATTAATCCTTTAGTCCGAGATGTACTATGTTTATAGGTATGAATAAATATTATATATACTCAGTGTACTTAACCCATGGACAAAGCCGGGCAGGTCGCTAGTTTAATATAATACATTTAATATTGTCATACAGTTTAATATAATTAATTAAATTTTAACATCATTATAATCATAATTTAACGTCTCAATAGGAGTTTCGTTGCTCGCCTTTATACGAGAGGAGATTAGGTTGTGCAAGAAGCGAACATACTCGTATTTCATCACGATGCTTTCCTTTCACAAATGCGAGTAGTCTTGATGAAAATTATTTGTACATAAAAATCTCAAAGTTGCAAGACCCAGGGTATAAACCCCCTTCACACAGCTTCCCAAGCGAGTCAACGACCACTAGGCCATAACATAATATAATTATTATTTTATTACCAATAGCCCCTCTTTCGTAAGTACGTCATTAAAGAACCAAACCGTTTATATTTACACATTAAAGTATTTGTTTCGGTATATTTGGGTCAATACATCGTATATGTCAACTACGGCTTACAAAACATCGTACCCGCCACGATTTATATCGCGATGGATACATAAAATAGGTACAATGACACTTTCTTCACTGTGAAAAAGTTGACGCCGACATTCTGAATTATTGAATTATCGAACGCCAAATCTATTGAAAAAACCAAATGTCTAGAAATCTCAGCGTATTTCGTAAATTGGTTTTATTTTTGTGATCTATTACATAAAGAGAATAATATAATATATTATGTAGGTATATATTTAATTTAATTATTTTTCTAAAATTTCTGATATCATAAATAAAAAAATAAAATAAAGATTAAAAACCTATAAGTAATAAATAATTAAAATGGTTTCCAGTAATTTATATCTTCTATAAAAAAAATAAACGCCGCGCTGTTCGTATTTTTAAGAATAAGAATTTTAGGAAAAACTATATGGAAATGTAGCCGATAAATTGAGAAATTCGTGGAAAAACTGAAAGTGTCTTTTTCTATAAGAAATCTAAGCCAGCCAGCTTGTAAATTATAAAATCAATAACAGATTAATGTACAATATGAAACCCCTTGTTCGTTAAAAACCATACTCAAAAAAAATACAGCCGAATTGAGAACCTCCTTTTTTTTGAGAAAGTCGGTAGACAATTAAAAAAACTCAACACGTACTTCTGGCTGCCTGTAATTATACTATTACTATACGCTACTGTACTAACATACTACTGTATGGTATGTTCCAAAACGAATGAAGTGAGTCCGAACCCTAAGAATTTACTAGTAGCTTTTAAAGAAGCCAGTGTGTCCGCCAACCCGCACTTGGCCAGCGTGTTGGACTATGGCTTGGTCCCCATCTCATTGAGGGGAAACCAGGGTCCAACAGTGGGACGTTAAAAAGGCTGAGTATCACTACTTAGATCCAGTCTCCATAAATATCAAATTACTGTATTCCAGAAATTTTAGTATATATATATAAATATATATATATATATATATATATATATATATATATATATATATATATATATATATACCAAAAAATTTTTAACAGATTAACTGTACGCAAAATAGACACAATAGTTAAACAATCGAAATGTTCAAATATGACTCATAGGACAGGGAAACGGTTAAGGTAAGACGTCTTATATGGACTCTTCGCCACTGCTGTATTCTAATTTATCAATATTTACAATACAATCAATAGTAAAATCAATCGACTTTCAAGTATCGATTACTTGTGGGGCTATTAAGATCATCATTCACTTGCTACGGGATTGAATTTGCTACACGAAATTTTTCCACAATATACTAAAGACTTTAGAGGCACGTACAGACACAAACGGATACCCTTTAGGTATTTAAATATTATAATTATGTTATAAAACAGCACATCTAATATATGAAAACCATAAATTAAAAAAAATCCACTTTGTTTAATACATTTACATACAAAAATGCATAGTAACACGATTTTTATGTCTAAACCAAAGCTCTTAAAGTTAGTTTAAAAACATGCTACATGAAGAGCGTAAAACGACGATAAAAACCTTTTATAGCCCGTCCATTACTGTTAAGTGGACAAAATTGCCATTCTTCAAGCTTCATGCATGAAAATTTTTAACATATTAATTTGATACAAGATGTTAAGATGGCACATGTCATTGAACTGTAAAATAAATTATTCAGTTTTTACAACATTAAATTAACTTAGTTATTATCGTAATTAAATTCTAATACTACGGAAGAGTTTCTATGTGAATGGGTGTATGTATGTTAGTTACTCTTCACGCTGAAGTATCGAGATGAAAAAGTAAAAAGATGGACTATGATATGGAACAACACAGTGTTGTTAGTGTAGTAACGACCAATTTCACCGTACTTGTTAGATTTTACTAAATATAACGATATTTAGTAAAATCTAACAAGTTAAAGTAACGTAACGTAAGTGTTTAAGTAACAATCTAACGAGATTATGAAATCCTTTTAACGGACTGTCACAAACAATACTTTTTTTTAATGTTGGGAAATAGATTTACGCATACCACCTGTATACTTGTGGTGGTTATATGGGACTCACCGGCAAGCAAGTCCTATTCACTAAAACCCAACCAAACATTCCCCCCCGTCTTTCAAAACTCCCTTGTTCGTGGTGTCGCCGGATCACTGACGCACTCAACCATGGCGCCCCGACGGCAGGTCTGCCAAAGTAGATCACAACAGCCATGGAGTTGCTCCAACGGTCCACTTTGCTATCAGAGAAGTACCAGGAGCAACCCGCAAGGCACACCGCCCACCAAGGTGGGCCACCTCCCAGTACGTTTATTGGCTACGCGTCCAGCT
Source organism: Brenthis ino (assembly GCA_921882275.1). Taxonomy (NCBI): domain Eukaryota; kingdom Metazoa; phylum Arthropoda; class Insecta; order Lepidoptera; family Nymphalidae; genus Brenthis; species Brenthis ino. Next base: position 4,189,992 of record OV170227.1, read on the forward strand.
AGCCTAGTAGCAGGACCCCCAATGACCCTCCCCCTTCCACCACGACAAGGTGAATGCATATTCACATCACACACACCTACACATTCACATTGCAGGGGGGATCACAAAAACCCTGTGCCAAGTTCTCTCAGACTTGCAGGTTTCGTTATGATATTTTCCATCGCCTTAAGACAAGTGGTAATCATTCTGAAAATGAGAAAATGATTCGCACATAAATATACAAAACGTGCGAAACCCGGGATTTGAACCCGCTTTACTTGGTTTTCGAAGCAAACAAGCAACAATGATAAATGTTAGATATAATTTTCAAGTAATATAACAAGCATTAATTATCTACACCTAGAATTAAATTATTTAATGGAATTTGGTGACATTGACCATTAACGTCAAGTAAGTAAGTGATGTCCCGTTTGGCACTAGATGGCGTGGATTTCATTCCATACAAATTCGTGTTAACGTGATTGAATTATAAATTATAAGAGGTACTTAATGCGAATTTTTATGTTGCAAAAATTACACACCGAAAGTGAGGGTGCATAACTAATAATTCAATTTTACGGTTTTTTCGTACATTTTGCGAATACGTGCGCTTTGTACGAGTAATAGACCACCAATCGTCACGTCTCATACCCATAGGTGAGTCTGGAATCTTATAAATTTACAATTTGAATCGTGACTCGACTCCAGGGCCGCAATAGAAGAAATATTTAAACTTTTAACCGCGACATTATTACTTTTACGACGACGCTAAAACGTATTCTCCGTTTTATAATTACCATATTTTATACCAGTTGCTTAACGAGGGTCTTTCGATTTAATAATCTTTGATGAACTCATGGAAAATTTTGAGTATTTACATTAGAAAACCACTTAAGGCCTTCTAGCGCATCTACCTACTGAACTGAAAATTATAAGTTAAAATTTGTTTATTTAGAATAAAAGTTACATAATTAATAAATATTTTGTATGTGTAACACTTGCCTACTAGCTTAAAAAACTGTTTCTAATAAACTCTTCGCTAAAACCCGTTTAGCCGTTACAGCGTAAAGACCAAATTATATCAATCACATAAGTAAATGATTATATATTTTTTGAAAGAATATGTACCTACTTTTTCACAAATATTTGCATTTATTATACAAGATCCCAAAATACTAACACGCTGTCTGATTCATCCATTACACTTATATCATTTTCAACCGACTTCAAAAAGGAGGAGGTTCTCAATTCACCTGTATTTTTTTTTTGTTTTTTTTTTTTTATGTTTGTTACCTCAGAACTTCGTCATTTATTAAGCGATTTTGACAATTTTTGTTTTGTTTGAAAGTTTATACTTCCAGATTGGTCCCATTTAAATTTCAATAAAAAATACCACTCCTAAGGGTGGAAAAATAGCTAATGATGAATTTAACCTACTTCTAATTGTCATATTGACTTGAAACTTTGCAAGTGTTTCCATTTCCGTTGATAGTACAGTGGTTCGGTATTGTTGACCTGATCTGATGGTAAGGCCAGAAGGTGGATAGGTGGAACTCTTCAACGGCTAATAGTAGATACTTTGAGTTTGGGCTTATTTTGTTTGATCTGACAAGCCTAACACGTTAGAATTCTTACTTTGCTACTACTGTCTACACTAAAAAGGAAAAAATAAAAACTTTTTAACAAAAAAATAAAAACCGACTGCACACAAAAGCACTAAAAAGTAAAAAATAATCAAATATTTTCGAAATCGGTGCCAGCCCATAAAAAGCAAAGCACACCGACTTCGAAAATATTTGATTAGGTATGTATAGTAAATGAAAGCTACCAATCAGTTATTTTTTACTTTTTAGTGCTTTTGTTTGAAGTCGTTTTTTTACACAATATTGTCAAATACCAATAATAGTTAATCATTGTTGCCGTACCTTTTCCGTGGACTTTAATATTCGCCTGACGATTTTAAGTTCGTTCAAAAACTGCCAACTAAATTAGAACCTGTGAGCTCTACGTGTAATTGAAATATATTTCGTACAAAATTTGCAAGAAAGTTTTCACTTTTCGTTTTTTTTTTATTACTATCTTTGATGTGTGATGGTGTTGAACATAATTCTTCTCGAAAAACTGACTTTTGATACAGGATAGTATAGCTTTTTAGGAATAATTTATATGAATTTACTTTTTATCTTTTAAACAGTGCAATTTGATAAAAATAAAAATAAAGTGTAATTAAATATTTACTACATAGTGTCACTTCATAAAATTTTCATTTATAAGTCTAAACTTCCGTCACTGTTTCACCTTACTCTATAATATACTCAATGTTAAATTAACTTAATGAGTCAACTGTCAAAAATAAGATGTAACAGTCGATTTAAGTATAGACACACGAGTGATCCTATAAAAGCTTTCTTGTACATTTAGTTTGCTGTTTTCTATTATATTTATTTTTATAATATTTTTATGACCCAGTTTCGTGTATACATTTCCTTTTTACCCGACTGCGCGACGCACAGGAGGTGATGTGTTTATTAGTCTATGTATGCATGTATGTATGTTTATTTCTATATAGCGTTCTAGAGACCAAACGCGTAGGCTGATTTTGATGATTCATACGTCTTTATAAAATGTACTATATAAAAATAGTTAAAAATTAAAAAGGCGTATTTCAGGCGCAAATTTGTGTCTTTTTAGAACTAATTATTAAATGTATTGTACAATTAAGTGATAACAGGGACAACTAAAAAATTAAGGAATTTATGTGTAAACAAACATACAAAATTATAAATATAAAATATAATATGTACATACTACATAGGGTATAACAATACTAATAGTGCTTTTCATTTCAGTATTTGTCCTCTGCTGGTCGCCGTACATGATCTTCGATCTGCTACAAGTATATGGCTACGTTCCAGATACTCAAGGAAATATTGCCATAGCTTCACTCATACAAAGCCTTGCGCCCTTAAACTCTGCAGCAAACCCTGTTATATACTTTATATTTTCTAGCAGGATATTTATCACTCTTAGGTAAATTACATTTTATTTAGTTTATTAGCAGATTTTGTGCATAGTATGACAAATATTAAGTTATAGGAATATCTATCATGAATTATCTATCGATGACACGTTTGGCTCAGTTTGTAGTGACCTTGTACTACTACTTGCTGTGCCAGCGGTCGCGGGTTCGAGTCCTGTTGGGGGCGTTCATTTGTGTGATGAGCATGAATGTTTGTACTCCAGTCATGGGTGTTTATATTCATAACGTGGGATAGATTTGTTTTTGTAAAGCTAGTACAAAATAATTTAGGTATGATTAGCATAATTTAATCAACTTTGATGTATATATTTAAATACAGTAGGTAGAAACGAGAATGTGAATCAATATACAGTATTACAAAATCAACAACTCAACATCAAAAGCCATCCCAACCCAATAATTTATATTCACCGAAAGGATATTCGTATGGCCGAAACGTTTTCTATGACAAATAGCTGCAATGCGAATTTTATACCTCTGGGACTTCAAGAATAACTTTTACTAAGCGGAATCATATTTGACAAGGAAACCTAGACTGGTTTTTATTATACGAATCTTCTTTATCTCGTATTATCTTCGTATTATTCTAGTATTAGCCAATGTGAATAGAATCACTTTAGTTCTACGTGAAGAGCAAGCCTAGTTTTTATAATACTTTCTTAGATTTACACGTATATTTGACATTTTAAATAAAACTATCTTTTCGGATTTTTTCGCAGATTTATTTTAATTTTTGGTTCACGACGTTTCCAGTGCTTTACAGCAATCCTGGTCACGGGAGAGACTAAGGTTTTAGACGTCTCAAAGACAAAAAACAATGTTACAAGCAACATTTTGATTAGTACAATTACAAGTGTTTTAAATAAATCGTTTGTGTTTTTGGTCTATCGGGAAGCTAACACTAGTTCGAAAGGCAGGTTTGCTTAAAACAGACAAAGGGATACTCAATAGCACTTTTAAAACAATTTGAACTAAAATTGACTACCTAATATCTAATAAAATTAAATACATCGTTACTCAGTACTTAAAGTACTTATGTACAATTTTCAGCTAAAATTTCAGTGCTGTATAGAATTGATATCATTTACTTGTATTGTAAATACGAATATAAATCATCAACCGGTAGTTTAGCTCAGCTTTAATAAACAAATCAATTATCCGACCGCATCGCTGTATATCTTGTTGGACTTGTCTTAATTACAATTCTTCCCCGTCTAAGATGCTAAAGTTTCACTACTGTTGATACTGAACATGATTTACGAGAAATTATAAGCTTCCAAAATACATTGAAAATACTTTATTCTAACAGGACTTCATTGAAGGGTGCTTTAAGTCTTTACGATCTTAAAAGTTGTAAAAATTTATAACTGAATTTGTGGCACTCTAGAGATGCCTGTAAAATATTATACAAACATTTCTAGTTGTAAAGTAAAGAGAAAAATAACTTTAAACTCTTTTCAAATATTTCGTCAAAGTAATAATCCCCTTAAATTATTGTTTTATTCCCATACTGTACAATAAGGTCAATTAAGAGCTAGATATCTATTCTCTTAAATCACATAAATGAAAATCTAAATTAATTGGTTGGCTACTAAAATTAAACTATGATCAAACGGTAGACCTTATGCTAACTATAACTTGAGACTTCATCTACACACATACACACATATAATTACACAAACATATACGTACATACAAACATAAATCATGTCATCATAACTCCTTTTCTTTTTTTTTTTTATTTTGTTCTTGTCACTGTGTTTTTTTTGTTTTTTTTAATTAGATATTTGATTTTTTTGCTGTGCTTACTTTTGTTTAATATGTGTAGCATTAAGTTTTTATCATTTACGACACTTGTGAGGTGGACGCTAATAATTGCGACACAGTTTTATACTAATGTAGTTATTATCGTTAAGTTATTTATGTTATACATGTACTGTTTAAAATGAAAGAATAAATAAATAAATAAATAAACTGTAATAAATAGCAATGATCGTGGTCAAAGGCTTTAATATATGTATTTATATACAAATACACTTACATGAAATTTTCACATTATATACTTTATTTTAATAGAAAAATAAACTTATTTTTTTTCCTCTTCGACTAAGCATGCTTATGAAATATTCTTTGTCTCATAAAGTATACGGAATGTAGGATAAAATTCATATAAAAACATGCGAAGCATTAATAATAATATGATAATTTTGGAGACATGGATATAATTGACTTATTTAATCAAATTACACTAGTTGCTGCCTGCGATTTGATGCGATTCTGTGGTGAATAGAAACTTTATGTTCTGATTTACTTGGCTAAACTACGATTCTTAAAAATAAAAATATCCCCCGTGGTGGTCTCTCCCGTGACCATGATTGCTGTAAAGCATTCGAAACATCGGGAACCAACCAAAAATCAAAATAAATTCGCGATAAAATCCGAAATGATAGTTTTATTTTTAAAATGTCAAATATTCGCGTAAACCTAAGACGAAAGTATAATAAAAACTAGGCCTCGTTTTTTAATTCAATTCTATACAAAAAAAACACTATCATAATCTTTCCTGCCGAGAATAAAGGTAGTTAAAAGTGAAGGTGGAAGGAAAACTTGGCCTCTTATATATCCCAAACTCACCATTATATAATACAGATATATAGTATACCAGCGACTCACCCTCGCTTCCCTCGGGTTCGTCCCTACCTTGATTCCTCATACAAACGTTTCAACGGTTAGTGTAGAATAGATAAACTATATACTATTATATATAATATATATATATATATATATATATATTATTTTTTTCTAACTTAATCTTGACGTATTGTTATAGATGGTAGATCCGCCACTATTTAAAGTAATCCGAAGTAGTGATTCCCATACAAAATAACCAGTTCTTTTCCTATATTTTTATTATATTTAAACTATTCCTGATATACGTCCAACAAAACAAAAAAAGAATTATTCAAATCGGTTCAGCCGTTTTTGAGTTTTAGCGAGACTAACGAACAGCAATAGATTTTTGTATATACACGTTATTTACAAAATATTATTTGTACATATAATGTAATATCCTACATATACATACATGTAACTGTAATATAAGCAATTTATTCACTATTTCAACAAAACAGGAAAGACAAAATAAGTTAACATATTAATTAGAAACATTTCTAGGAACATTCCTCCATATAAATGGTTATGGTGTTGGATGAAGACTGACAATTCAAATGTAAATGAATCGAGAGCTCACACCGAGCTACTGACATCATCCCACAGACGGACTCGACACGAACTCACTATAAGGGTAAGTTATGTAATTAATAAAGAGAATAATATATTTTTTCCTACAGTAAATATACAGGATGAAGTATCATTGCTATACAGGATGAAGTATAATAATAATTAAACGATAATAGATATCGGTTTTCATTGGTATTACACAAGGGTTTTTTATACAAGTGTTAATTTCTTAGGTAAAATGTAAGTTAATAAGTTAACGAAGTTTTTATTAAATTCGAATCCTCTGAATAAGAACATTTTCCAATATCCATAATATTAATATTATATTATATATAAATGCGTAAGTGATTTTGTACGGAAAAGTGAATTCTTTATCCCAGCTTAGCATTATTTCCATTTGCCTCATGGTGTTATTTCCTGTAGAGTCTATTAAAAAAAACCTAATTGAGCAAAACGAGGGCGAAAATGTGTATTTTTTAAAAGTTCTACTTCCTTAAGTTTTTTATACCCGAGATATTTTACTGCAAATATCTTTTCCTTTCCAATTATTTCTACCGTCATTCTCTAAGAAAAATATTTTACACAGATAACGACATTCTAACGGTCCAAAAATACGTTACTTATTCAAAATTAGCTTCGCCCATAATACACTTTTCCCGAGCGACCATAAAATCTTTGGTAAAATGCCAGGATGAGATCCAAATTACAAACCTTAATGAATATTTACAGTCCTACTTTTATATTCATACTCTTTTTCATTATGTTATCATCACTATTATTATCGCAAACGTAACGTCTTTGATCCAGCCTTTATTATGCACTTACGCGTTACCAACCAAAGCTGTAAACATCTTATTTGTATTTTATTATTTTCAGCCATACTTATTTATGTAGTCAAGTCACATTTACAATAAATTCCAAGCGATATTAAGATATTCTATTATATGAAAGACTTGCGGCTCACCCTCGCTCCGCTCGGGTTCGTCCCTAGGTGATTCTTTAAATTGACATAACTTTTTATTTATAAACCGATTGAAATAAAACAAATACCAAATGTTAAGTGAGGCTTACCACAATATATGAGTGAAAACCGCATCTAAATTGATTAAGCCGTTTCTGAGATTAGCGCGCACAAACGCACAGACAAGCAGACAAACTGAAACTGACAAACAGACAAATTTTAAAAATCATTGTTTTGGGTTCTATTGCGTAAATAAAGAACCCCAATTATAGTTTTTCTCAAATATCTTCCATGTACAGACAGCGATCAGTTACAATTTTATTATATGTATAGATAATTTAAGTAATATTATTCTCAAAAGCATTTCAGGCAGAAACCAAAAGTGATAACAACCAGCTTATCCATAGTAATTTTACACCTGAAAATGTGAAAGTAACTCTATCCGTTAGTGTGTTCCCTTTTCATGTTTAAACCGCTAAACATATTTCAATAAAGTTTTGCCAAGTATATAGATTACATCCTGGAGACGCCAAACGAACATAAGCGACCTTTCGTCTCGCTTATCATTCGGTTGGAGCCCTTAGAAAAATCAGTCATAAATAATCTAATATATAACATACATAATATATTAACTTTATCTTAGTATATTTTACAATTTAACACATAACTATATACTATATATAACTATATATATTATCTAAATAAAGCAGTTTGTTAGATACTATCGAAATTTAAAACACTGAATGATAACAGCTGTAATCAGGAGAGTGATATTTTAATTTTCAATTTGCAAAGTACAAAGAGGCAATGCTTTCAAAAATTTGGTAGTATTGTAGAGCCAGGTTTGACAATAGACAGTCCTTATAACCAAATTAGGCTCTAAAAGACCCAAATATTACAAAGCTTTATAATTTAATTATATACTTTGAATTCTAGAACAAAAGTTTCTATTATTTAGTATTTCATTCCTACACGCCTGCTTGTAATATTGTAACATGTTTAAAACTCACACTGACTCAGTTTAGTGTTATAACTTGTCATAAGTAACAACTCTTTTTATGCTTAGCCTATCATAGCATGGCTTGATTAAAATAGAACTCAGTAATTACTTATCAGAATCAAGTATAATAAAAATTGAAGCTAAAATAAAGAAAGAATTTGCGTGTCATTGCGTTATAGTAGAAGAAGAGGTGGCGGAGCATTTCTTCTGCGAATTTTGAAAATATGAATTATGAATGAATTTTGAAATATATCTTAAAATGTCTTGCAGTCTAAGGTATCCTAGAATAAATTTGATATTTATTAGTTTAATGTCCAATAATATTAATTAATTAGCAATAATCCCGACGATGGATACAGGATAGCTCGCTTAGTCCCATAATGCTGTCTGTATCACTTGTAAAAAATACGACTCTAATATTTTTTATAATAAAAAGTCTATAAAATCCTATATGTAACTAACATGCTGTGCAAAATTACTTTATACTTAAATCAGTCTGATTTTTTCACATAACTGAAACTGACGTATAACGCTATCTTCAATGAAGATTTAAAAAAAATCATGAATTTGGGCGCTACATTAGATACATAGAGTTCCAATGTAATAGGAAAAAAATATTATTGTCAAAAATTTCAGTCGGTATAAAATGATTACATAATTAGTGTGACATGTAATATTTTGAATTCAAAATTTGTTCAGAATTTCTAGTACTAAATCTTTAAAATTGATTTAATTTTCGAATTTTAAATAAAACTATCTTTCAGATTTTTTCGCGGATTTATTTGGATTTTTGGTTCCCGACGTTTATCGAATCAATCTAAGAAAGTATTATTTTCGAATTGTTAACGTCTTTCTCTCCGAAAAAAATAACACCATAAAACATATTTAATATATTATATAAATATATAATAACAAACTGTTTATATACAATTCACTTTTAGCTCAGTACCGATAAAAACCATTCCGATTTTAAAGCTTTTTTTCCTTTTAAGGGGACCCTTTTCATTTTGTGAGATAAAAAGTATTCTATTTAAAAAAAATTATTAAAATTCGCTCAGTCGTTTTGCGTGAACAAGTGAACAGATAAAACTTTCAACAATTGCTCCCTTGGGATCAATATACCAGTACTAATAGAACGCAATACGTAGTATTTTTTTTAAACATATTTCAAGTACTGATTAGACTCTGTTACTATTTTATAAATATAAATCATTATTACTTAACAATATATATTATTTTTATAAAATGTACATAATGTAATTTATTTACATTAAGGAGCAATTTTTCAACTATAAAGATAACGCACTTTCTTTTGTTAACGCTAGTCTACAAAATGCGAAGAGTAATGATTTTTATTTAGTTTAAATGGCAGTTTTCCATAAAGTAAAATACAGAACAATCGTAGCACTTTGCGGTCTGTCTGACTATGCTGCAAGTATTTATATTGAACCAAATTTCATCTAGATTCTCTTTGTTAATGCACGCTTTAATAAAATAATTTCGAATGGTTCTTAAAATATAAACAGCATACAAAATAAAAGTATTTACTATATAGTTTGTTCTTTATATTTTTACTATTATGGTTTATATATTTTGTATGTATGTATGTATGTATGTGTATGTATATATTCAGTCCATTTAAGAGTCACCCTACTGGGCACGGGGTCTCCCTTCAATACGACGGGGATCGAGCCATAGTCCACCATGCTTATCAAGTGCGTGTTAATGGACTTCACATGTCTTTCGAAAACTTACTAGGTTCTCTCAGACATGCAGGTTTCCTCACGATGTTTTCCTTCGCTGTAAGAAAAGTGCTAATCATATGTTATATACCTTTACCAGGTTAAAAATGACAGTATGAAGAATCAAAAACAACGTTTACATCAATGTAACAGCTCAAGGAAAGTCCGGCTCCATCTTCCTGAAAACCACCTTCAAACGAACAATAACTGCCACTCACAAACTCCAAGAAGGCCAGCGGATACATTTTTGTAATTACCTACATAATTGTACAATACAGTTGATTGATTGACACAAATATTTCAGGTATATTTTTTCCATTTCTTTTAATAAATTGCTTATACTAGTTACAAGTTTACTACACGAGAAAGATGTAACAGAAAATTTGTCTGTCTTTCTTTTATGCAGAGACAAAGCTACAATTTTTTCTGTATTTTTTTTTTCTATAAAAATAATTTGTATATAGGAAAATAGAGTACACTGCCTATCAAGTATATGCTAAGCAAGTTACTCTACTGGGAAATTATTGCGAAAAATTCCAATCAATACCTTTTTCCTCCTCTATTTGTCAACCGATTTTGTTGTTTTTTATTTGGTACCTATTGACGAGCTAAAGCTCTTGTTATTGATAAGAAAAAACTAAGTGAAAAAAAGGCGGAAAGTAGAGTGTGGAGTAAGTACTACCCTTGAAAGAGTGAGAAGCGTGAAGTAAATTTAAAGCCTCAATACAATCAAGGACATCCTGTTAGAACTGACTTCTTCTGCTTATTCTCCCTGCCCATTTCCCAATCACTTGGGGTCGGCGCAGTACATCTTCTGTACTGCTGATAGGATTTGTTAGAGGATTTATTAGACCTTGATTTAGGATCTGTTAGAACTGACGCAGGTACTTAATTAACTGTTTTGTAGCCTCTACAAATACCTATCAATGAACTATAACATTAGTTATGCTAAGCATCTTGCCTGTAATTTCAAAGATGAAAAATTCGATTCTTGTATAAACTAAATATAAATGTGTATCTTTTGTAAGATTTTCATCTAAAATTTTATTTTTGAAAGGGTTAAAAACCAACTATCGTCTCGATATTAGCAAAAGACAGAAAATAAAGCCATCTACATAAAACGAGTCGTCTACATAAAAGTATTAGTTTTAAAGCCCAGTAATTATCTAGAGCTAAAATTGGTCGTATTGTTGACACTATATTTGTATTTATTTTTTAATGATAATATTATTGTTATTTTTCCACAGGTACTATCCTGACTTAAATGGTATATGACAGTTTGTTTATTGATTTGTTTTTTTATATGCCGTTACTGAGCAACGGTACTACGTGATTTTTAGCACAGATATGGTTTTACTTCTCTAAGAACCAGATACTACTAACAAAGACTACTTTTGATATATATATTTATTTATTTTACATAAATTCATCTCTAATCTATACTAATATTATAAAGAGGAAAGATTTGATATTTTGTTTGTTTGTACTGAATAGGCTCCGAAACTACTAAACCGATTTAGATGGAATTTGGTAAGAAGATAGTTTGAGACCTTGGGAAGGACATAGGATTTTATCCCGGAAATCATCCCTTAGGGGATGAAAATAGGGATGAAAGTTTGTATGAGGATCCAAGGTAGGGACGAACCCGAGCGAAGCGAGGGTGAGTCGCTAGTGTTAGATAAGAAAGATTGTGGATAACACGTTAAACATCATTTTAATTATATTGAAACGAAAGCATTTTGCTAGTAAGCTATAATTAAATAATTGTTTATCGCTACGTTTTCTTCTAAAAATAATTGAGTATACATTCTTATAAAACATTAAGATAAGTATAAGAAATATTATCAATGTGAGTGTTCATAGTATTTAATTAAAGCCATTTCATTTCAGTACCTACAAAGTAAAACTATTATTGAAACATAATACTTCAAGAGTATAATTTATGTAGATAACGTACTTATTGTTTAGCATGTTTTTATATTTTTATACTTTTTGAAATAATTAGTTATATTTATAGTAATTTTTAATACATTCGATGTTGTGTGAATGTTAGAAATAGTTAAAACTAAGGATAATAACATTTTACTGTAAGCAAAAATACAGGGAGTAATGGAGAATAGTAATAAATATATTTATTTTATTTCATATTATCTAATTTATACGGTTATGGATCTCATGAACCAAATTAGCAAATAAACCCTTACGTGATTGAAGTAACGTCTTGTATAAACCTAATAAATGTTATTATAAAATAATTGTGATTTAAATATAATTTTATTTTAATTTATATATTTTTTTAATAATAAGGGAAAATGTACCATAATGACAGTTATACCTTATAATTTATTTATATTATATAATTAATACCCACAAATTTTAATTTGTTTATTTTTAACAACGACGCGCTCTGCGTCCCGCCCGCCCTCGTAAGTCTAAGTGGAGAAGGGCGGAGAAGCGGAAAACAATATTAAACTCTTATTTCCTGTCGAATAATTTGGAATAGCATAGAAAAAGTTCTAAAAAGCAAAATTTATATTTTATTATAATTTTGGGTTCGGCATACAATATATCAAATAAATATGAACTATTTATGTACCTAAGATTTTTTTTTTATTAATTAAGTTCTCAGTAAATAATGTGCCATTGAATGTGATCTTGGTCTCTAGTCCCACCATCGTAGGTTTTCACCATCGAGGACCTTCCTAACCTGGTCTTCACTAGAAAACCTGCTTGCTCCATCGGTTATTGGTTCTCCTACTGATATGGCCAGCCTACTGCCACTTTAGCCTGCTGATTTTCTGAATAACAGTGATGACACCGGTTTCCTGAATAATAAATCTTAAATTATTACTATATTTGAACTCTAAGACTTGCATAAAAAACTTCAGTTATGATTCTATGTATTGACAAATCTTTATAATATTTATTTTAACAGTCTGTTGTAGATAATTTTGAACTAAAATAGATTTTTAGTCACTGCAAAACTTGAACAGTCAAAACGAATATAACACATGAATTAGCTATATGTTATTTTTTATAGTAACACTTTAAAAGTAATATTTGTCGTATACTTAAACCTAGATAGTTAAAACTCGAATGTTTCGATGGTAAATGTGTGTATATAAAATTAAATGTGCTACAATAGAGTCAAACTCTAGTCATTATGCATATTATGTACTCGTAAATGTTAAATTTACTAAGTATTTAGTCGTAAGTTTATTTTATACTATTGTAAGTTAATGAATAAATGTATGGACATTTCAACTATCTATATTGTTTTATTCCTATATAGTTATAATTTTTATAGTATATACCCCTAGCGGTTTTAACGGTTTGTATAGATTTCGCAGAGATGAGATATTTTCCCGCAGTCAAAATTATCCTAAATGACCCAGATAACCAGCTATCATCATAACAAATTTCATTTAAATCTGTCCAGTGGTTTTCTCGTGATGCGGTCACAGACAGATAGACAGACAAACAAATATTCTCAAACATTATAGATTCGACCACTGTATCGATAATAATGACAATTTCAATAAGATTTTTCCAAAAAAATATTTAATGTACAGATTCGACTCAGTTTGAATTTTATTATATGTATAGATTATTTTTCTAACATACAAATATTAACTACGAAATCTGAGTTAGTGATCGTAAATCTATCGTAAAAATCGAAAGCTTTTTAACATAGAACAAAAATGTATCACGGAAACGTTATGTAAGACGGAGGGAGACACACTACAAGCTTTCTTTGGTGAGTGAAAACGCCGGAAGGTAAATAAAACCCTGCCCCTGATATTGCAAGAGCTTCGGCTACCATTTACCATCAAGCTGACAGTACACATCTTTGTCATTTATTGGACAACTATATAAAACGAAAGTTTATATGTATGTTTGTAAAAATTTTCACGCTGAAACGGATGAACAGATTTGAATGAAATGTTAGTACATAGATAGACTTTGACCTAGAGTAATACATAATATGTATTATATATAGCTATTGTTCGTACCTAAGAACAAACCCAAGCGAAGTGAATCGCTAGTACCTAGAATATAAAAATTATTAAAATTACTTGATATATAAGAGTCAAAAGAAATTAAGGAAAACGTTTATTTACTGTCCAGCTTGACACAGAATTCAATGTACCGCATCATTTAACAAAAACTTTGAACATTAGAAGTCTTATAATACGACAAATGCGATCCCATATGTTATGTACAGTGTAGTATCTACTTTGTTAGTTTTATTAGTTTCCTTGTTGTTTTACTTGCCTACGTAGTCTTAGGCACTACTTACATAGTAGGCTAATGTTTAGTGGCTAGAATAATATAATTGTAGATCCGAAAGTCTTAGGTTCGAATCCCAGGTTTGGCCAGTAGGCATGGTATTGGGTTTTCATGACAAAAAAATAGTAATTTAACTAATATTTTTATGTACTATTACCGTTATTACATACTCGTGCTTCGGACATCACGTAAAGCAGTCAGTTGCGGTCCTGCGACTAATCGGATCTAATGGGTCCTGTCGAATTTTTATCTTACCGGAATGTAATAGAATATTATGGCTAACCACAGTGAGGCTATGGCTAAAATCAGTTAGGAGGATATTATTATTATCTATCTGTAAGTCTGTCTGTCATACCCCACTCTTCCCAAATTACTAGATAGAAAAAGTTAAAATTTGATGCTTCTGATTTGAATGAGATGACCTATTTATTGAATATCGAAATTATAGCGTATTTTTTTTTATTTAGGCTTTTCATTTGAAGACCTATACTAGAAAATTTTAAATGTAAGGGGCAAGGGCTATGAGAAATATTTGCTATTTTATTAAGTACTAATGTAAAGAAAACCGAAAAAGTAAGTCAACAAAACTGCGAAAATAAAAGAAAAGTTACAAATAACTACACATTGTTAATCCAGACTAAGACAGACAAAAATCAACGTCAGAACACTTTTCGCACAGCCATTGAAACCGAAAATAGGAAAGCCAATCTAACGGAACAAGGGAAATAAGCGGATTCGTACAATTCCTTATCACTAGCAGTTTCGTAGTAACCAATGTATTGCGTCGTTGACTACCAATTGAATTACGAGCAATTTTCTTGAATATTCCGTTACCAAAAATCGTTATTACAATTAAAAAACTAAAATATACGCGTATGTATAAATAGGCAAAGACAAAACTGTTGAGTACTTTTTTCTCCTGTTTGTAAACCGATTTCTTTTTATCTTTTTTTATTTAGTAACTATTAACGAGTTTTAGTATTAGCAATAAAAAAATATAGAAACAGCTTTTTATTATACTAATCCGTCAACGAACGCGGACACGCCGGCGTTACAGTTAACAATAGATTTCTTAGAAATTTAATTAATTTCTTAGAAATTTACCTGGAGATGTTAATATTGTTAATGGTTACGATCGAGGTTCCACCACTGGGCAAAAACTAGTATAAATTATTTTATAATTGTTGTGATGAAGTTGGATCTAGAACATGTCCAGCAGCGTTTTGTATGCTGGAAGTCGCGGGCTCATTTCTGTTCGATTTAGTTGTTTTTTTTTCAACGTTTTTTATTGAATATTAATTAAAATTTATTTATTTTTTAATTTATTAAACAGGATAACGTCTGTCGCGTCAGCTACCTGTAACTGTGGCAACATATGATACAATTATGACCGATCATTAGGATTTCATTGCAATGAAGTACTCGTATAGGCACAAAATCGAAATATCTAGATCGAAAAATGTTTAATAGAATATTATTATATTTATGCAAATCCTAATATATTTAGTTTAAAAATAAATTAAAAGCATCATACATGACTGTTCACCTGAGACTGAGAATCAAGGTCCTTGACCTTGACCCTTATACTGTATTCTTTGTCCCTATGATCTCTACAGATACTTAGGGTACACTTTCTTGGGGTGTCCTTAGAAAAATCATGAATATACAAAAATTCCTTGAATGGAATGACGACCAGAAAACTCACTTCGACTATATATTAATTACTATTACGATGATTTTTAATGAAACCTTATTTATTGTAAATATTAAAAAAATACAAAAAAAAACGACTTCCAGGCACTAAAATGTAAAAAATAACTCAACGGGGGTTTTCATTTAAAATTGATACTTAATCAGATATTTTCGAAGTCCACATATCCAGTTGTTTACACCCGATATTGATGTGGCACTCAATCACTGTTTCATAGTTGAAAAATGTAAAAGCTTTAGTCATAAAATGTATAAAATCATATATAGGTAGATATTTACTTTCACTTTTTTACATATTTTTATCGATATATCAATGTAGATGAAAATAACATCATATTAACGTAGCCATTGCGACTATTTTACGCACGATTAATAAATCCCTTTAGCACAACATCTGACATTTATTATTTGGAAAAGATTGATTGGGAAAAGCATTAGGAAAGTTAGACCGGTACGTCACGTTTATTCTAAATTTCCGATACAGTAAATATGTGAATGGCAAAAAATAGATACTTTTATTCTGAATTTGTGAAAGTTACATCTTTGATATTTAGGGAAATGTTACTTGGTATCTTGAATTTTGAGAAAAATCAAAACACGATTGGTGAAAAAATTTGATATTTTTGAAAAAAAAAAGGTGTGCACACACATAGCTACTTATCTTCTTTTTTTTTATTCCAATCTGAATTAGTGCTTGACTACGTTCCACCTGATGGTAAGTGGTAACGCAGTCGTAGATGGTAAGTCGCACTAATTCAGTAGCCATCTATTCACTCTTGCCTTGAAGACTCCCATATTGTAATCGGACGGAAACACCGACGCAGGCAGGTTATTCTAATCCTTAGCCGCACGTATAATAAATGACGTAGCGAAACGCTTCGTCCGGACGGGTGGAGTGTCCACGACATAAGGATGGAGACCAGTCTAGAAGAATTTTTTCATTTTTCGATTGGTTGTTTAATTAATTTATAGTTAATAAGAAACTGTTTTGGTGCTTAAATACGTTGAGCATCTATCGCTCTATACTTCTCACTCACGATAAACATTATCTTGACACATCACAACATCCCGCTCCTCCGACTCCGAATAGTAGCGGTCTCATGGCGCAATCTTAACTATGAAAAAATAAGAATATACACATAAACATATATAAACTTTCGCAATTATAATAAAAGTCCGACATCTATAGTACATATAATAAAATTGTAACCAAGCCGAATCTGTACATGAAATATTTTTTGGGAAATCTTATTGAAATAGACATTATTATCGATACAGAGGTCGAATCTATAGTTTTTAGAATTTTTGTCTGTCTGTCTGTTACCGCATCACGGAAAAACCACTGGAGGGATTTTGATGAAATTTGGTATGATTATAGCCATTTATCCGGTATCATAGGATACGTTTAATTGCGGGAAAATATCTCATCTCTGAAAAATCTATACTAAACGTTATAACGTAAGTAGTAACGAACCCGAGCGGAGCAAGGGTGAGTCGCCAGTAATATATATGATATATTAAACTTATTTACCTAAATAATATTTAATTTATACACCTACAGTATAAAAAATTAAATTAAAAATATTACAACACTATTCATTTAATAAGAAGAAAAATGTAATTTATGTCAAAAATGGTATACATTTTTCTCGATTCATCTTTATAAGTTGATTGAAGGAAAATATGAAAATATTTATCACTTTGAAATTTTGAATACAAAAACATCAGTTTAAGTAACCGTACCGTTTTACACTTGATTTATCCTTTTATAGATGATAAAATATACATTCGAATAAAATATATCGAAAATATTTTTTCTAGTTTTTTATAAAATGCAAATACATAAATAAAATTGTAAGGTTATTCGTATGAATAAAGATGGTGGGTGTTTATATCGTTTACTGAATTATTCAATAGATGAATATATTATTTAACTAATGTGTAATATACCATGATATCACATAAGACAGAAATGGCGTAGGTTTGTAATTTTGCTTAGTTTACTAACACATTCTTTTAGTTATTTTGATGTCAATTTACCTGGTTTAGTTATTAATTAGTATTATTATTTATTTAAACAATATTTTTTTCATATTTCTTATTTTTCTCCTTTATCCTCTCCTTTTCTCCTTTATCCTCTCCTCTTCCCGTTAGCGGGGCCGGCTTTTTTAATCTTGGCGCTATTCATTCCACTGATCAACATCATTATCCCATAGGCCTAACTTATTCATATCCCTCTGGATAATCGTGATCCAGGTATATTGTGGCCTACCTATCCCTCTCCTCTATGGAGAGCTCTAACCGTTGGTATTCCCATTTTTCACCACGTTGTTCTTGGTCTCTTTACATACCATCGTAGTCTAGATTCAGTGAGTTTGTCGCATATAATATGTAGATGCTAGTTGCTACTTTAAAATTTCCTTGTATATGCATATTCATTTTTCTTTTTTTTAACATATTTCAATACAAGCTTTTTTTTGGGTTCCGTACCTTAAAAGTTAAAAAAAGGGTTTCCCTTATAAAATCACTCTCTTGTCCGTCTGTCCGTCTGACTGTCTATGTGTCACCATCAATTTTCTCAGGAACGGGTGGACCTAGCAAGTTGAAATTTATACCAGATACTGAAGTCTATAGTATCTATTAGGTGTATAAAAATCAAGGTCCTGAGTCAACACGATAAAAAGATATGGGCAAATTAAATTTTCGCGACAACTTGTAAGTACCAAAATTTACCTCAATTTTCATTTTTTTTATTTTTCGGAATTTTCTCTTTACTTGTACTGTAATTTCTTACTTTTAACCAAAATTGACAATTCTAGGTCAACCGAAAGTACCCTATAGGTTTTGGGTCGAAAACCTACATATATGGTAGTCCCAGTTGACCTAAAATCACGAAATTTGGCAAAAAATCAAGATCTAGTACAGTACAAATAAAGGGAAAATTCCAAAAATAAAAAAAGTTGAAAATTAAAGGTTAAACAGATTTCCAATAAATTTGTACGGAACGATCGGTGGGCGAGTCTGACTCGCACTTGTCCGTAATTTATTTTATTATCTGAAACAAGAAGCTAAAGAGCTATAAATTACATTAAATCAGCTATTACTTTACATAATTTTTTAATTCAATACAACATTCATTTCCCCGAACCATAAATAAAATTTAAAACAAAACGAATGACAAGTACTAAAAAACAGTCTAGTTTAGTTGATACTTAAAGTTACAAAATATCATATTGAAGTGTCAGAAATAAAGCTTAATTTTCAAATTGATGAAGGTTATAAATATAAAACTGGTCAAAGCAGACCAGACCAAGCAAAATGCAGACAATACAATTTTTCATATAAAATTTTACAGTTCATTTCTTTCTGTTAGTAAAAAAATCTTTTTAGGTCTAACTCTAAACGCTTTAAACATATATAAATAGCAAACAGCGTATATATAATACGTACACCGCTTTTATCGCCTTTTTCTTTTGACAAAGTTAATATTTAATTCTCTAAAAACCGATTGATCTTATAATATAGGTGCATGTTTTAAAATGAACATTTTTCATTTAAATTCATTTAGAAGTTTTTAATTTGTTTTTTGCCGGTGTAAGTCAGTAGAATCATTTCTAAACAATCTATCCTTAAGGTAATAGCGCGATAAGAAGAAAGACGAATAAGAGCGGTTTCACACCATTGCGCTTATACTGAATGTTATATGTTTTGTCTTATCAGTATAAAAACATACATGTGTTCACATTCGTACGTTTTTAATTTGATACGCCGATCTGGTAAGCCTTAAGATAGTTTTAGAGATAAATGGCACAGACAGACACGCCGACTAAACGAACTAAAGAGAAAAATACACATTGTACCCGTAGTAATGTATGGGGCTCGTCAAAACAGATCAGATGGGGCTCATCTGATTTATTTTTACTCGAATGTGTTACTGATAGCGATTGAAGAGTTTCGCTTCACATCTCTTCACTAGCTTCACCAGAACAACTCCATGTTTTCAAATTGTCGTATTGTCATCTGGATTTCATATTGTTTAAATCGTAACTTAAATGTTCGTTAAAATCGATTTCTAATTTTTTTTACAATTTAAACCGCATAGTTAAGTAACAGGTAAAACTAATAAAAAAGGCTGGACGTAACAAGCATAGTATTATGACTTACAATTATGTATGGATAGTACCCAGTATCTGAGCCTAGTAATATTACTTACCACTTTTCGTAATAATATCTTAAACCCATAAGTAACAGGCGATAAAGTATTGGATCCACGACAAAGTTTCAGCGACTTATTTTATGACTTAATTTTATAAAGTCTAAATTATTTCGAAGGGGAATATCGTATATTAGTTTTTAATATTACCATTATTATTAATATCAAATTGAACCATATTATTGCCTAACCAGCTCTACTTATGCTTACACAGCTCTACCTATATATTTATTAAGCCACTGAACGCATCATCTATCACTAAGTAATAAAATTATCCTATTTTTTATCGACACAATATACTCTTACTGTATTAACGGAAACATATTCCTACGCAAGTTTTTTTATTGACTTCAAAAGAAGATAAATAAATTAATGTGTGTTTGTGTGTGTGTGTTTGTGTGTGTGTGTTTGTGTGTGTGTGTTTGTGTGTGTGTGTGTGTGTGTGTGTGTATGTGTGTGTGTGTGTGTGTGTGTGTGTGTTTGAGTGTGTGTGTGTGTGTGTGTGTAAACTAAAATTCATGAATTTTTATTTTTATCAATACATGTAGGTCAGCTCCATAGCGATAACTTTCCTCAGTAAATAAATTTTAATTTGGACTATTAATTTCAGACAATAATGCGTTCAAGCAAATTTAAACAAACTCTTCTGCTCTATACATTTAAAGCTATGTAGGTATATAATACAGAAAATATTATATTCTTTATTACCTATATTGCTCTGTCATTTGAGTGTATACTGTATAGTGTGTGCAATTTTTTTCAAAATTTGAATAAAACTGCAGGCAATAACAAGTAGTTGTTGTTTTGCGCCGTTATACGCGGATCGTTGACAGTCGAATCGCCCGTGAAAATGGTGTCGATGTATCGAATGGGAACGGACTAGAATCAAAGTGGCTGGAAAAAACATTTGCACACTCTTTATGTTTTAAATTTAGCAAAAAAATCGTGATAGTAAAGTATTTTTTCCTATATTACCGGGTAGATATAATGAATATAATATAGATGACCTAAAAAAAATTGTCAAGTACGAGTCGCACTCATCTGAAAGAAAGTTCTGTACATCTTTACGCTGTGTTTTAAAGAAAATAAGGTTTTATTTACATTTTTAAAATACGAGTATATGCTTATTTTTTAAAATACGAGTATCGCTTATATATAACTGCCTCGGTGGTGTAGTGGCTAGCATATACAGCTGCACACCCGGAGGTCCTGGGTTCGAGTCCCGAGTCGGACCAAGTTTAGTTATTGAGTCTTTCTGTATAAGTAAGCCTCAATAACAGCCCGGAGTTGGGAAGTTGGCGGTGTTTCACCCCCGTGCCTCGGAGAGCACGTAAAGCCGTCGGTCCTGCGCCTTAACTCTCACTGGTCGTGTCAAGCAGTCGTCTCACCGGAATTTATTATGAGAGTGACAGGAATAGAGAGTGCACTTGTGTCAGCGCGTACACTTGTGCACTATAATACACCTGCGCAGTTGGCTAGTCTCTGAGATTGGCCGCTGAGACCGGAATCGGTCGGGATAACATCATATACTTATATTCTTTTTTTTATCAATTAATTCAAGTTTCGAAGAGAAAGTTGGAAGAAATGTCTAATTTTTATACAATTTATTGAATTTTATTTTGAATTTGCATTCCTCATAATGAACCTTTTCATTCAAATGCTTAAGTCGTTACAGCATGAAGTTGTTACTTACAAAATAAACTCATTCATTTAAATCATACACCCACTTTCGTATTTATAATACAAGAGTGATAATTATTAACCGACTTCCAAAAAGGAGGAGATTCTCAATTAGTCTAATTAATAACCAATTATATACGAATTTTATGGTCTACCACACATAGTTGTTTATACTCCATATTAAGAATGGATCTTTTGATCCCTCACAAGCGATAATTCGAGATATTAGCTCAATAGTAAGGAAGAAAGCAATTTGGTTGTGTCAGTGGCCATTGGGGGCAAGATGATTTATTAAGTCCCTAGCCTTCCTTGACCTTGTAGTTGTATCGTTCGATACTTCATCGTTCTGTATCATTATTCAAAACAAGGACGAAAATTTGAATGAATTATATTAGATAAAAATTGTACTAAGCTAAAACTCAAAATTTCAATATTTTTAGGGTGGCATTAGAAGATAATTTTAGTGATGTGAAGTTTCTAACAATATGTTGTTATATGTATGTAGTTAGAATTCATGAATTGCAAAAGACTGAACTTTTACAAATTTGAAAGTTATGCGTGTTTGTATTATTGTTACTCTTTAACATTGCAACAACTAGTCTTGACAGGTTTGGATAAATCTTACACAGATAAATTATGACGTTTTATATAAAATGCGAAAATCATTTCCAAATCGACCAGTAGCTCAGGAAATTATATTATACAAACAAATAAAAACAAACTACAGCTTTATATTTATAGTTATTTTATAAACAATATTCTAATAGGAAAATAATATTTTCAACGTTGGCTTTATTACTAAAGTAAACATAAAATATCTATTGTTGATGAAAAAGCACAAGGATATTATACACAATACTGGTAAGGATTGCACGATAAGCGCTCCTCGTAAATCTATGTAAATCTTGGGGAAAAATTTCAAATGTAGTAAAGAAAATGACAGTCCCATTCAAACCGTCTCTTGGGGCTCACCACGCTCCGTCATTTGTCATGGACTCAGGGGCTATTATTATTGAATTTATTATTCGTGTATACAGAGGAAATTAATAACCCAACAAAACATACGTAATACATTATGTCAGATGTATGTTTAAGAAATGTTGATGAAAAGCAGTTGATAGTAATAGTTTTGGACAATTGAATATAGATAACATAATATCTATACACATGCTTATAATAAAATTCAAACTGAGTTGATTCTGTATATTAAATATTTTTTAGAAAATCTTATTGAAATAATCATTATTATCGATACAGAGGCCGAATCTATAGATTTTAGAATTTTTGTCTGTATGTCTGTCTGTTACCGTATCACGGAAAATCCACTGGAGGGATTTTAATGAAATTTGGTATGATGATAGGTTATCCGGGTCAACATATAGGATACTTTTTACTGTGGAAAAATATCTCGTCGTCGTTAATATAACAATACACGTACATACTCTTACATACATAATAAGTCTAAGTCATAGTTTATCTGCGTACTAATTCTCAACTAAATCCATCCAGCCATTTTTTGCACACAAATATTTTTTTGGATTTATAATGATAAACCGATTAAAGTGTTTATATTGAGCATCTAAGTACTGTACTTGCTCATCTCGTTTAACGCGATTCATTTAAGGATTCGTTTGAAGCAGATCATTTAAGGGACTATGAGGACTGGCCTAGTTAAAAGTCACGTCCAAAACAATAGAATTTTATTAGTTAAAAAAATATAAATAGATTGATATTGCTTAGTAAAACAAATAACAAAAAATTAACTAAGGGTCATTTAATAATGCATGACACAAGCGCTCACTCTTTAAAGATCAAAACCATTTTTCTATATATATATATATATATATATATATATATACATAATATATATATATATATATATATATATATATATATATATATATATTTGTACAGAGGGACGGTAAAGGAGATAATGACATAAGCTACTTATTTTTATGGCCTAAAATGCCTTTTTCTGATTTATCAGAAACATGCAAGTGATGTTAAATAGAAAATTTGAAATAGCGTAAGAGGCAAGTTGGTTCATCTTGCCTACTTACTCCATTGAAAAAATGATAAGAAATACCTACCATATAGATATCTTCATCTACCCACAAAATATGTTATTATAATACTTATACACACACACACACACACACACACACACACACACACACACACAACACATTTTAATATAATACTACAAAAACTAAGAGGAATGCACAAAAATTGAAGAAATAAGTCTTAAAAGAAATCGTAGCAATTTTTACTAATAATATTATTATAGATTATATATATAAAATAACTTACAAAGTACTAGTATAACGTTTTCAAAATCTTTCACTAACTTATACATAATCAATGTATAAAACAAAGGTCAAAGGGATCTGTCCCTAAGCGCGGGAGGTCACTGTCGATCACATCGTAAAATGGAACGACCTTAAATATAATATATAAAGTGACGAAATCCTTTTTCACTATTTTCATCTCCTTTTATAAAGATAATCGATATTAGCAGTTTTTGTACGATATTAACTTACGAATGTTTTGTTAATTATTTTTCTTAAAAAATAAAATGGTGCAGTATATGACTGATGAAATAATTAAATAATCTAATTTAAAAATACTTTAAGTTAAAATTTTCTATGAAATATCTTCGATCTCGATACTGAATAAATGAATATTATTAACAATAATGACTTCATTATTAAGTTAAGTAAATAAGATATGAAATAAATATTCATAGTTAATATTATCTTTAAATAATACTTACCTCTAGCATTTTAGCATCTTTACGTATTCTTTCGAAATGTTTTAATTTTTATAGTTCCCATACATTGAATGCAAAATAAACCCTTAACACTCACTTCAAATGGAACCTTATACAATATTTCTCATAATATTAATTTTCATTGAAATTATAGTTTTAATTCTGACAATATATCTATTTTATAATTAGACACACAGGTCGAAAATAATTAAAATCAACTTGTTTTTGACGTTATATAAATCAAAACATATTCAAATAATTTTATAGCATTCTAAAATCGTTACATTAATTAATTTTGCTCTGTCAATATTTTTAGTAAAATATAATAGATAAAATTATATTAAACCAAAATGAGCCTTTAAAGAAAATAATATTAATACTTAAAATAATGTTTGCATAAATATGGACACCTAAATTAAATTGACACATCCATCAAGTCGGGTGATTGATAAAGAGCATTTTCAATTTACCGGGGAGCAAAATAGCCATGGATAATTTTGGTAAGAAATTGATATTTAAAATCTGATTTACGTAGAAAAATTGTGTTTTGATTTTATATAATACTAGCGATTCACCCTCGCTTCGCTGTGGATTCGTCTCTAAACAAAAATAAATCTATCCCACGGGAACCGTACATTTTTACGGAATAAAAAGTAACCTATGTGCTATTCCACACTATAATCTTTGACGATCTTTGACGACACGTTCGGCTCAGTGTGTAGTGACTCTACTTGCTGCGCCAGCGGTCGCGGGTTCGAGTCCCGCTGCGGGCATTCATTTGTGTGATGAGCACGAATGTTTGTACTCCAGTCATGGGTGTTTATATTTATATTTATAATATGTATATATTTAGTTATATATGTGTAGTGTATCAACTATCTGGTATCCATAACACAAGCCTCGTAGCTTACCATGGAACTAGATGGTGTTGTGTGATAATGTCCTGAAAAAAAAAACTATTTCTGTGCTAAATTTGATCTAGATCCATTAAGCCATTCCCGCGTGAAAGAGTAACAAACATCTAACCATCCATCCTCACAAACTTTCACTAGAATTGCCCGCGGCTCCGTCCGCGTTGAGATGACCAAAAACCAAATTCTTAGGTTTTACAGATTAGGATACTCTTGTCTCTTACATTGCAATTTTTACATTTTTTCTCAGAAATGAGATATTTTCTTGATTATTTTGAAGTATTTTGGAATCCATATAATTACATACCACGATTATAGATTCACAATTATTTATTTGCGTTACAAAAAATCTTTATATTATTAATAGCGGCAAAATTAACAAGAGAGTAAAGACTAAAGAAAATACCACAGAGTATATATAACAATTAAAACGGGCAACGCAATCGGTGTTGCCTAGTAAATATTTTAAAATTTAATCGCCACAGTATCCTATATGTTGACTCGGATAACCAAATATCACCATACCAAATTTAATCAAAATCCCTCCAGTGGTTTTTCTGTGATGCGGTAACAGACAGACAGACAGACAGATGGACGAAAATTCTAAAAACTATAGATTCGGCCTCTGTATCGATAATAATATTTATTTCAATAAGATTTTCCAAAAAATCTTTAATGTACAGATTCGGCTTATACCTATGTCCTATACCTAATAAAATAAATGTTTCATCTGTCTTAGATTTACGCGAATATTTGACATTTAAAGTATAACTATCTTTACGGATTTTTGGTTCCCGACGTTTCAAATGCTTTACAGCAATCATGGTCACGGGAGAGACTAATGTTTTAGACATCTCAAAGGTCATTATTTATACTTGTTACAGACAGTGAATACCCACAATTTCACAAAATGATTTAAAAAAAATCTAAAATAAACCCTTAAAACCGTCTAAAACCTAAATCCGCGAAAAAACCGAAAAGATAGTTTTATTTAGAATGTTCCATCTGTTTTTAGTTGGCGATAGTTTTTAACAATACTCAAATCCTTTAGAGTTGCATTCACTCTATACAGAACATTTGAAAAAGTATCCACACTGAGATGAGCAGACACGTCCTACAAAAGTGTGTGAAACGTTACTAACACTACAACAACAACTAACAAGAGATAGAATTTCCTTAGGAAATACTCTGAAAATTAATTTAAATTGTACTTACATACACATTTTATAACATTATTTGCCATTTGAACATCTACGTATGACAATGAGAACGGTACGGTGCTTTCAATATGAATAAGCGGAACTATCTGTTTTTAGTAGAAGATTTTAGCTTTAGTCTTTATGTTGGTATTAAATCAAATGAATTCCTGGAAACCTTCGATCAACAAAAGTTTAAAACAATAAAAAATAAATGACTATTTACTAAAAACAAAAGTCTATAGAGATAGAAACTTGATGTTTAGCGTAACTTTTATTTCATATTTCTGAACTTAGCAAATTCCACTGAAAACTTATGCAATTCAAAAATTTATAACTTTCAATATTGGGTTTAAACTTCGATCTACACTGTTGGTTATTCGTATGCACAAAGCGTTTTACACTCAACACGTGCACCGAAGTTAGATTCTAACAACGATAATAAAAGTGACGTATCGCTTAAAGCCCTTTAAATCTTGAAAGTAAAATTCATAAGTTAAATTTTAATCATCAAAAGTTATTATGTATCAATACTTAAGTATTGAACAATACATACATAATAAGAAAATTAGATTTTTTTGTATGACTAAGGTGTTTTTTCTAAATATAGGTACCACTCGGTCTTGTTTCACTTGCTATTTGCATCTGTTAATTAATGTTCTTGAGCCATTATAATGAAACTTTAAACTATAAACTATGTTTTTCTTGCAAACTTTTACCTGAGCAACACAAAAAGTACTCAATCTCTTGATTTGTGCTCAATTATACGAAAAACATCAAATACTTTCGATAGCGTAATAAAATATTTTATAATACCTAATAGATCGCATTATATCTTTTTATATTAATACTAGCGGCTTACCCTCGCTTCGCTCGGGTTCGTCCCTAGCTTGATTCCCCATAGAAAATTTCATCCCTATTTTCACCTCCTTACGAGATGATTTCCGGGATAAAAAGTATTCTATGTCCTTCCCAAGGTCTCAAACTATCTTCTTACTAAATTTCATCTAAATCGGTTTTGTAGCTCCAGAGATTACTCACTACAACGTCACAAACTCACAAACTTTACCTCTTTATAATATTAGTATAGATAATTTCCTTATCTCTAATATATAAAATTTATTTTTGTAGACAAAGACATAGACGACATTTTAAATCTAACAGACACCAATGATTCTTCATCATCATCTAATACCGGGATGTTTGAAAGTAAGCCCCTTGTGCTAGAACTTCACGAACTAAAGAAGAATAAGCCTACCACAGACACGATTAATCCTGTAATAAACCAGCAGAAACAAGAAGTGGATCCTCATCATCCACTGACGTCTCTGATTCAGTTCCTAAATTAACAGATGCTACCGGTAAAGATGAATTCTATGATGCCAATGGCAGTTTTCATGAAATAACATATTTATAGCAAATATAGTACTAATATAAATAATAATATATGCAAGTGTAAAAAGATAGTGCAGATAATTTGAGTACAATAGTCAAGTGATTGTCATGTTTCTTAAATATAATTGAAAATTTACATCTATTTATAATGTATTAACATAATGTAAGAGACAATTTATTACTTATTTTATTTTATTACAATACCAGCGGCTCACCCTCGCTTCGCTAAGGTTTGCCTCTAAAAACAAAAACAAATCTATCTCACGGGAACCGTACATATTTCCGGGATAAAAAGTAGTCTATGTGTTATTCTGATGTATGAGCTATATTATTGTATAGTTTCATCAAAATCCATTCAGTAGTTTTTGCGTGAAAGAGTGACAAACAAACATGCATCCATACATACATTCTTACAAACTGTCACGTTTATAATATTAGTATGGATATAGTAAGTATATATTTTCTAAAGAAAATTATCTGATATTTATTTTAGAAGACAATCAAGTGCGACCCGTCGTCACAGCAACACTAGCACAAGCTCACTCAGAAATATCCCAGAGTCCTAAATTGATTCCTGAGCAAACCAATCAATCACAGCGTACATCAGCCACGCCTCGTCAACCATCTAATACTATAACCGTAAGTTTTGCTATAAATAAACAATTTCTCAACGTACGACGACACGTTTGGCTCAGTTTGTAGTGGCCCTACTTTCTGTGCCGGCGGTCGCGGGTTCGAGTCCCGCTGGGGGCATTCATTTGTGTGATGACGAAGGTTTGTACTCCAGTCATGGGTGTTTATATTTATAATATGTATGTATTTAAAGTTATATATGTGTAGTGTATCAACTATCTGGTTTCCATAACACAAGCCTCGTAGCTTACCATTGAACTAGATGGTGCTGTATTTTACTGTCCCAACATATTTATTTATTTATTTATATAATTTTTGCTTAGAGTATTCTCAAGTACTCAAGAGAAAGAATTTTACTACATTTTTGTTCAGATTTAAAAATACATAAAAAATGTCAAATATTCACGTAAATCTAATAAAGTAATATACAGATTTTATTTTTCT
Organism: Brenthis ino; assembly: GCA_921882275.1. Classification (NCBI taxonomy): domain Eukaryota; kingdom Metazoa; phylum Arthropoda; class Insecta; order Lepidoptera; family Nymphalidae; genus Brenthis; species Brenthis ino. The sequence goes on from OV170227.1 coordinate 4,219,196, forward strand.
TTTAGAAACCAGTCGCCCCTTCGGAATAAGGAATTTGATAATACAAGTAAGTGTAAAATAATTTTGTTATTTTTTTCTGCTGATGCTTACGCTATAATTAAAAAATATATATTTATTTCGTTATTTAATAGGTACATAAGAAAATATTCAAATGTTTGTAAAATACATAGTTTCTGTTATTTAAGTTTTCGTAATTTATAATTATTATTGTTTGCAGGTAAATAAAAAATATAATTTTCAAAAAGGGAAAAAGCACAATTCACAAAATAAATTATGAACAATATAGCAATTCTTTTATTAAATCATCTATTATTTTACCTCAGTATATTAAAATGGAACCGAATGAATAATTTTGTTTACCTCGGGGAGACAACGATATAAAATCATATACCTATACGCATTATCTATACATATAATAAAATCCTAACTAAGCCGAATCTGTACATTAAATATTTTTTGGAAAATCTTGTTGAAATAGACATTATTATCGATACAGAAGCCGAATCTATAGTTTTTAGAATTTTTGTCTGTCTGTGACTGCATAACGATAAAAACTCTGGACAGATTTTATTGAAATTTTGTATGACGATAGCTGTTTATCCGGGTCAACATATAGGATACTTTTTACCGCGGCTTTTTTTAAAATATCTCATCTCTAAGAAATCTATTCAAAATGTTAAAACGTTACTAGGGACGAATTCGAGCGGAGCAAGGGTGAGTCGCTAGTTATCGAATATTTAAAGAAAATATGTATATAGGCATTGAGTTTATCTATCAACACAAAAAAACTTTTTTCTATTTTTTTTACTGGGCACTAAAGCTCAACAATAAGCTACTAAACTAAAAAAAAAAGAAATCTATTGGTACTTGGAAGAGGTGAAAAAGATACTGAAATATATTGTCTTTGCGTGTTTATACAAATATTATAGAACTTCTTGTAATTAGATTAGAGTAATAAATGAAACAAATAATAAAAAAAATGTGCTTAAAAAAATATATGCTTATTTATAGTCAAGAAATCATTTTTTTATTTTGTAATAATTAAAAAATATTTGTTTAATTGTGTATTATTCGAGAATGCCTGGATGAATTTCCATGGAATTTTTTATCCAATTTCAAAAGGAAGAAGTACTTGATATTATATTTTTGTGTATATTTTGCAGTATTTTCCTCAATTGTGAAAAGATTTTCATGAGCCTTTGTTTAATGTATAGTTTATAACCTGGGAAGTATACCTAAAATAGTACGCAATTTTTCGCATCTCTTTTTCTATTGCCAATAATTAAACTTACATCATAATTAAACTTATCACAATTTAACTTTAATAAGAATTCTATTATACCAAACACTTCATTTCTTTCATATGGCCACGTCATATATGGCTAGTTTTAAGTTTAGTTATTGAGTCTTTCTGTTCAAGAAGTCTTAGTAATAGCCCGGAAAATTGGGAAATTGGAGGTGTGTGACCCCCGTGCCTCGAAGAGCTGATCTCTCACTTATTATCTCTTATTCCAAGATTGGCCTCTTTTTTGGGATTATGTGACAATGCCCTTATTTAACTTAGTAATTGCTCAACATATCGAACCTTTTTTATAATATGTCATACATAATATATAGATTGCGAAATAGACATAAGTGTGTGAAAATGACAATGTCATCTCGACATTTAATTCTATATCTTATATAAATTTTTAGTATTACAACTAAGCCAATTCATATTATTTAACATTTATTAGGAAGTCCCGTCACACGGGACTTCCTCGATGGTGAACAAGGTATTTCAAAATTATATACAATTCATTATAGCCATCGCATATTATTATCGAAGGGAACTAAAAAATTCTTTAAATTTTGTAAACAACTTTATAAATAAACTCTAAGTCTAAGCTATTTAACCCTTTTCTTGCTAATTTGTAAAGTTTTTATACAGGTTTATTTGAATTAATTACAGTTTAAGAAGTTTATAGAACAAACTCTCCTCCTGAATACTTCTCAAATTAGTTTTTAGACTCTGAAATTCTTTAAATATCTGTAGACTGATAAAGTGGAGGAATAGCGCCTTATCTTATGATAATAAAATACGACAAAATATTTTTAAATATACAGTTGAGTGTTATTGTTGCTAATGAAGAAGAATATTTTGTAACTAACAACACAACATTTTCATAATTTTAGTATTAGTAATGGAAAAACCTACAAATTATAAATCTAAGAACAAAAAATCCACAACTAATCCTAAGGCTAGCAAAAAGCGAAAAAGCGATGGTAAAATTTAAATGCATTATGATATATTTTTTAATTATTTTATCACTTTAAAATTCATAAAATATAAAATTCAGGACCAACATGTTCAATGTTTCTTGCTGAACTATCTAGAAAACTTGCTCACAAAAAACGACAAGAAGAACAATCTCCTAAAAATATCGTGCGTAAGTTGGAATTAAAATTATTTTATATATGTTCTCATTTCACTGATATACAAATAAATATAACTAATGCAAAAATATTGTCGATAAATTGGCGATATAACTGATTGTATAGCTAGCTCAATTTACTTTTCTTGTAATTGTAACTGATACTAAACCTGCCTTGCGTTATAAGGTTTTAATTAGTTTTTTGAGCAGCTCGTTTTACAGTAAATATAGAGTTGTAGAACTTTTTAGAAATATTTTTCTTCAATAAAATGCTTTCATTGCTCCTTTCGATAATCGAATTCGTTGGGGAAGACTGGAATATTTGTTCATTATTTCGATAATTTATGGGGTCCTGAAATTATTGAAAAAAATAAACATTCATTATACTCGTAAAAGAAACAACTTAATGATGAAAAAATCCCGTAAATCTCAGACTGCATAAATATCACTTGCTTTATCTCTTAGAAGCAATTGTTAACTCTTCTTAGTCTCGTGAATGATGTAGGTGTAGCAGATTAATTAAACCAAGAAAACCATAAAATTTAATTTATTAATAATAATTATTATTAACACACAGAAACTATAATTAATACCATCAACAATGCTCTACCAGTCAAATTTTTAAAGAAAATACCATCCCGCAAGGATTCACCAATGAAAATTGAAACTTTGCAAATATATGCTCCCGAACTACTGCCGAACGATACTATAGAAGTTCCTCGACCTATAATTATTAATAATCCCAGTCTTTCTACATTAAATATTCAAGCTCCACCCCATAGATCAGGATTTAAAATACCTAGAATGCCATTAGTCAGTAGTGAAGTTTTTAAAAAGCCAGACAAAAAAGTGAAATCAGTAACAGAAGATGTTGCAGTTAATACTGCATGCGATCATGATGTGGCAAGTGAGATATCAAAACATGTAGTAACTTTGAAAAAAATTTCACTCATAGCACAAGAATTTAACCAGAAAACAGGTAATTAGTAGATATTAATATTAAGATCTAGATATTTTGCTGTTATGTTTCATAAAATTGTATTCATCAATGTTTGTAAAAGTCTATTTGAAATAAAAACTTAAAAAAAACCGAGTTCCATCTGCAAAGCAAATCTTAATATATTTCGATTGGTAAAATACATATTTACCTATAAGATATTCATATCTTAAAATATTGTCGGCTGGCACCGACTTCAAAAATATCTGAGTATGTATTTATTCTAAATGAAAATCGCCGTTTAGTTATTTTTTACATTTTAGTGCCTGGAAGTCGGTTTTTATTTTTTATTAAAAAGTTTTTATTTTTCCATTTTTTGTGTAAACGTAATATGCAGGTAATTTGTAAGAAGAAACTTTTTTAATAACATATTCGATAAAAAAATTATTTAAAAAAATATTTATTGTTGATTTTTTTAAAACCGCTCGACCGATTTCTATAAATTTTATATGGGACCATCTGGGAAGTATAACTTTTGAAACAAAAAAAATAATTTCCAAATCGATTCAAGCGTCTTTGAGTAATCGGTACAGAACATACATAAAAAAAAGATTCCGACGAATTGAGAACCTTTTTGGAAGTCGGTTAAAAAGTGTAATATTTTGATTAAAATGTGGTTTTGAAGTAGTAATAATATATTTTATGTGTAAAATTTACAGCCAAAAACTTAAAAGAAATCGTGGACAGTGTGCAAAAGGACTTAATTAAAAAGCTAGAAGAAATACAAGCTGAGCAAAGAGCTTCTTCATCGAAATCAGAGAAACATATTTCCTTAGAAGAACCTAGTGAACCTCAACGACAGTGACAAGATTAAAAAAAACTTCGACAGAAATATGTTAATTCTGTCATATTACCTAAAATGACAATTTATTAGGATTTATGTCTAAATTTAATGTTATAAGATAAAATAAAAACAAGTTACACCTTTAATTCATTTTTTTTATACTTAGTAAAAATAAAATATTGCTCCTTAAATTTAAAGCGTCTTAACTTATCATGTGTTTACATATAGAATTTTAATTGGTATGTATTTTATAGGTTCATGCTAATGCTTTGAATTTAAATATCTTACTCAAAGTAATTAATATTATATAATATTTTATGTAGATTAAAATGGATTTGACTGTTGCAACAAACCCAGTACTAGGACCAGCAAAAAATTATATAGTAGCTTATGGCCAACTTAAACTCATAAGGGATACAAGCGTTAATGGTACATAACAATTGACATTTTTATATTGAACTATTTTAACTACTTATTAATAGAGTAACTGAACAGTTTTTAATAATATTATTTTAATACATAGACAAGACTAAATCAGAAACGTATGAAAGGAGACCGGCTAACAAGTCACTCAGAAAGTTGCAATTAGTTAAAAAGAACGTTCCAAAAATAGGACAGTCTGATACGTCAGGTATTAAATAATATTATTTTATTAAGTTAAAGCATCAAAAACTAAAAGAATAATATGTGATACGCTTCTACTTCCTATGCTCCTAATGTATTTTTTTTTCTGAAGATGATACCAACACAAGTAGGCAAGCGGAAATTCCGAGAAAATTAAAAAATCCAGGTAAAATTTATCCAAACCTATCTATTTAAATGATTACTCAAATTATAAATTATCTATCATCACCTTATAGAAGGTAACGATAAAAAACCAAGTTTGATACCTCGAAGAAAATATAACATACGAGATGTGCCTGCGAAAGGTCTATCATCATCCACCATGAAAAATATATCCTCCAGAAATTATAAACCGTTAATTGAACATAAAAATGTTCAAAGGGTACAACATCTAAATATCAATCAAGGTGCGTTGTATAGTTCAATATAGCATGTTTTAAATACACATATTTTATGAATTGTCACGCTAATTTATGAATTTCGTATAAAATTACAGAATTTTGTCCTGAAAATTATTTACCGCCAAAGTCAGAAACTTCTGCAAGGCCCATACCGACCTTGGGACATAATATTTACAGGGAAGATTCAAGTAATTGAAAAATATTTTCTAAAATGTTTACTTCTATTGCTATTTTGCCATTTTTTAGCTGTTTAAAAATTTCATAACATTTTAAAGTGAGTGAATGTTAAGTATTTAAATATACATAAATTATGTACATATGATAAATATTTTGAAATTCGTTGCAGCTTGGTTGTTAGATACTGAAAGTGAACATAGAGATGGCCCTGAAAATATTCTTATCTCTAATGACACTATAAACACACAATTAAGTCTAAATTCTAGCGTTACGTCTAATAATATTAACAAAACCAAAAATAGTGGTAATTTTTTATTCGATTTTTTTGAAAATTAATATATTATTTTATCGACAATATACGACAATATAATGGAATACTTATGTGTGACAGAATTAACTGCAAATCAATCCAGTTCACAAGGATTATCTACTAAAAAGATTTCAGGATTAAAAACTTTTAAGACTACAGACGAAAATTTGCGTGATTGGCTATCTTCAGAACTGGAGCAACCGACGAGAGATAATGAATCTGGTTCTTTTTTAATTTTAACGTTATTATGAAATAATATATATATATATATATATATATATATATATATATATATATATATATATATATATATATATAATTTTAAGAATAGAATAGAATGAAAGATGAAGAAAAGAAGGATGTTTTGTCATAATGACGACACGACGAGACGAGTGAACATTGTTTTGTATAATTTTAAAGGAATAAATAGTAAATAGTGTTCTAAACGCTTACATTAGTATCCCCGGATCCTACATATATATAATATACTGAAACTATTTTAGGATACCAGTCAATAAATCCGCCTAGTCAAATAACATTTAATGAAACGACTATGGAACCAAAGATATTAGAAAACAAAGTATCCATAAATGGAGAAAAAAGAAATAAGATTCACAATAGTAAGGAAATCACACGTTCTACTATCAAAAAGCATAATCAAAATAATTCTGGTATGTATTCCATTTTTTAAAGTAGTTTCAATTACAGACAGTAACAATATAATATAATAAATATCATAATTTTTTAGATATTTTTGGAGAAGGGCAGTCAACCGCATATATTAATAAAAGAAAAATAGATTCTGCAAATACGCGCGATTTCTTTGGAGTACCAAAAATAAAAACAGACTTGAAACTTACAAAAAATCTTAGAACAGGTATTATAGTCAAAACGAAAATATATTTAAAGTTCTAATTTAAATTTTGAGCGTTTACCCTAAATAATACAAGTAGTATTCTATTCATTCAGGAATAAATAAAGAAGCTGGTAATAGTTTATAACACAAAATGGTTTTTTTTTTAGATATTCACAAACCTTTAAAATATTATTCAACACCAAATCCTGCCAGAAAAAAAGAAAATAATGAAAAAATACCCGTTTCTTCTTACGAAGAATATCCATCAGAAGTTCTCCAAAAAACTACAAACTTTGAAACTCATGGTAAAGCTTACATATTTACTAAGTTAAACTAAAACAAACAAAATTAAAGATTTAACTTTAAAGATTACAATATAAGTTTATAAATAAACAGTGATAAATAAGTAAATAGTGACATTAGATCAAAATTCAAAATTCAAAATGTTTTATTCAGCATTAAATTATTACAATTTTTTACTGAACGTCATGAATCTACTGCCAGTTCAGATAGAAGAAGCCTCAGACCTGAGAAGAACTGGCGAAAGAAACTCAGCGGGATTAATATTACCTTGCTATCTTTTTTTAAAGTAAAATTATAATTTACAATATTTCTATCAAGTTGAAGTAGCCTGGAGGCGATCAAAATCAAATCAAACCATCATTCTTCCTTGTGCTTATTCTATTAATTATATTGTTTATTTGAACATTATTGAACAATAATTAATTAATCTTACAAATTTATTCACACATTAGGTTGTGATACCTTTAGTTTGGCCACGGGAATCGATTCAGAAACCCGCGATGACTTATCGAGTACTATTGAGCACATTGATGAAAATTTTCCTGCTGACGATGATACCGATTGGTCCATAATTCAAAGCTCACAAGACAATACTGATGCTTGGAAATCCTCTAAAACATCGAATAACACAGAATTTTGGCGGTCTAATACTTACGATAAGAAAGAGACGCAACACTTAAAATGTCCTGGTATATATTGTATTAGCATTTGCATTACTCAAGTATAATAAACATAAATTAAATCTTAAATTATAGTAATGTAAAAAATGATTAATTAGTGAGTTTAAATAAAAGTAAATTTTCAATTTCACAATTTCTAGACAAATGCAGCTACCATGATTACTATTATCACTACTGTTGGAGAAAAGAAGTTGTGAAAAGGGACTTTTCTGAACAAAGTCTATGGGATTGTAAGGGAAGATGCAAAAAATGTCAAAAATATAGACGTAGACACAAAGAGAAATGTATGACAAATACACGAATATAATCAAAATTATCTAATTATGTATATTCAAAATTATTATTTTAGATAATTTATTTTTTATAGATAACCACATATACCACAGACTTCTAAAAATTTTTACAATATCGAGAGTATCAGGACCATTTCAAAGTTTAAAAAAGCAAATATCAATTGGGCGTATTTGTAGACATCGATGGAATCGAGTGTGGAAAAAGACAACTGAGAAATGGAGTAACTGGTCTAAGTCAAATTCAACGTCTAGAAAATGTAAGCCATTAATTATGTAATACACTTTAAATATTTTCTATATTCTTTAATTAAAATGACCCAATAGGACTCGTATATCTATCTGATCTCAAGAGATCTAATAATCGATCGACAGACGGATAGTTAGTAGTTTCTAATAAAACGTGTGGAATTTAGAAAACATATGTATGTATTTATCTAATAATCTATACATATAATAAAATTCTGAGTCGAATCTGTACATTAAATATTTTTTCGAAAATCTTATTGAAATAGTCATTATTATCGATATAGAGGGCGAATCTCTAGATTTTAGAATGTTTGTCTGTCCGTCCGTCTGTCTGTCTGTATGCCTGGAGGGATTTTGATGAAATTTGGTATGATGATAGCTGGTTATCCGGGTTGATATTATATAGGATACTTTTTACTGCGAGAAAATATCTCATCTCTGAGAAATCTATACTAAACGTTAAAATGTAAGTAGGGACGAACCCGAGCGGAGGGTAAGTCGCTAGCACTCAATAATATCTTAAAATGTAATCGATATATTTATGTACAATTATTTTTTTATTTATTAAAAAAGAAAGGAGCTCTCTCCGTAATATTCTTAACAAGATAAGGTGTCTCAGAAAAAGCAAAGTTCAAAAAGCAAAATAAAATTTCCATTCAATTGAAGCTTTAAATTGTTATCACATTGGCGTCTGGAGGGTGAAAAATCAATTTATACTTTTACCTAATTCATATTACGAATGTGTCAAAATATGTTTCTAATACACAGCTTTTCATTTAAGTCTTTGTCGTTCTAGAAGGCATTTTATTACAAAAAAAATGTGTTTGTGTACTTATGTACGCATGTAAGAAATTATACTTCTTTGGCGTAACAGAACAAAAATAGCTAAAGATTTCATCCCGTATGTCACAACGCTAGTTTGTAAAAGGAATGCAGCTAACTTCATCATGTCGCTTTTTGGCTGTCGGTGCGCGCGCGCATCGTAATAATTTTAATCTCATAATTTTATCCAAACGTGCCAAATGAAGTATAATTTCAAAAATGTGAGCCCATTATAGCTAATTAACTTTAAACTACTACTAATTTAAAAGTTATAACTGGAATTTATTACAGTTCACGTTATGAACATACAGAAGCTGATCAACTGGGATAACGCCACCGTCCAAACTACATTACTGGTTTATAATGAGATTGGTATAGTATAATTTTTTTTTGTATATGGTATTAGCAACTTACCACCGCTTCGCTTAAGTGCATCTCTAGGTAGGTTTTAATTTTTCTTAGCGAAATCCTAATTCTTTTTTTAAAATAAAAACTTTAGCCTAAAGTTATTATTTATAACATAAGCTATCTGCCAGTGAAAGTCCATCAAAATCAATCCAGTGATTTTGGAGGTTACCCGGACAAACAGACAGATAGACAAAAAATAATTTGTTTATCTGTCTGTCTAAAGTGTGTTTTTCTTGTAAGTACCATATATTATTTCATATTCATTTAGTAAAAAGCTATTATTTTATCTGTATTGATTAAAGCTAAGAACATAATATGACCAATTTATTTAAAAACCAAATTCTTTGTATATCACGGTAAAGCTTCATAAATCTTAACAATGGCCATTATAAAATTAAACAGAGTATTTCATACTAGCCATTTTAGTATTTGGGTAATGATCACGATAAATTGTATGACGACTGATTCACTCGACTGTGAAAACGCTCAATACGAGTACTTTCACACATAAATTGTTCCGTCTGTTTCCCCTCTGGGTCTCATGACACACTTTTGCTTTTTAGGCACGGATTGTATTGCGAGGGAACAAAGATCACCGGAGATTACTGCCGCTTTCAAGACCGCATGGTCACGATGTGTAGATGGTAATTTTAATGTTACATTCTTTTATACGTTTTTCATATTGTATTTGGTATTTTTATACAGTATTGTATAGAAAGTAAGTAAAAAAAATCATTGTTTTTGGACTTTTTGGTTTGTAAGAAACGTCTCATTTTGTACTGTATGCTTTATAACAGAACAACTTAAAATTGGTTGATTTGAACAAAAGTAAAAGATATAATCGAGAATGCCACTTAATAGTTCGGATATGGAAAAGGTTGTAAACGGTAATAAATTAAAGAAACCCTTTTACAAACAAGTAGCACATCACAAGAAAACAGATCTCCTAGATTTTCTGACTTTCTCCTATTTTGGTAATGGGAGTGTGATGACATCGAATCGTCGTATTAGTAGGAACAATATGAACGTGATTGGGTGTAATAGAATTATATTTTGAGGTTAATCTACAGGCTTACATCACAAAAGGCGCCATACACTCAACAAACGAGTGCCTATAGCGTAATTTTACATAATGATTAAAATTAATGAATACAAAATTACTGGATTAATAGTTTAAAATTTAAAAATGTAAAAACACTCAGTTTTATGTCCTTCTGCCTAATATTTATTTAACAACTAGCGATTTACTCTCGCTTTGCTCGGGTGCGTCCGTACGTTTGATATAGATGAAAATACTAAAATAGTAATAGTCGAGTGCAATTAGGTTTATACCTCAGAACCCAGGTATAGTAAATGCATTTGGCTGATTTTGGATGTTTTGAATTTCTTATACTAAAACCTAAAAAGTTAAAATTTTGAAACCTTCCGCTAATGTTTTTTTTTTCTCCCAGAAAAATTATGCTACTTCTAGTATAGCATAACATTCCTCTTACAGCTTTATTTATTTTTTTCTGTAGAGAATAACTCAGTTTCTTTATAAAATATAGTGATTTACCCTAGAACATTGTTTTGATATATCACTTAAGGTTTAGCCAGCGTTAGACATGTAAATTTCTAAGAACGACTCGATAGACCCAGTTATTGTGTTTTCCCGTGGGAATGAAAGATTTTCCTGTAGTAAAAGGTATCCTAAATATGGACCCGAGTAATAAGTTATCATTACACAAAATTTAGTTAAATCGGTTCAGTACTTTTTGCGTGAAATGCGCACATCGATTTCGCTAAGTTACTGTTTTATTATATCTATACTTATAATAAAATTGTATCTAAGTCGAATCTGTACATTAAATATTTTTTGGAAAATCTTATTGAAATGGACATTATTATCGATACAGAGTCTGAATCTATAATTTTTAGAATTTTTGTCTGTCTGTCTGTATGTCTGTCTGTCTGTTACTGCATCACGAGAAAACCACTGGACAGATTTTGATGAAATTTGGTATGATGATAGCTGGTTAGCCGGGTCAACATATAGGATACTTTTCACCACGGAAAAATATCTCATTTCTGAGAAAAAATACAAAAACTGCTATGTAAGAGTTTACTCATATGGAAAACTAATTTTTTTTATTTAAATTTCATTAATAAATCAAGCCATTTATTATAATTTATTGTTTTTGGTTACATGGCAACATTTTATTCTTAATAAACGATACTAAACGGTATAACAATTTCTCGATAGTTAGTGCTAGTCATTTTATTATTTTGAATGTACTAAAATAAAGCAGTATATTACTCGTAATACGAGATGTAAGAGACAAATAAAATGGTGTAGGAAATCTGCGACGTACGACATAGTTTCCGTGTAAATGATTTATTTTACCTCCGCACAAATGTGTGCCAAAATTCTCTCATGCAACACCTTCCATTTAGAAAACCCATTTATCATAATATCTACACAAAGCTCGTCGTGATTTAAAATTCATTACAATTTTTTTTGGTATCGCGAAGATTGAAAACGGTAAAATGAAAAAAGTGTAATTTTAAGTTGTATTTTGTGTTAAGTATTTCGTTTTCGTACAAACGTTCATTTTTACTTCTTAAAAAATCTTTAAACTGTGTGTGTTCTAAAGAACACATATTTTTTTTTAATGAAAGAGACTAATTTTTAAGCAAGGAAACGCAATTTATTTTAGTCGGACCCTTTGAAATAACATTATACGCTCGCACGTCAACAACCTTTTAAACGGTTTTCGTACAAGTATTTCTCGAAACATTTAATTTTAAGCTAAATTGTATATATGTACATACATACATATATACGTTCTTTTTTTGATTTGAATGTATCACATTAAAAAAATCTATCCATGTAAATCAATCTTATCAATTTAATCTTCTAACAACCAAACTTACAATTGTGATATTATTGAAATATTTCATGAAATACCTTTTTTGAAAATTAATTACAACCTAATTTATTATCTGATATAAACTGAAATATTAAATAACAAGTTATTATTAAAACCATCAAATTTCCTTCATCTAGATATCAAACAGAAAGTGGAATTATTTCCCGTTGATGAACGTTAAAGGGCTAAAATTTAATTAAACATAAAATCTACAGAATATTTTCGTCTATTTTAATATCTGGGACACTAACGAAATGTTCGTAATTTTCTTTTTGATAACTCTCACCTTTATTTATCTTTCTACATTATCTGTCTACGTTGTAAAGATGTTTCTTTTAATTAATACTTCAAACAGCCATTAGAGTGCTGATGACACGATACGGTTAAATATGCTATTTATTGTACCGTAGGTAATTACCTAAAACGAGACCCTTTCTCTAAGAATCTCTAAGTTTAAGAAACCCTACTATCTTTAAATGTAAATTAAAGGTATAAATGTTTGAAAGTGTTTGATTTGAGTCTTTTTATTAAGTAACCGACTTCCGAAAAGCAGGAGGCTTTCAATTCGTCGGAATCTTTTTTTTATGTATGTTCAGCGATTACTCGAAGACGCCTGAACCGATTTGGAATTTTATTTTGTTTCAAAGGGTATACTTCCCAGGTGGTCCCATATAAATTTTATCGAAATCGGTCGAGCGGTTTTTTTTAAATCAACAAATAAATTATTATTTTTTAAATAAATTGCTGAATTGAACATGGTATTAAAAAACTTTCTTCTAAAAAATTACCTGCTTAATACGTCTACACTAAAAATGGACAAATAAAAACTTAAAAAAACCGACTTCCAGGCACTAAAATGTAAAAAAGAACTAAACGGGGGTTTCCATTCAGAATAGATACTTAATCAGATATTTTTAACATTTAAAATCATGTCTTTGAATTATGTTAACAATAAGAAGTATTAAGTACATAATATACACATGTATATAACGCTATAAATATTTGTTCAGGTCAGTCGACAAAGTCAACCAGAAGTAACAAATCTGGTATGAAGCACGCTAACATCGGTCCATCGATGTTCACTTTTCCCCAAAACACATGTAAGTGTCAAAACTTCTAGTTTAAAACATTGTGCGTGACTAATGCCGGATTCAACCTTAGCGCCGCCCTCTGGGCAATGTAAAATTTTTAGTTTATTTCATTTATTGTCGCATCTCGCATCTGAAGCTGTTGATGAAAAGCTGTTAGAAATATTATGTAGACTAGCGGCTCACCCTCGCTTCGCTCGAGTTCGCCTCTAGAAAAGCACAAACAGATCTATCCCAGGGGAACCGTTCATTTTTCTGCGATGAAAAGTTACCTGTTGTTTGACCGGCAATATAAGGTATCAACATGCCAAATTTTACTAAATTAGGTGCATAAGTTGTTGTGTACTACGCTGTATAAATTACTATAGTTTTTTTACTATCCCACGGAAATTCTTTAATTTTCCGGAATGAAAAGTATCTTAGATGTTGCCCGGGGATATAAGGTACCACAATACAAAATTTTATTTAAATCAGTCCAATAGATTCGGAGATTAGCCCGTACAAACAGACAAACAGACAGAGAAACAAAAAAATTGAAAAAATCTGGATTTGTTCTATTTGTCTTCTTACATCCCCCTGACTCGGTTTTTAGCCTTTTTTTTTCTATGTACAGACATTCGACCTCTACAACTTTATTGTAGTATAGATGAAAAAAGATTAGACAGTAAAATCCGCGCGTGAACAGTGCGGGTAATCTGGTATCATATAAAACTAAAACTTTTATAAATGAGCGTAAAAATTTTAAGTAGAAATTATTTTATATTATGCAAGTGCACGATTACAATGAAATATAAACTTAGATTAAAATGTTAAGCTCAAAATAACTTATCTTCATGCACTGCTGTTGACGTTTCGGGGTGTTCTACTTAATTTAAGTGTTTGTTTTCATTATAAATTGTGTACATTTATACTTTGCTTAATGAAGCCATCTAGCCACTGGCGACTTATTCTCGGTTCACTCGAGTGCTTTCCTGCTCCCTAGGTACATTTTGTGTAGATAAAAATAGTTATTGAGAGCGTACATTAGGAGATATATACTGTACGTGCTATTGCGAACTTTTCTGTAGGCCTTTTTAAGACCTACAATTTTCTAGTATATAGTTTTGATGTATATGTAAAGGTTTAGTCATGTCAGCCGTGTAATCGTACGAAAACAGTTTTTTTGACAAAACACCATCAGTCAACACTCAGTCATTATGTAAAAAATATTTATTAAACCTTCCTCGTTTATCGCACTTTCTATGAGTGAAAATCGTATCAAACCCCGTTGCGTGGTTTAGGAGAAGAAAGCGGAGAAACAGATAGACGCAGCCGCGTTTTATACTATATATTGTAGATATAGATAAAATGGTAGCGGGATCAAAATATAATATGAAATATTTTTTGACTATTTTATTTAGGATATGAAGCCAAATGTAGAGTTTTGGAAATTATTATCAATCTGTTTTGTTGCTCATTACTAGAGAACGCTTGAAGATGCATATTATGTAAAATGAAGCGTAGTCTAAATTATATATATATATATATATATATATATATATATATATATATATATATATATATATAACTGTCATTTTCAGCCGAAATAATGTTGCATAAATACGGATTTGACACTGCGTTCAACTTGAATATATATTGTACGTATATAAAGCGAGGGTCATAATAAACGCGCTTAACTTGATCGGGTTTTCTCTAGCCAATATTGAAGACTTTTAAACATCAATCCTGTATTTTGCCACACTTTAAAAGATGAATTTAAAATAATCATGTAGTGTCCACTTTTGTTCTGTAAATAACTTTTGGACAAAATTTCAGGTTTCGTTTTGATTCAGTTATAAATAAATAAAAGTAAATTGATACTTTCCTAGATTTACGCGAATATTTGAAATTTTAAATTAAGTTCTCGTGAATATATTTGAACTTTGGGAACCAAGACTCTTAATAAAATGGTAAAAAACTAATTATATTTAAAATAAATTATTCGTCACAGCAATGATGACCAGCAGAAACAGTAAGCGGGTTACACAATCCAAGGCAATATCCTGCGCGCACTGTGCCATCGTCGATGAAACCAAATCTAAGGAAGTTAAAAATATCAGCTATCAAGCTCTCAAGGAACGAGACAGTTACTTAAAAGAAGGTGAAATATTTTATCCATTTTCACTAAAAGCCATCGACTTTCAAATGATTTTGATAAGATTACCGATAAAATATGAAACGTTTCATTGCACGAAACTTAGTGTATAAATATATTTTCAAATACTTAAATATGGAAAATTTAGCCTTTATTTAAACACTATTTTTAAGCTTTATAATCTGTACTAATATTATAAATGTGAAAAAATAATAATTTGTTTGTTTGTTTGTCTTTCTTTCACGCCGAAACGGCTTGGCGGATTGGCGTGATTTTTTGTATGGAGATATATGGAGGGCTGGAAAATGACATAGGCTACTTTTACCGCGGGAGATTATCTCTATCCCACGGGAAAACACTTATAATGCAATCTAAAAAAATATTCATAATCAGAATTACATGAAACTTGACATAAATACTCTTCAATACAATTAATTAAACACGTGTTTTAGCATTTTTCGAAATTCATCTCATAAATGAGTAAAATAGCGCATGAAACTTTTATGAAACCTACCATTTTAGAGATTTTTTTATAAATATAGCGCGAGCGAAGCCGCGGGTTCTGCTTGTATATTATATATATATATATGAACTGTACGTTTCATAGAGATTATAAATACGAGTATACTTGATGGTTTGACTACCATCAAGAACTAATGCCGGTTCGTCCTGAATCCTATTCCATTAGACATTAACCATCCCAAGCCATTAGAGATTAACCGTTAAAGAAGCGGCTTTAAATCAATATTAAAAAAAACTTATTTTATGCATAAAATAACTGGCATCAAAACCAAATAATCACTAGTAATCTCTAATCTAATTTAAGCTTAAAAATCTAATATTTCCAACATTAACAGGAAATCTTAATAAAAGTATATCAAAAAGCTCCTTAGCGATCCCAGTTTATGTTCAAGAGAATTATACAGGTACGATATTATATGATAAAGAGCTATTGTTTTTTTTCTATATCGTCAATATTGTATACTATAAAACATATTATTTTGTTTTAAATCTAACAGAAGTTACTCCATTGGTTGTTGAAAATAAAGTGACAAGTACTTTGATACATAATATAGATAAGCCGATGACGATCACTTGTAACAATGCAGGTATATATTTTTATATATATATATATATATATATATATATATATATATATATATAGCTTTAAATACATACATATTATAAACATAAACACCCTTGACTGTAGTACAAACATTCATGCTCATCACACAAATGAATGCCCCCAGCGGGACTTGCAGCCGCGACCGCTGATACAATAAGTAGGGTCACTACAAACTGAGCCAAACGTGTCGTCGTTACTCTACATTAGAAGAGTCGAATCTGTACACTAAATATGTTTTTGGAAAATCTTACTGAAATAGTCATTATTATCGACGCAGAGATCTAATCTATAGTTTTTAAATTTTTTGTTTGTTTATCTGTCTGTCTGGGAACGCATCACGAGAAAACCACTTGATAGCTAGTTATCCGATAACATGTAGGATACTTTTTACTGCGGGAAAATATCTTATCTCTGAGAAATATACTAATCGTTAAAACACATCTATATATTATATTACAAAATAAAAAGTTCTCATTATATTATATTTCTTAAGAAACGGAAACGGTGCCTCCTGACAAAAACTCACTCAATTCAGTTAAAGTAATGACATCTGCAGAAATCCATAAAGAATTTTACAATAAAGGTATAATTTATATTAATTATAACATAATATTACTATTATTTCAATAATTAATACTACATATACTATTATTCGTATTGTATTGACTTTGTTCTTTCACATTTATTGCAGAAATTCAAGTGTTGCCAGCGCATTTATTGACAAAAATGTCCATAGGAATGTCTGTTCCATATCAATTAATATCGGATGTTAAATCAAGTGTAGTTACCGGTAAATAAAATGAACTTATTAAAACTTACTGTTAACTTATTGTTACCGCCTGTATGCTTATATTTATTATTGAGATGTATCTTGTTTTCTCAAATACTTAACTGAATTGTACTATTTTTTAAGAAATAAATTCTTAAACCGTAACTTAATATATAAATCAGATATTCGAATCAAATCGTAGTCGGTGCCAGCCAACAGACAATGATTTATGATTTATACTCGTATCTTATAGGTAAATATTATAAGGTATCAACTTTAATTATTATATTTAAAATACATCCAAGTACATATATTTGTTATGTATTTACACATCTTTACATATAATAAAATTGTAACTAAGCCGAATCTGTACATTAAATATTTTTTTGGTAAATCTTATTAAAATAGATTTTATTATCGATACAGAGGCCGAATCTGTAGTTTTTAGAATTAATTTTTGTCTGTCTGTCTGTCTGTTACCGCATCACAGAAAAACCACTGGAGGGATTTTGGTGAAATTTGGTATAGTGATATGTAGCTGGTTATCCGAGTTAGCATATAGGATACTTTTTACCGCGGGAAAATGTCTCATTTCTGAGAAAAAATAAAAAAACTGCAATGTAAGAGTATACTTACACTTATTCGATAATAGCGATCTCAAGCAATCATTAAAGCTGATATAAATAACAAAACAACTTATCTCATCGATTAAATGCTCGCGCCGATACGGCCATACTGACATCAGGCGCGTCCCTGCGTCTATGATTAATTTTCATCTGGAAAAATAAAATAATCAGTTAATTTACCTTAATAAAAATCCTAATAGCTAAGCACAAAAATCTAAACACATAACTATCTCGTAGCAACCACATAAAAATGATTAATTAATCTTAAAATCTCTATGACCTCATAGCCTCAGCGCTAATTTTGGTCCAGCCTCAGAGCCTCGGCGCTCATTATGCACCACGTAACGATATACTTATATGTAAAACCTAAGAATTTGGTTTTTGGTCGTCTGAACGCGGGCGGAGCCGCGGGCAATGCTAGTATTGAAATAAGTTTGCTTTGCTTTTCACTTTCCTTGCTGGCATCCTTCGTTCTGGCATTTTGATAACCTTTGTTTTATTCAGATACAGTGATTCCTTGCAGAAGATTGGAAAACACACTAGTTACAAATAAAGGGACAATTTTGTCTTGTACAGGTATCCATATTTTTATAATTAATTATTTGATGGAGTGATTTGATTTTAAGTATATTTTCTTAGTTTAAGTATTGATTTTTAGACTTTTTTTAAGTGTTATTTGAACCCAATCATCTTTACTAATTTATAAATATTTGCATTTTTATTACTTGAAGGTACTAAAGTGACTTCAGTTTCGTCCGACAATATTCAACCGTCAAGCATTCAAGCGTCAACTTTAACAAGAATATCAAAAGTTGCTACAGCTAATACAGGTAAATTGTATATGAAATAAAATCATCTAAATTATTTTGAAGGAACAACATGTACACTCTGTAAATTTATATGATTTTCAATTGTACTATTTTTAACAATAATAAATATTATGTCGTCTCATCACACCTCAGTCGTCCTAAGTGTCTTCACCAGGACTAAAGTTTATTTTATCTGAAACACATATCTTATGACTAATGTGTGTTATTGTACACAAGTGTAAATCAAAGTATTCTCAGGCGATAAAGTAATTAGTACTTACTGTAAACTGCCTCGTTATTTCCGAAAACAGCCACTAAGGATAACAGCCACTAGGAAAGTTTATAAGACACTAGCATTCAAATAAATCTACTCGTATAATTCAATTTTCTTTTGAAATTGTCTATACTTTGCTGCTTAGTAATCCCATAAATCTATACTAATATTATAAATATGAAAATTTGTATGTATGTGTGTATGTGTGTATGTGTGTATGTATGTATGTATGTATGTATGTATGTATGTATGGATTTTTGTTACTCTTTCACGTCAGAACGGTTGAAAGGATCTGGATGAAATTTCGCACAGAGATAGATTATAGTCTAGAATAACACTTAAGACTATTTTTTATCTCGGAAAAATGTACGGTTCTCGTGGAATAGATTTGTTTTTGTTTTCATAAAGGCGAACACGAGCGAAGCGAGTCGCTAGTAATTATATGCGAAAGTTTGGATGGATGGATGGATGTTTGTTACTCAATCACGCCAGAACGGTGAACAGATCTGGATAAAATTTGACACACAGTAGTACAGACACAGTAGTAGCACACAGGTTACTTTTTAATCAGGGAAAATGTACGGTTCCCGTGGGATAGATTTGCTTTAGTTTTTCACTAGGGACGAACCCGAGCAAAGCGAGCGTGAGTTGCTAGTTATTAATATGTTTAATATTTTTATAGGTACATCTACAAATTTTTCTTCTAAAGACACGGATTGCTCTACTACGCCATCTTTGTATAAGCATTACCTTCGAGATGCTTATTTGGGTAAATACGAATATGTAATACATCTAGTTTTCAATTATTGATTTTTGACCATTTTTACATCTATTATACTAGTATATAATAATACTGAAAGAGTTTTCTGTATGTTTAATTAATGCGTTAGTCTCTTGAACTACGAGACCGATTTGGAAAATTATTTTTGTATTTTTTTACTTATCACATTGTGAACCTTAAGGATGGACAAATTATACATAAATTAAGACGGTCCAGGCCGCGGGCAAACGATAGTTTTTTTATAAAGAATGTATTGTCAATGAAAAACAAAAAAAAGAATTTATAAAAAAAATACATGGATGAATGGATGTATGTTTGTTATTCTTTCGCTCAAAAACAACTAAACGGATTTTGATAAAACATTACATTAATATAACTTATACATCAGAATAACACATAGACTATAATTTATAAAGATAGACCAATCGGAAGCTGTTTTTTTTTAAGAGAAAAATAATATTTTCTTAGATTACGCGAATATTTGACATTTTAAATAAAACTATCTTACAGATGTGCAGATAACCAGTCTTGAGGGAAATTTAAATCATATATACATATATTTTAAAATAAAACTACCTTTTCAGCAGTTCTCTTTTCAGAGAGTCTCTCCCGTGATCATGATTACTGTAAAGCATTCGAAACGTCGGGAACCAAAATGAAAATAAATCCCTGAAAAAATCTGAAAAGATAGTTTTATTTTAAAATATCATATATTTACGTAAATCTAACAAAGTATTATCATATAATATATTTTCAGGAATATCCGCTATTGATTTATTAGAGCGCAGTTCAGTTAATGGTGGATCTCACATAACTCAATGTAGTTGTAATACAGGTATAACCTTTAAAAGCAAGCGAAACCTTTAAAACCACGATCTTAATTTAGAATATCGCATAATTTATCAGCGGAAGGAAGTATTATGAGATTTCCTATTAGCAATATAAACAGAGGCTTAAACATCAATTTCCATATTTTCAACTGCAAAAATAACCTTTTTAAGGAGTTCATTTTAAAAATCTTTCCCTAAAGCCTGTCATAATTTGTTATATAAGTAAATCTAGAGCAAAAATTCCATGCTTATAGATAGACCCCAACGGTTTCGGCTATACTTTGCCTACCAAGCGGTGGTTGTTAGAATTAAGGACTTATATATTATAAATAAATTTGGGTATAGGCTGTGTTTTTAATATTATAATAATAACTATTCATAAATATATATTGTATTGTAGCAAAGAACAAAGGCGAAAGGAGGATTTGTGGAAAATCTTATATCTCTTTTTTTAACTACTTCAGTGTATGTAACATAAAATTAATGTCTACTAGTAATTGGAAATTTCTCAAGCAATTCTCCTATTTACAAAGTATTCTCTACTTTAGCGGACTAAGCCACTTATCTCGTAGATATAAATAAATTAAAAAAAACACACAAGGATTTATATCAACTTTATCTTAATTGTATCAACTATCCAACGCAAGGCGCATAAATATGTCTTGACGCGTAGTATAAAATTGGCTCGCAGACATAAAAGGAAAAAAAAACTTATATTAACCAGTGTTTTAAGCAAAATTTACTCGGTTGCTAAAAACTTTTAATTCTAAAACTTTTATTGTATTTATATCACATATTATAATATTTTCTTTATATGGTAATTTTATAAGAATTTTGAAAATATATATTTTATGAAATAGGTGTACCTATTTACCCAATTATGAGAATTAATAAATATAAAAGATGATTTGCTTTAAGCTGATGTGTAGTTTTTTTATAGAAATTATAGATGATGATTATTGTTATATTACTAGCGACTCACCCTTGCTTTACTCGGATTCTTCCCCAGGTAGATTCCCCATACAAACTTTCATCACAATTTTCGCCCCCTTAAGAGATGATTAAAGTGAATAAAAACAATCCTATGTCCTTCTCTGGGTCTCTAACTATTCTTACCAAATTTCATTTAAATCGGTTTAGAAGTTCCAGAGATTACTTCCTACAAACAAACTCACAAACTTACAAACTTTACCTTTACTTATAATATTAGTTTGATAATTTGCTAAGAATAAATTTAACACACTTTCATATAATTATAATCTCCCCTATACCAAAATTTTTCATTACATGCTATTTAGTTTTTTGGCATGAATTACTTGCATGTAGCCCATTAAAACGTAATTTTCAGGTTCTTGTCCAGACTGTCACTCCACCTGTGTAAATGCAGTCACTGAACTAAATTCAAAGTCCACTGAAACGTCCCAAAATTTTGATGCCCAAGAAAACAGCAACAAGCAAATCAAAACTGACTGCTTTGTACAGTACAGTAATTTTAGCAAAGGTAATGTAATAAAGCCTGTTACAAGTTAAAATAATTTGTATATATACAATTAATGGTAATGCTAGAATTATGTTTGTGCTATGAAAAAAATTACATAAAACGATGTAAAGACGGCTTGAAAAAGAATCATTTACGTTATATCTTAAATAAATTATTACACCAACCAATCAACCACCAATCTTTAAAAATACTCTTTAGAGCTAAATAAATCTACGAATGTACAAACGATGACAACTAAACTTAATAATAGAAAAAAAACGCTTTTCTTTCGGTAAACTTTATGTATGATATTATTAATATCTTTTTGCTAATATCAGATAGTACAAAACATTTGGCTCGTATTGGACGGAGTCGACTTCTATCAGTGCGAACGTTTATGAACTCTGAAGTAGGAACACAAAAATCTGCGTGCTTTACCAATAGTAAAGGTTAGTAAATTAGTTCAATAAATTGTTTTTTTTAGATTGTTTGTAAAAAATAATCTTTGGAACTTTCAAACCTGTGTTAAATTTGAAATAATTTTCCAAATGATTCCTAAATAAGATTTTTCTATTTTATATCGACATATAAGGCGAGAGCAGAAACGAGTCTTCGAAATTAAAAAGGCGTTGTAAAATATTCTTTACTTTACATTAATTATTCTTATAGTAGTAATAACTCTTGACTCACCCTTGCTCCGTTCGAGTTCGTCCTTACTTACGTTTTAACGTTTAGTATAGATTTCTCAGAGATGAGATATTTTCCCGCAGTTAAAAGCATCCTATATGTTGACCCGGATAAACAGCTAATACCTATCATACCAAATTTCATCAAAATCCCTCTAGTGGTTTTTTCGTGATGTACCTCATCAGACAGACAAAAATTCTAAAAACTATAGATTCGGCCTCTGTATCGATAATAATGTCTATTTCAATAAGATTTTCCAAAAAATGTTTAATGTACAGATTCGACTTAGTTACAATTTTATTATATGTATAGATAATTCAACCCTTTTAACGTCTCACTGCTGGGCACATGCCTCCTCAATACGAGAGGGATTAGGTCAAATACGGTCACTACACGCGAGTTGGTAGAATTTGCATATCTTTCAAAAACTCTTTAAACGTTCTTTCAGACATGTTCTTTCCTAATGTTGTTTTCTTTCAACGTAAGGCAAGTGATAAACATTGAAAAACTTAGAAAGGTTTGAACCAACTTCACTTGGTATTTACAGCGAGCGCTTAGTTCTGGGCTATTGACTGCCTTATAGTGTGCTACATAAAAGTCCATGTAAATAATACTAAAACATTTCCGACAAAGCTATAAGAATTTCACTATCAATTTGCATTACTTTGAACTAGAATATGCTTTGAACTATCTGAAAACAGAAACACTTTACTGAATACCAGTAGATATTTCACAGAAAATGGTATTTGAACTCTTACCTAGATATGTAATATGTATGTATGTATGTATATTGTACATACTCATGTGTCCTCGTTAGGCTTTGAGCTACAATTTGTGAACATAGTATTTTAAAAATTCGTTTTTAACAAAAGAATACCTATATTGTACACGTTGTCAAAAAAATGAATCGATATGTATATAACGCATGCCACTTAAAAATCGATATAACATATCATAAAATGTTAAAGTACCCCGCCCAGCGGGGCGGAATTTGTGTTTGTTAGATCTTATCTCAGAAACAACTGTACAAATATTCATACGGTTTTCATCAATAGCAATAGGGGCTATCTAGACAGGTTATAGGCTGTATTGTATGAATATTTTACAAAAATAAGCAACAAGTATGATGATAAAGATTATTTACCAACGCCTATTTTCAAAATGGTGTACTTATATGTTAAACTAATAAAAAGTTATTACTAATGTAATACAATTTATCAATGTAAAAGTAATGAATAAGCCATAAAAAAACAATAACAATGAAAATACCGATAGATAATAAATAAATTTTCTCCATAAATTGCGGGGAATATTCAGAATTCCTCTTACTTGAGACGATACTCCTAAAGCATTGCGTAATGACTCGGAAATGCAGATTACACTGTCGCCAGGTAGCGACGTTATATTTCATTGCCTTCCTACATTATTTAGTTTTTGTATCGTATTTGAATCGAAGTTTACCTTAAAATACACAAATGTTGTCAATGTTTATAAAAAAAATATATTTCTCTATGGTTTAAAAGTATATATAATATATATCATATATTGAATTAATACGGTTTTTTGCATGAAACCTTAGGTACTTTATCTTTCCATTTTTTTATAAGTTCCTTTATCAACGAACTTCCTAATTTGAAAGGAGTTTTATTGTTGGAAAAGGTACGAGTACAGTTGCTTCATTAAAAAAAAACTTTAATTCACGTTTTCTATTCAAATATAAATCAAATAAAAAAAAATCAAAAGAAGCCAGTTCTTTATCACTACTTTATCTCGTTTTCATGTTAATTGAATGAACGACTGAAATAGATTAAATAAATTGGGTACTTTACTATGTTTTGCAAATTATATTCACAGATCACTAGAGTTTACATCAACATGTAGGTTATAAATCTGGTAAATATTCAATAGATACGTTGGAAATATTATTTGACTACAACTACAAGACGTAAAACACATAAACATACGAGTATATGTCAGAATTTCTTAAGAATATTTTCATTTTTTCTTTAGTTATAACTTTGTTACGACGTAATTGATTACCGTTGACGTTGTTTTGTTGTTTTGAACGTACTTGTTGACACTGTACTTGTTGACACTATACTGGTTTTGTTATAGCCATATTACTGATTTAATACTGGATTGACTTGCAATTTTTATTTAGTTACTAGCGACTCACCCTCGCTCCGCTCGTGTTCGTCCCTACTTACGTTTTAACGTTTAGTATAGATTTCTCAGAGATGAGATATTTTCCCGCAGTAAAAAGTATCCCATTTGTTGACCCAGATAACCAGCTATCATCATACATTTCATAAAAATCCCTCCAGTGGTTTTTCCGTGATGCGGTAACAGACAAACAGGCGGACAAAAATTCTAAAAACTATAGATTCGGTCTCTGTATTGATTAATGTCAAGTTCAATAAGATTTTCCAAAAAATATTTAATGGTCAGATTCGGATTACTTACAATTTTATTATATATATAAACTTAATTTAGTTACTTAAGATTATAAATCAGAAATCGTCTTTGTAGTTTATTGATTTCACGTCATCTCGAGGATATCGTAGTATTTTTTCACAAAAATTGTTTATAACAAAGAATTAAAATATATTACTTAATGTTGAGTTACATCAAATAGTTTTCGTTGGATATTTCTAGGTTTCGGTAATAGGTATTAGGTACGTGGGAAGGAAGTCTGCTGTGACGTGTAACATTTACCTGACTGACACTCTCTACTACAGATTTTTTACTTTGAACACTCACCGCGTGAAAATGTAAATATTGTTGTATTATATTTTTCGTTCTATTCTAAAAACCAACTGTACTCTCGAGTCTTTTTATTCGATAGAATATTTCTTCGATTTGTTTTAATTTTTCTAACCATATACCTACGTACTAATTTCTACAACTAAGATTGAAGATACGATCCAAGACGATTCTTGTATTAATCATATAATGTTTGTTACATTCTAGTTACAACAAAGAGCCAGGCACTTTGCAACACTTCTCTTTTTCATTTCAATTTTGGATCAATTTTAAATGAATATTTTATTTTTATGTATTTAAAAAAAAATACAGTCCCGCTGACTTTCTTTCTCAAGTTCCGTTTAAAGCCCGGAAAACGGTTATTGACGAATTTATTTCCATGATCGAAATTAACCGGTTAAAATGAGTTTTTTGCGTTTACATTTGGCGAATTTTATATGTATAATTTTTATATTATACATGTAAATGGTGAATAACTTAGTACATACATGTACGTTTCTTATTTGTGAATGAATTAGCTGGTTTATTTCGGTGTTAAATCCTAAGTCTAACCTTTCTCTAAGAATAACCGTTAACCTTAAATGCTGAAGGCAGTGGTAGCCCAGTGGTAACACGCTCGCTTTGGACACCGAGTGAAGCGGGTTCAAATCCCGGGTCTCGCACCTCTCATATTTTTATGTGCGAATAATTTCTAACATGATTACCGCTTGCCTTAGGGTGAAGGAGAACATCGTGAGGAAACCTGCATGTCTGAGAGAACCTAGCAAGTTTTCGAAAGACTTGTGAAGTCCGCCAACCCGCACTTGGCCAGCGTGGCCTGACCCCCCTCGTATTGAAGGAGGCCCGTGTCCAGCAGTGGGACGTTAAAAAAGGATGAATACAACCGTTAACCATTATTATTTCGGTTTATTAATGAATTAATGAACGAGCGATGAATTAACCAATACATATCCGAAAATGTTTCCGAGCCCTGCTTACCACAAGCATCCCATTTAAAATATCTGCTGGCACATAAAATCGTTACTTAATTTAAATTTAATTTATACACATTGCACGTACATAATTTTATAATAATTAATTTATACAATTTTCGAACATTTAAGGTACAAACGATGTAAAACAAATGTCTCAAAATTTTATGAAGCCAAATGAGCTACTCGCGAATGAACCGAATTTTGTTATTTCAAGCAATCTGAACGCGGCTAAGTGGATTAAAGGTTATGTGAAGGAAGACGAGAAAGGTATAAGTTATGTGGTTTTTATATTTTATTTTTGAAGTATTTTACAGCAAACTTTATAAATAATATTATAATGCGAAAATATGTTTGTTGGTTTGTCATTCTCACCCGAGCATCAGATCAAGGTGATTTTTCTACGGAGATGCGGAGAGTTTCCATGAGATATAAGAAATTCGCAAAATAAAAATATATGTATAATATCATGAAGTAGTCATGATGTACAGGACGAGTCTGAATGGCTTTATTTATTTTATACTAGCAGAACCCGCGACTTCGCTCTCTAAAAAGGTAGTTTCATACAAACTTTCATCCCGTATTTTACCCCCTTAAAGGATGAATTTCGAAAAATGCTTAAACACCTATTTATTTAATTTTATTGAAGAGCATTACTACCAAGTTTCAGGTAATTCTGATCATAAATATTTTTTTGAATTGTATTATAATGTGTTATCCCGTGGGAATTAGATAATCTCCCGCGGTAAAAAGTTGCCTATGTCACTCTCCAGCCCTCCAACTATCTTCACACAAAAATCACGCGAAACCGTCACTCCGTTTCGACGTGAAAGTAGGACAAACAAACACACTTTCACAATTATAATATTAGTATGGATTACTTTGCGTTCATTCATCCTACTTAGTCCCGATACATAGATACAAAGAAGAATATATAGAAAGAAATTTAAATAAGCTGATATTTTCTTGTACTTTTTGGATAAAGTTTTTCGAATTGTCCAGATGAATACAAAATATGTTATTCAATTTAATAAATTCACTCTTTGATTGAATTAGCCCTGTAACCTCAATAGGCAACAAGTCCCTCTAATCCCCAAATAAAGACGCTTAGATACATTTGCTACTCATTTCACGTAATTTATATCAAATACTAGCATTGCCCGCGGCTCCGCCCGCGTTCAGATGACCAAAAACCAAATTCTTAGGTTTTACATATTAGTGTACTCTTCCATTGCAGTTTTTGTATTTTTTCTTAGAAATGAGACATTTTCTCGCGGTAAAAAGTATCCTATAAGTTGACCCGGATAACCACCATGCCGAATTTAATGGAAATCCCTTCAGTGGTTTTTCTGTGATGCGGTAACAGACAGACGGACAGACAAAAATTCTAAAAACTATAGATTCGGCCTCTGTATCGATAATAATGTTTATTTTAATAAGATTTTCCAAAAAATATTTAATATACAGATTCGGCTTAGTTACAATTTTATTATATGTATAGATATTTTACTGTTATATTAAATTTAATAACTTTAGTAACTGTCTTTCAGATATTCAGTCCATAATAGATATAAGTGAAACAACCGTCAATGAGTCTTTGGAAAGAGCCTCCCTTGCTATAATGCACTCGAAACATGAAACACGGGAAGAAATCAAAAAAAAATCAACAATAAAAGCAAATCAACAGCCTGCCGTTAATTGTGGTATATTATTTTATTATAAGTTTAATATATAAATAAAAAAATATAATAAAAAAAACTTTAGGAAGAGAAAAAATAGAAAATACCTTGTTTTTTTTTTAAAAGCTCATTTAAATGAAAGCTCAAGCTGTACATATATTTTCGAATCGCTTCCAATGAAACTGACAGAGTAAGAGTTAGTATTTACTAATTAATAAAGGAAAATGTTGTTATTTCAATTTTTTACACATTCTTAAGATAATATAGATGCTTATACAGCAATGTTATATATATACTCCAGTTATGTGCCTTTGTATTTATAATGAACATTATTTATGTTGCGAATGTAACGTCATAAAATAAATCATTAAGTAGAGTCGAGCATGTAGAGTAAACACATAATTTAATATTATAAAGAAATTAATTAAACGCGTTCATATTATGACGTTCAATAAAGTGATGTAATTAGCAATTAACTTATGTATATAGAAATATTAATAATAATTCATGACCATTATGATCCATTAACTACGTTAATAGTAGCAGGTTCGATTACCGTAAGAGGTGTAATGACCATGAAGATAAACGTAAAGCGAATTCTCTCTCTCTCTCCATTTCTCTCTCTTCCTTTCTCTCCCTCCCATTCTCTCCCTCCCTTCGCTCTCTCCCTTTCTCTCTCTCTCTCTCTATTTCTTTCTCTCTTTCTCGCTCACGTTCGTGAAAAATAAAGGCATTAATTTTAAATATTTATTAATTACAAGTGATCCCAATAATTAAAATAAAAAAACTATTATAAATATGCTTATTTTTATAAAAGAAATGGAAAATCACATTACTTTTAAATACAATTAAAATTAAGTAAGGTAAAGTAAATCAACTAAAATATCCTTTGTACAGTAACTGAAAAGCTCTTAGGCGTTATGCCGTCCACTAGTGTTACGGAGATTCATCTTATAAAAGATCACAAAGAAATATTATGTACGACATCCGCACTGGCTCAAGATGTTAGATCAAATTTTGATACAATTACTTCTAATGGAAAAGAGTTTAAGGTTTCAAAAGAAAACATCACGTCAGGTAATTTAATAAAATAGCATTATGAAAATTTATACGTTATTATTAAAATTAATATATAATAGTTTATCTAATATTTAATATTCAAATCATTTTTCGCACCTCTTTACAGATGGCCCTACAAAAGACTACTCTCAACTGTATGAAAAATCAGTTATAAGTAATAAACCTGAAATACTCATGGCGGATAAAATAACCTCAGGTATATACTATATGTAATAGCCTCAGTAGAAGCTAGCATGTACGGGTACACGTCCAAA
Source organism: Brenthis ino (assembly GCA_921882275.1). Lineage (NCBI taxonomy): Eukaryota > Metazoa > Arthropoda > Insecta > Lepidoptera > Nymphalidae > Brenthis > Brenthis ino. The sequence continues at coordinate 4,248,771 of OV170227.1, forward strand.
AGTTCTGGGTTCGAGTCCCGGGTCGGGTCTAGTTTAATTATAGTCTTTCCATTTAAAATAGAATCTGTATAGAAGGCAAAAACAAAAAACTTTAATGCCTTTCTCTACTCTGTTTGTCAACCGATATACTATTTTTTTTAATAGCTATTGACGAGACTTGCAATCAAATTAGTGTTAACATAAAAAAATAGGAATCATTTTTTTATGTAAGTAGGTAAATTCTATTCATATATATATAAATAGAAGGAAAATAAGAAAAGCTAATGCTTTTAGCTTTTTGAACTGTTTGCCTAAAATTATGATTATAATTTCAACTCAAAAATATGTATGGTCGAACCACCACTTGGCAAACTCTATGTAGTTATTATAATCACGTTTAGGAGACGCTCTCTACGTAGTACATGTGCGTTATGTATGTAAATGTTTGTCCATGTATCTGCATCTTCATAAAGAAACCTTACTCTGGTCTATGCACTAATCTATACATATAATAAAATTGTAACTAAGCCGAATCTGTACATTAAATACTTTTTGGAAAATCTTATTGAAATAAACATTTTTATTCATTATCGATACAGAGGCCGAATCTATAGTTTTTAGAATTTTTGTTTGTCTGTCTGTCTGTTACCGCATCACAGAAAAACCACTGGAGGGATTTTGATGAAACTTGGTATGATGATGCTGGTTATCCGGGTCAACATATAGGATACTTTTAACCGCGGGAAAATATCTCATCGATATAAGTAAGAGTATAAAAATATGTAAAACCTAAGAATTTGGTTTATTGGTCATCTGAACGCGGGCAGAGTCGCGGGCAATGCCAGTGTACAATAAAATTACAGTTTTGTATACTGAAATTGTTATGAATTTGCTTTCTATAGATACTACATATGTCAAAATTAGAAATATCTTTTAATTTTACACTCTCCACTATGTAACTAATGATCATGGTTCTAGATGACACAATGATGAACAATCTAAAGGAATCAATAGGGCAAGTACGACCAAATTTACAAGATATAGGTATGTATTTTAATGAACGTTGAAATGCTTTTTTCATATGACGAACGATATATTCTATGTCTTTGACAACGTTTTAATACCTACAATCTTATGACACTACCAACGGTAAGTAGTAAAGCTTTAGAAACATTTTAATAACCATTTAATATAACATATTATATTCCCGGATACCTAAAAAACTACACTATAATAATTATCTATATAAATAAAAATGAATGTTCGTATGTTTGTCCTGTATGCGTTCCTAAATCATTGATCCGATTGTGATAAAACTCTAATGCGTTATTTTGAATACGCCTGCGAAGCGTCCTGGGGCAAAAAAATAATTTTTTTTTTCTGTGAATGTTAATCATTTAAGCGTTTCTTAGCCATTAAAGGACGCACCCGAGCGAAGCGTGGGTAAGTCTATTATATAATATACTTAAATAGTCTGTTTCAATTTTCCCTAGAACCGTCAAAGTGTTCAAACAAGCGCAGTTCCAATATCGGTATAATTGTAAAACTGGATCCCAAGTACAAAAGTAATTGCGTGATTACGATAAACATTGAATCTAAATCTAAAAAAAAATAGGTAGGCTATTGTTTTACACATAATTTACTTTACATAAATCCTATTTCGTTCTCTTAAAAAATTAAGAAAAAAAGAGAAGAAGAAAAGAGAAGAAGAAAAAAAGGAATTAAACTGTATTTTCGAACGTATACTACTATGCCATAAATACCAAAAATTAAAGATATGTATAATGTATATATATCATTTCCTCTCAAACCGTTTAATGGATTACACTTGAGTCTACATAACATTATTAATCTTGATCTGAAAAATATTTCAAGTCTTCTTCTTACTTAATTCTCGACTCATTCTATTATCGTCTATTTTATTCATAAATGTTTTATTTATAAACATAGACTTTTTCGTATATTCTAAACTTTCAGGAGTCAATTACACTGAAGAACGTGAATATAAATCGAATTTTGCCTTAACTTCTCGTCATATACTACCTAGTATAATACCGTGTGGTGAATTATGTTCATTCAAAAATACAGGTAAGAAATCGATTTCTTATAAATAAACTTGGTTGATGAGCTTTGAGCGATAAACGAATAATTGAATCGTGAAAGAATAAGTTAAAAAAGTGTTTAAAAGTAATATATGGTATAGTTATTACTACATGGCTTTGCCCGCCTACCTGAGATAGATATAGGTGCCTAAAATGACTCACTATAATCCTTATTCTTGATGACACAAACGTATCCGTAGTAAAAAAATGTTTGCGTGTAACCTATACGCGCGGTTGAAGTAAAACTTGTTTTTCAAATATGGCAATTAAATTAAAACAAATCAATAATTAAATAAGGCATATTACAATCATATATTTAAAGAATATCATATACAAAAAAAAATATAATATTATATATTTGTCAGACAATAACAACGGTTACCATGACAAAATGGCAATGTATTCTATTTTATTCTCTCGCTGCCTTAATCCTATCCTATGTTTATTTCTTTCTCGTGTCGCATTTCCGTTTCATCGAGTTTCAAATCACAACGATTCTAAATAATAATAACGATAATAAAGGTATAATTAATGAATGTTAATAAGATCCTCAATTAAAATACCTACTTGAATAGTAATCGGGCCAATACAGATTATACTTAGCAAGGAGTAGGTACAGTACTTCACCGTAAAAGCTTTCGTTCAGCTGTTCAGCCTTTACTGTAAAATTACTAAGTTCTATGTTCTTTTTCTTTCTATATTTTTCTTTTTTATGAATAAAGTTAGTATTGTTATTAATAATATAATAAATCCGAAAGTTTGTATTATATAGGGTAATTCAAACAAAAAAAATCACAGATCTCGTGTTTGCCACGACCTTAGAGTACATTGAAAATGAATCTGCCAAACTAACTGATAGTTAATTTAACTGACAGTTAACCTTACTGACAGTACAATCAAACTGAGAGTTAAACCTACTGGTAGTTAAAGTAACTGACAGTTAAACTAATTGAAGGTTATACTGACTGACAGTTAATCTAACTGACAGTTAATCTTACTAGCTGTTTATAAAACTGACAGTTACCGTTACTGACAGTAAATCTAACTAACAGTAAATTAACTGACAGATAAACGAACAGGCAGTTAAGCTAACTGACATTTAATCTTACTGACAGTTAAGCTAACTGGAGGTTAAACTAACCGACAGTTAAACAAACTGACAGTTAATCTAACTGACAGTTAATATAACTGACAGTCAAGTTAACTGACAGTTTAACTTACTGGCAGTTAAATTAACTGACAGTTAGACTTACTAGCTGTTAATAAATCTGACAGATAGTCTTACAGACAGTTATATTACTGACAGTAAAACAAACCGACAGTTAAACTTACTGGCAGTTAAATTAACTGACAGTTAATCTTACTAGCTGTTTATCAAACTGACAGTTACCTTTACTCTTTACTGACAGTAAGTGAAACTGACAGTTTAACTTACTGTAAGTTAAATTAACTGACAGTTAACCTTACTAGCCATTTGCCAAACTAACCGTTAATCTAACTGACAGTTACCGTTACTGACTGTAAATCAAACTAACAGTAAACTTATTGATAGTTAAACAAACTGACAATTAACCTAACTGACAGTCAAGCTAACTGACAGTTTAACTTACTGGCAGTTTAACTTACTGGCGGTTAAATTAACTGACAGCTAAATTTACTAGCTGTTAATAAAACTGACAGTTAGTCTTACTAATGGTTACATTACTGACAGTTAAACTTATTGACAGTTAAACTAACTAACAGTTAAACTAACTGATAGTTAAGCTTACTAGCCGTTAATCAATCTGACAGTCAACCTAACTGACAGTTAAGCTTACTGACAGTTAATGAAACAAACAGTTGAACGTACTGGCAGTTAAATTAACTGACAGATAAACGAACAGGCAGTTAAGCTAACTGACATTTAATCTTACTGACAGTTAAGCTAACTGGAGGTTAAACTAACCGACAGTTAAATTAACTTTAATCTTACTGACAGTTAAACTAACTGACAGTTAAGCAAATTCACAGTTAAACAAACAAACAGTTAAAGAAACAGTTACACAGACAAACAAAAAGTATTAATATGAAATATAGATGTGTTTGTTTTTTTAAAGAGAAAAGGGGGACGAGAGGAGAGGGGCGAGAGGGGATGAGAAAAGAGGAGAGGGGAAGACAGGCGAAATAGACAAGCGCAGCAGAAAGGCGGAGATTTGCTAAAAAGAAATGCAAGAGACAGGCTAAATCTCAACAACAGGCTCCTCTCTTCTCGCTCCTCTCCGCTCCGCTCTTCTCCCTTTTCTTTTTTTCCCTGCAGTAAAAGATATCTTAAATATCCTAACCCGAGTAATAAGTTATCAGTACACAAATTTAAGTTAAAATCAGTTCAGTACTTTTTCGTGAAACGCGCACACCCAACAGACAAACAGACATACAGACAACTGACACACAGACAAAAATAATTTCGAAGTCGGTGCCAGTCGATACAAATCAAAGCACACCGACTTCAAAAATATTCGATTAGGTATGTATAGTAAATGAAAACTAACAATCAGTTATCAACCGACTTCAAAAAGGAGGAGGTTCTCAATTCGACTGTATTTTTTTTATGTCTGTTACCTCAGAACTCCGTCATTTATTAACCGATTTGGACAATTTTTGTGTTATTTGAAAGTGTAAACTTCCAGATTGGTCCCATTTAAATTTCAACAAAAAATACCACCCCTAAGGGTGGAAAAATAGCTAATGATGAACCTACTTCTAATTGTCATGTTGACTTGAAAATTTGCAAGTGTTTCTATTTCCGTTGATAGTACAGTGGTTCGGTATTGTTGACCTGGGGGCTTAGCCATGTTGACTATCTACAATCGTTAACGATTTAGAAAACTAATGAAATGTATGGGCATTACGTATTTTGAACGATATGTCACGTGGTCAAAACGATCGAATTGAAAATTCGTAGCCAAGTTTACAAGGTACATAGTTCGTTCTAAAAATAGAAACGAACTGAGCGATTCTACAATGTGGATCACAAGATCTCATACAAAATGGTAGCCAAGTTGCACGTTTGACAAGCGCTTGAGAATTCAAATCTAAGTTCTTTAACGCTATCTAAACGAACGGCGAGACCCTTGAGTTAACGCTAAAAAAGTGGCGTCTATAACTTTAAAGTTTAGAATCAGCTCACAGCTGCTATAAGACAGAAGTGTTTTGTTAATTCGCGTTGATTTTAGACTATTTATATTTTCTTTTTAGCATTTAAAATGTATAAAATGTATACCTTAAATATGTTGCGGTCCGGTCATAACGAAGAAGTCTCTGAGAAGAAGTGATCTGATGGTAAGGCCCGAAGGTGGATAGGTGGAACTCTTCAACGGCTAATAGTAGATACTTTGAGTTTGGGCTTATTTTGTTTGATTTGACAAGCCTAACACGTTAGAAATCTTACTTTGCTACTACTGTCTACACTAAAATGGGAAAAATAAAATCTTTTTAACAAAAAAATAAAAACCGACTTCAAACAAAAGCAATAAAAAGTAAAAAATAACTGATTGGTAGTTTTCATTTACTATACATACATAATCAAATATTTTCGAAGTCGGTGTGCTTTGGCTAAGTAATTAAAGCCTACCTATTAAATACATACCTAATCAAATATTTTCGAAATCGGTGCCAGCCCATACAAATCGGTTAAGCCGTTTCTGAGATTAGCACGCACAAACGCACAGTCAAACAAAAAAAAATCTAAAAATCATTGTTTTGGGTTCTATCGGGGTAATAAAAACCCCCAATAATAGTTTATCTCAAATATCTTCTATGTACAGACAGCGATCAGTTACAATTTATTATATGTATAGATATGGGCATTGATTATTTTTCGTCACCTACTTTTGGCCCTTTCAAAACAATAACATGTCAAATACGAGCTCACAGGCCAGTACACAAACGCTAGACTAGATAGGCTGACGAGCGTGGAGCCCACAGGTCGTTTGATGCTCTAGCGTGTTGTATGAATACAAGTTGACCGAGCGCGGAGCGCAATTTTTATAAATGTTAACTCATAATATATTGTAAAGTAATTCGTAACACTCGTAACCTTTTTTTTTTTAACGTTGGGAAATGCATTTACGCACGACGTGTGGGACTCACCGGCGTAATACAGCCAGTACTACCCACTAAAACCCAACAAAACCTTCCCCCGTCTTAATGAGGCGTCGCAGGATCGCTTACGCATTCAACTACGACGCCCCGACGGCAGGTCTGCCGAAGCAGACCACCACAACCATGGGGTTGCTCCACAGTCCACTCTGCTATCAGAGAAGTACCAGGAGCAACCCGCATGGTACACCGCCCCCCGAAGAGGGCCACCTCCCACCGCCCACCGAAGTGGGCAACCTCCCTGTGCGTTTCTTAGCTTCGCGCCCGGTTGGATTGCCGGGCACTACTGAGCCCCCCCACCACGACAAGGTGAACGCACGTTGACTCGTAACCTGACTCAAACATAACTTTATCGACAACAGTAGGTACGTAGACATACACGATCCAGAGGGGGGCAGCCCCCCCCCCTGCCCCTACCTGGGTACGCCCATGTTTGTATGACTGCGCGTGTGTATGTTTGTATATTTGTTACTTAACGCTTAAAGGAGTGCACGTATTTAGATGTAGTACAAAAATAGACTAACTTGATGCTACTGTTTGAAGCCTAGGGACGCACCCAAGCGAAGCGAAGGTAAGTTGCTATTATTATTATTCCCTCCACGACCGCGGAAATACCGGCGTTACAGTTAATAATAGATTTCTTAGAAATTTAATTAATTTCTTAGAAATTTATCTTGGGGTGTTGATAGTCCAAATTTAAAAATTATAAATAAAGATATTTAAGGTTCAATTTTGATCCCAAAATCAACAAATTTTGTCATGAATAAGATATATGAATGTAGAGCTTTTTCGATAGAATCAATTTTATTTGACTATAGATACCTAAATGTCAAGGATTTATCTTATTAAGTGTTTCTATTACTGGAATGAAAGGACTGATAGATAAAAATTATTGAAAAACTTCATTCTTTCTCCTTTGACATCACAAACAGACAACATTTCAGCTTATTGATTTTATTAAAAGTCTGCATCGCAAACTATTTGCTCTTCTTTACGTTTTATATATTTCACATGACAATTCAAATATAACAAAGTGATATATATCTTACTGAGTCAACTAGGTTTTTACTGAAAATGACGATTTATTTTATTGATAAACCATTAGAATTCCTGTTATTATATAAACAAATAAATAAAATTTATGTGTATGTTTGTAATCTCAAAATAACAGTTTTTTACTAAATGCATATGAAAGCGTACCTATATGGCACCTACTTATAAGAATAAAAAAACTAAATAAATTTGTCGTCCGTTTGTTCCGGCTAATCTCCGAAACGGATGGACCGATTTTGACGGGCATTTCTCTTTCAAATAGCTGATGTTATAAGAAATAGCTAAGGCTACTTTTATTTAAGAAAAAAGAACAACAAAAATTTCGCAAAAAAAGTTAAAAATTGTAAACAATAGCCGCCTACGTAGATACTAGAGACGCACCCGAGCGAAACGAGGGTAAGTCGCTAGTATATGATAAAAATTGTATATTTTATATACTTATTGTTTTTATGTAAAATAATGTAGTATATTATTACGATTATGGGGTTTGAGTTCCGGTAGTGTAGGTATTGGGTTTACTTATTTACGTCATGCCCCAGAGACCGTGTAAGGCCGTCGGCCCTTCGCCTGATCTTTCTTCGATTGAATGCCTTGGGTATAAGCAGATATGTGTGCACTATGATATGGCTAGTCTAGTTTTGGGGGACATTATACTTAAAATGATGATACTACAATAAAATCCATTTATCGGGTAGGATGTAACTCGTTTCTTTTCGATTCCTCTCTATTCTGCTTGATTTTGGCAAAATCGGATTATGTGCTCAATGGTATGTTTTAAAGTCGTTAACAAGAAATTTCAACTAAATCGATCTCATTTCGTTTGAAAGCCTACGTCACTATTCAGACCAATTTCTAAGTTGTCTATACATAAAGTCATTTAGATTTGTTGTTGGCTGCATGATGACTTATACATAAATATAAAATCAGGTCCCCAATTTTCACAGTTTTTTCCAAATTCTGTTGTTGCTGTTGTGGCATTGTGGTTAAAACCAATCACACGGACTGTTTACTCCAATAGGATTTTTCACTAAAATCCTGACACGGGAATAATTACTTTTAAGCTTCAGGGTTTATTTATTCTTCGATTAATTACTATTATTAAATCGTGGCGGAGCATCAAAAATGTAAATCTGCTCTAAAAATATAATTTATTATATTTTTATATGACTTTAGAAATGGGGTAAAACGTTTTTTGGATTATTACTATTAGGTCTTTTGTAAGTTAGATATTAATATTTTTTATATATTTTACTGACCGACTCCAAATATAAAGTAATGAGAGAGGAGGACTCACATCGCCCATATTTTTTGAGGACGTTACGTCATATCTTTGCCAATAATTTGAACATCGATTTTTAAAATTCTTTTTTTTTAACGAACAAGTTTCAGGATTTTTTTTATTTATATAGAGCCAATCTTATGCCATAAGGGCGGCCCTATGTATCTAAAATAAAAAATCCAGTCTTTGGGGTAGAGTAAGTACTTTTTAGACTTTAAGTGTACCCTTTTTCTTAAAAATTATTATTTATTTCCAGCAGATTGCCTATTTATATACAACAGACCTAGATGTATAATACACAACTATCGTACGGACGCAGCTATTCAATTGCAAATTTCTTCGAATAAAATTGGTAAGAGGGTTATATTATTTTGATATAGGTAAAGATCTGATACCTCTTATTTATTCTTTAATATATTTAATATTAAGAAGAAGTACTATTTAGTTAGCATTAATGTAAAAAAGATAAGCCTAACCATATTATCTTTTAGGATCGCATTTACTTAATGAAGCAAGTAATTGCAATAAGTCATTCGAACAAATAACTTCTTTTCCTGTACACAATAACCGTCTGAAAAATGAAACACTTGGAGTACTGTCAGCAAAAAGTCAGTAGAAACAAAAATTTCCTTTAATAAAATCTTACTCCATATCCAACGTTAGCTTTGAAATGCTTTAAAATGTTAATTTTAAAGCTCTTTAATTGACCCAAACAAACGGACAAATATTTGCTTATGATTTTGTGAAATACCTAAGTAGCCATTTATATATCATTAAAATAATCGGACTGCAAGCATAAATACGAAAGTATAGTTGTGTTTGTTGCCTACGTCAAGCTGAAACGGCTGGACATATTTGGATGAAGTTTAGCCTATGGTAGGTAAGACTATGAGCAGGAGTAAAACATAGAAGCTAATTATATATGTATATACCTAATATAATTTATTATATTATATTGTAAATACAATACGCTTGTCAATAAATTTTATTTAAGTATATTTTTAGACAATGACACATTATATAGCAATTTATTACAAGACCTATATTCCTAAAAAAATAGAACGTTTTTACTTATATTAATTGCTCATGATTTATTTCAGCGAATAACTCACTAAGCAACAAGACTGAATCAGGAATAAGGCAAGAATCAAAATCGTCTAAAAGCAACAGTGTAGGAACAAGTTCCAAGTCAGGTATTTTCATTTTGTTTTTTTATTTTTTTGTTACGAAAGGCTGCCAAAATAACCGAGATTTATAGATATTAGTACCACTACTATTATTTATTCTGTGGCGTCATCTCAAATAAGATGAAAGAGAAATAAACGTGTGGCAGTAAGTGGTATGAAATGTAGCAAGTGAACAAAAAGTCTTAGAATTATTATTTCGCTAATACGCTGAAATATTAATATATTTTATACATTTAGGGCTGTTTTCTGATCGACTTACAGTAGGTAAAAATTAAATTATATACTCGTAAGTAATTTATGAAATTGTTTTTTACTAGGTATTAGATTTTCGTATTCAGCCCTTTTTAAAGTCCCACTGTTGGTCACGGAACTCCCTTCTACATGAGGGGGATCATGTTATATTGACAGGGTTTCCGACTTTCCAAAATAAAGTTTCCTACGATACAAATTCTAAATGATAAAGTATAAAATAATAATGACACACCTCTAGAAAAACAAAAACAAGTCTATCCCACGGAAACCGTACATTTTTCCGGGATAAAAAGTAGGCTATGTGCAATTCCAGACTATAATGAAAATGAAATATTCTTTATTGCACACCATTATTTTACATTATATAGTTGAAACAGATTAAAGGAATATGGTACAATATAATATATCTCTCTGTGCCTTTCATCTAGATCACTTCAGCCTTTCTGGCGTGATTGAGTAACAAACATCGAAACATCCATCTAAACTTTCACATTTATAATATTAGTAAAATAACACCACTAAAATTTAAAATATACATCCATACTAATATTATAAATGTGAAAGTGTGTTTGTTTGTCCTTCTTTAACGTCGAAACGGAGTGACAGATTGGCCTAATTTTTTTGTGTGAATATAGTTATAGTGTAGTAGAGGGCTGGAGAGTGACATAGGCTACTTTTTACCGCGGTAAATTATCTAATTCGCACGGGAAAATACGTTATAACACAATCCAAAAAATATATTTATGAACAGAATTACTTGAAACTTGGTACTAATGCTCTTCAATAAAATTAAATAAATACGTATTTTAGCATTTTTCGAAATTCAAACGATAAGGGCGTAAAATAGTGGATAAAAGTTTGTATGAAACTATCTTTTTATTTAGAGATTTGTTCGTAGTTTTAGCGCGAGCGAAACCGCGGGTTCTGCTAGTATTATATAAAAATGATACTTTATAATATGACTAAGTCGCTGAACTCATCTCGATAAAGTTTGCATTCTGTTTATCATAGCAGAGGTTTCTTTATATGACCGACATATTTATTACCTATAATTCTCTCTTACCTGCATTTTAGAATACCTTATATTTCGAGAAATCGGAAAGCTCGTAATACAACAAAGTTATTGTAATTCCTTGCTATATAGAAAGCTTGGTATTCTGTAAGGATTTAGATGTGTTTTTACCAGTGTGTTCACAGTATTTCTAATTTTTGGTTGTTTTTACTATTACTTACTCGTATAAGTAGATACATATATTTATATTATTTGGTAGATTTTTTTCTTTTTTATGTGTGCGTGTAAGTTTACGCGTGTATGTATCTATATATGGATTTATATTATTATGTATCAGGTATCTATTTATCTATAAGTATTTAAATATGTAAATGTGTCAAAGTACACCGCCTACCTTTTTTATGTAAACTTACTCATCTACCTCAAGATCGCTTCCAGCAACAAGGCCGCCTGCTGTGCATCTTTTGTTTGTGTTCTTTTTTTATATTATTCTTTATGTTTCTTTTTTGGTGTACAATAAATAATAATAGTTCTAGTATAATAATAGTATTAACAGCGCCTAAATTTACACTAGGGGCACTCGAGGCTAGTGCCCAAGGTGACAAATTTTTAGGGGCGGCAAAATTCGGAGGGTAGGAAATAATAATCTCTTCGCGTTGTAGAAAATGCTTTTTTTATTCTCCAAAAAATGAATAATAAAAAAATTAACTAGTACCTACATTTTTATTATTTTTTTACATTCAAAAAATTAATGAAAATTAACATTTTATACCCAGGGGCGGCGGTAAGTTTGAATCCGGCACTGAGTATTAATAATAATTCTAGTACTATTAGGACTGCATAGAACCTGCAGCATTATTTTATAAGCAAATCGAGCCCTGTCTGACTTATCGTCTTTTATTTTATTACCTTTATTTTCATGGTTCAATTGGTTAAACCGCTTAATATGAAGTTTGATTTGATACTTTGAAACCTGAGCGAGCATAGGCTACTTTTAAAAAAAACTATGTAATGTGACACTATATTTAATTTAACATAAGATTTGACAATCTTTTGTATAGAAATATTGGTCGCTTTTTTTGTGTGTCTTAAGCAAAATAACAAACATTTGTATAATGAATAGTGAATGCATAGGTATTATACAGGTATATTATTAAAAACCACGTCACTACAGTAAACTTTATTTAATTTAAATATACATATTTAGTAATACTTTATTTTCAACATGATTACCACTTGTCTTACGGTGAAGGAAAACATCGTGAGGTAACCTGCATGTCTGAGAGAGCCTAACAAGTTTCCGAGAGACATGTGAAGTCCGCCAACCCGCACTTGGCCAGCGTGGTGGACTATAGCTTGATCCCCTCGTATTGTTGCGACGTTAAAAAGGGCTGAATATAATATTTTCATAATATCCTCCCTTATTACTTCAAGTTTTAGGTTGCTTAACTCCTGAAATTGTTAGGTATATTTCGCAATGTTTTTGCAAACCAACCGATTTTCGTGATTCCTCTTTTAATAAGTAGATCGACCTCAAGAGGAAAATGAAAATATTAAATTATAAACAAACTTAGTCGCTATATATTTTTAATTAATAATATTAATAATTAATAATTTAATTATTAATATTATTAATTAAAAATATATAGCGACATAAGTTATTATTGTAATTTGTAGTACCTATGTATTATTATAGACTGTCTTTACTTTTTACTGCAGATACCATTGATGAATTCATAAAATCTCACCTCGAGGCGTACTGTCGATATTACAGCAATCTATTGACTGTTAAACTGGAAAAAATTAAGGAAAATTGTAAGAGGAATATTTTTATTTATTATTTTCATCATTAGGCACATCTTTCTCATTTTGTCGATAATATTAGTCGTAAAAAAAATAATCTCTTTATTTTTCTCTGATAATAAAAGATAATTTGACGACACGTTTGGCTAAGTTTCTGCTTCTTATATTATAAGTTATAACTAATTTTAAACTAGGAAAAAATTAAGGTAGGTACATTTCGAAAACAGAAATCTGAAATTATTTAGAGATACAAAAAAAAGAAACAAATCATATCACAACATATTTAGACATTTCTACGAATGTAATGTCATTATTACTAATCGTATATCAATTATATAAAATATTATTATTAACTATTAAGTACATTATAATATTTTTAAATTGTTTATTCGATTTTTATGTTGTTTAAAACAAAGTTTTTCGTCTTCTTTTTTCAAGTTAAGAAACAACTAGTGCCATCTACCGAAGACAACCTTTTTTTAACGTCTGTACCAAACATTTTTACTGAAGCCTGCACTATGAAACCAAGCGGGAAACGAGATCAAAACTGCCAAACTAAATTAGCAGAAAAGCCAAAAATACTTATAAATGAACAATTATTTGTTCCACGAAATTTAAATATTAATAAAGACCCATCTTGCCTTCTATCGCCAGTTTTTAGTTTAGTTGATATTAGAAGGAATCAAGATACGGAAGATTTGAAAACTGTTTATTGTATTTTGACGGCCATTGAAGGGAGGGTGCGTAGATTGAAGAATAATTTACGTATGTAGTACAATATAGTGACAACAGATGGCGCTTTACTCTTTGATAGTGTCAAATGAGCTCAATAGATGGCGATGTACGTAAAATATGCTTGTATAAACTATATCAGTGTCAATTTACTGTACTAAAATAATACAAAAAGAAAGTCTAAATTAAAAAAAAATATATAAATGTAATGTTTAATGTGAAATGTATTAGATAAATAAAAAAGGTAAATGCTTGCAGTGATTTTTTATTTGATTAAAAACCATCTTTATCCTTAAATTAGGTTACAATCAGGATTTTTAATATAATAAACGTATTTACACGGAATAGCATACATGTTTTGTCGTATTAAAAAAAAAGCTTTTTTTATAAGAAAATCGATACAAAAAATCACCGTCATATGAAAATTATTTTTTATCCCCTTGCGAAATCAGGCAAAATTTACTTTTAAAGCAACGACTTAAGCAAAAAATATGTCAAAATCGTCGCTTAACAAAGAAATTGATATAAATAAATACAAGGGATTATTGCTTTTAACCATCCTAAAATAGACATGCTAGTTGCGTGAGTATGATTATATTTAGTTCTGAGGAAAAACGAGAGAAAACTTATAACTTCGGTTTATAGCCCCGCCCAGTGGATAATCGGACACACGATTTCGTGTATAAATCCTACGGGTATAGAGCTATTTTAGGGTGGCTAAACAGAAAACTCTTAGATTTACGCGAATATTTCACATTTTAAATAAAATTATATTGTGGATTTTTGCGCGGTTTTATTTTTGAGAGTCTCTCATTCCCATGTTTTCTGTACACATACAGTATTATAAACTTTACGAATAACAAATCAAAATAAGAATAAAACCGCGACAAGATCCGGTATAACCCTTTATAAGTAGGGCTTCATATCACTATCTATTGCAAAAAATACGATCATAGTATTGAAATGTTCTTAAGTCTTCTATTACAGCATTATAAATACCCAGCATTATAAACACCCTTCTTTTGACACAGTCGGGTAAAAAATACAAAAAAAATATATAAACTAATCATTAGTACCACATTTCTTTTTGAAACAATTTAAAAAAAACATACATGAGACTGCCGAAAGAAGTGAAAATTCAAAACTATAAACAAACAGTTGTTATTTTTGGATAGTGTTAGCGTTAACACGTCACGTGACCATGTCGATGACGACTTACATGAACTTACTCCCCATCCAAACTTGCCTATAGAAGTTTTCACTTCAAAAGAATATCAACTTAAAGCAAACAGACAAATAGTGCGTCTTCTTAATACTATATACAAATATATACATCAACAAGTACATTAACAACAATAGAAGCTTTCTATACAATGAGTTATATGGATATAATTGATTCTCTTAACATATAAGATATTTACAAAGCATTACTATGCACCTTTTAAACCCTTTTTAAAAAGTTAAATTTTAATTGTTTATTGAGAAATATTTATAGTCTACGAAATAATCTTAAAAATAAGGTCGGTTTTCAGTTCTATAAAAAAATATTGTGTGTTAAACATAAGAGAAAAACAAATAAGTATAACGCAGATAACTTGATGGAATATAAGAAAATAATATATATTGAATGTACACTGATTTTTGAATTAATTGACCTATTTTGAAGTCATAAAAGGACATTTAAGGCAGTGGTAGCCCAGTGGTAACGCGCTCGCTTGGGAAACCGAGTAATGCGGGTTCAAATCCCGGGTCTCGCACCTCTGATATTTACATGTGCGAATCATTTCTAGCATGATTACCACTTGCCTTACGGTGAAGGAAAACATCGTGAGGAAACCTGCATGTCTGAGAGAACTTAGCAAGTTTTCTAAAGATATGTGAAGTCCGCCAACCCGCAATTGGCCAGCGTGGTGGACTATGGCCTGATCCCCCCTCGTGCTGAAGGGAGGCCCGTGCCCAGCAGTGGGACGATAAAAAGGGCTGAATACAAGAGGACATTTTATCATATTTTTCAAAAATATTGGCATGTGTCACGTACTGCTGTATATAAGCGACGAGAGTGACGCTGGTTAAGTGAGCTGACTCATCTGAAATCCACTTACACAATTTCGAAAAATTTAATTACAGCAAGGAAAATCTAACATACATATTATGGGGCATTTCACGTGAAGCGGACAACGAAAAGTCGTGAAAATTGATCATTCTCTGGCCAGTTATAGTTCCAGTGGACATAGATATGCAAATTACATTATTTTTTTCGTATGATGCTTTATTGCCGAGTTATGAGCTTTTAAAAATTTACGAAGTATGAAATCCGTACTTTTTGGATGCTTATTATTTGTATCAATCAATTTGTAAAAATATCTAAAAAATATCGTTTCTGAAAGTTAAAAGGATGCAGTTTTTAATTTTTTTATCGAATTACAAATTTGTTTCTTTTTACGTATAGTAAACCGGATGTGAAGATTTCAAATGGATGTTTGAGTAACTTCGACATAATTTTTTTTTTCAATATTTTAACTTTGAATTAAAGCTTTGAATATCTTAATTCTTCACAAAAAAAATTATAACGTGATCGTCAATAGTTTAGGACTTAGAGCATATTGAGTACATACACATCGCACTGCGCGCCACATCCAGTACTTTTTTAGTTGAGTCTGTCGCCTTCAGAACACACTATACCTGTCTACTCAATTTTTTTTTGTATAATGATATTAAGGAATTAAATATAACTGCTAACAAATATGATTACCATTAATTTATTTCTTTTCTTTTTATACGAGTAGTAAGTATTGCAATTTTTAAATACAATTTTTCGTTAAAAAATCTCACTACAATTATTTAACAAATTTCGAGTGTGAAATAAGAGAGTACGTATAAATCGCAACTATATATAATAATATACTGCTAAAAGTAGTTAAAACATACGTAACGAGTAAGTAAATATATGGAACAGGTACGGTTCTATTGATTGAGATTGAAATTGAATTAATTATAATAGAATCGATAGTATATAAATATTCCTCAATTCGCAAAAGTTTAAGCAAATACACGTTATTTTCAAACCTACCCATTTATAATATTTATTATCAGACTAGTAAAAGCTAACAGATTTATTTTAACATAAAATATAAAATTACAATGTTATTTCAATATCTTAATACGTGGCAAAAAACTTTTTTTACAATTTATACCGTCAGTCTAGATATTCCCTGTTTTCACCTACTATGTGTTACGGTTAAAGTGTGAAATTTATAATTATTACAATTTAACAAAATGTTTAACTTACTTAAACATATTTTTTTTTCATTTTTATTATATTGTGCAATTAATAATAATACAAATGTATGGTCACAACTCTCTGTTTGTAAAAGTAATGATAAATTAATAAGAAAATATCTCAATTAAATTAAAACAAATCAATAATTAAATAAGGCATATTAGACAAATTACAATAATATATTTATAAAATATAATTTAAGGAAAGAATATATTATATATTTGTCAGACAATAACAACGATTACCATGGCAACATGGCAATGTATTCTATCTTATTCTCTCGCTGCTTTAATCCTTTATATTTATGTGTTTGTCTCTTTCTCGAGTCGCATTTCCGTTTCATCGGGTTTCATGTACCATGGCAACAAAAAGTTATCAGCTAACTTCATCATGTCGCTTTTTGGCTGTCCGTGTGCGCGAGCATCGTAAAAATTTTACTCTCATAATTTTTTCCAAACGTCCCAAAAGAAGTATAACTTCAAAAATATGTTAGTCTAATTAAATTATTATTTTTTGTGTAAGTCATGCTCATTTATTTACTGACCACGGCTAACCTTTATTAGCACTTGTGCAACATATAATTTTATTATAACTACTATTCCTAAAATGATTTCATTAAAATATACAAGGCGAGAGTTTCATAGATTCTTTTGCTTATTAAAATTGAAAAAAAAAATTAATCTACAATTTCTCATCTCATCATCATCGGTGATGAAGTATAGTTTCAGAAAAAAACAATATAATAGCACAAATATTAATAGAAACTTATTAAATGTTAATAAATAAAAATAGCTAATGGATTATATTATAATAAAGAAAAAAAATTAAATTAGCAAATATTAATATTTTTCTTTCAAGGAGACGAGAAGTAATACTTAAAAAATACAAAAGAATATATTTAGTAATAATTTCATTATTCATATTTCCTCTTATTCTTTAAATAAAACAAACGATCCGTATGGCAACTTCGAGACTAGTAGCATAAACAGTAAAATTACTTCTACTTTTGACTTCGAAGTTTTATTGGTGGGCTCCGATTATACTATTCGTTTAGTCGGAGGCTATAATATACAAATACAACCAATATTAAAACGCCTGAAAGAAATTTCCTCAGTTTCAAACATAATTAAATTAACATTCATTTACGTACATAAACATAAAATCTTCTAAACAAAAACTGAAAATATTCTAAACGAAAACTAGCCATAACGAGACAAGTCGGATTAGACGGATAATCCCTATGCAATGAGTCGGAATTTAACCGTAACACATACCTTATACACTTTCCAATGAATACTATATAGAGAAATTAACATGAACCTTAGTATGAACCTTTGACGGTAAATTATAATGAATATGAATTGCTGCTTTTGGTTTTTTTCAATATTGCCCATTTTTAGGATTCCGTAGCCAAAAGGCAAAAACGGAACCTTTATAATTTCGTCATGTATGTATGTATGTCACAGCCTACTATATATTGATACTATATGTTGGAATAGTAAACATAACATATTTAATTGTTATTTTCTGAATGAACAGTTTCAACCTCTTTGTTTAACTTGTGCCGGTTGTGTCCTACTTTTTTTTTCTCTTTAAAATTGTCTTAGCCAATGTCACTGAAAAAAGTATTACCGAGCAATAAACATTGTCAAATTTTCTGTTTTATTATAATTGATTTTCTACACTAAAGAGTTAAAATTGTCTTATTTGAACCGCTAGACAATGTATTCAAATTACGAAAAACAAAAAGAGTTGGCTCTACATATGAATGATTGGGGTAAAAAAATATTGAGTCCTCATAAGCTTGTGGCGTATTCTTGTAATATATGCCTTAAGAGTGAGAAATATCAAATACTACGAAATACAAATGTATTTATGAACTCAATAAAATCGATATTGTAGATGAGTAAATCTTGTATTTTACTTTAAAAAAAAATTACAAACGTTAAGTTAAACCATAACATTTAATATATGATGCTACGGAACATGCAGGGCACGAATGACGCTCGCACTTGTCAGTTTTTTTTAATTAGTTTTAAAAATTACTAATAGTTCAAGGAATTTATTTAGGTACGTAGATAACAGCATTAATATTTAATGCTACGGAACATTCGGGACGCAAATGAGTATCACTCGTCAGATCTTTTTTAGTTTTGAAATTACCAATGACTTAAGGATTTTTTTCTTTCAAAATCATACTAAGGTTCTGTTATAGTTAATAAATATTAAAAAAAAAACTTTGACATCATATAAATAAGTGTATAATAATATAAATGTTTAATTATGAGAAATATAAACAATAAGTAATCTATTAAAAAGTTGTCATTTATATAATATCATATAATGTGTGATAAATTAATTATCTGTATAATAGTCTTTTTGACGTTTCGTGTCTTTTCATACGTTCCTCCTGCTATCGGCTTGTCCTTGAAGAATTTCAAAAGAAATTTACAATACACTACATATAAATAACATATAATATAATAACATACAACATACAATAATATATAACATACAATATATATAAAAAATATATTTAACAGCTAGAAAAGTCGGTATTTCTGTAATCATATAATCCAATTACAACTATCGAAATCCATCGAAGATTCAAAGGAAAGAAGGTTTTCATTGAAAATTGCGTATTTCATATTTTTTCAAATCTTCTCTTCTAATTTTGACCGACTTCAATTTCAAAATCAAACGACGTTTTCAATTTAGTTAAATTTTTTTTTTCAAGTATGATATTTCACCAATTTCAAGAAAAAAAAATCATCTCTAAGAGTGTAAAAATTACATTAAAAGTGATTTTGAAATATGTAGCTTTTTAGATAAAACTTTATGGATTACAAAAAAAATATTAAATTATTTAACATAAAATTATTAATACTCTCTTATATTTACGTGAATATTTGACATTTTAAATAAAAACTATCTTTTCGGATTATTTCACGTATTTACAGCAATCATCAGAGAAAATAAATCCGCGAAAAAATCCAAAAAAAGTTTTATTTAAATAAAATAAAATTAAAATAAAACTCACCTCCACATCAAACCAGTGACCTAGGCGTGAACACGTGCACCAACGAGTCCCACCCGCAGTCAGCCAGCTGGTGGGGCCTGAGCGTGTTCCAGTCGAGCCCGTAAGTAAATTCTGAATGGTGTCGTATCGTTTCCAGTGGATCACAACCCCTTTTTAAATCCCATATCCTGGAAAATTGATCTTGTTGATGGTCATTCATGATATATAGCCGTCAAGATATATTAGTTGATATAAAACTGCTTTCTTCTGAAGGCGTGGCGTGAAAGTAGATAGATGTTAGATAAAAATTCTTCAAATCGTACGATAGTTATAAATATAAATATGTTGGGACATTAACACACATCACCATCTAATTCCATGGAGTACTGTTACTACGAGGCCTGTGTTATGGTTACCAGATAGTTGATACACATATATAACTTTAAATACATATATATTATAAATATAAACCATGACTGGAGTACAAACATTCGTGCTGATCACACAAATGAATATTCCAGCGGGACTCGAACCCGCGACCGCTGGCACAGCAAGTAGGGACACTACAAACTGAGCCAAACAAACGTGTCGTCGTCGTCGTTCAAAAGATTAGCGCTGTTAAACAAAAAGCACTTAAGAGGATTGTGAACCTGTAAATTTTCATACAAAAAGCGATAACGTTTTTCCCCCCTTAAACATAGTCTAATTTTCATAATTTTTGTAAATGTTGTAGATATAATCAAAATCTAGGTCCGTACGTTTTTATTTTTTTGAAATATTGCGTACGACAGAAGTTATTAGCATCTAAATATCTATATTTTTGACCTAAAAACTTCCTCCAGCGTTTTTATTTTTTTTAATTAAACTAAACTGAATTACAAAAAAAGGAAAACGTACAGACCTAGATTAAGGTGTACTGAATCTAATGAGACCAAAATCGTCTCATTTCGTTAATGTTTAGGGGGGTGAAAACGTTATCGCCCGAAACAATATTTCAAAAAGGAAATGTAGGTAATTGAGTCTAAGACTTGCAACTCTCTCTATCGCACCATACGGGTCGGGGGCAGGGGCATATTTTAGACTGTAGTGATGTTGAAGGTGCTATCGATATTATTATCATCTAGGGAGGAGAAGGTAATATCGATATATCGATCGATACTGAAAGGATTCAATCCAAAGTTTAGAATTTTATTATATTCGTATGTATAGATTGTAACTAAGCCGTATCTGTACATTAAATATTTTTTGGAAAATATTATTGAAATAAACATTATTATCGATACAGAGGCCGAATCTATAGTTTTTTGAATTTTTGTCTGTCTGTCTGTATGTCTGTCTGTCTGTTACCACGTCACAGAAAAACCACTGGAGGGATTTTGATGAAATTTGGTATGGTGGTAGCTGGTTATCCGGATCAACATATTATAGCATTACCGCGGGAAAATATCTCATTTCTGAGAAAAAATACAAAACTGAAAATATATATATATAAATATATATAAGTATATATACAGGGTCATTTTTAATTTACTGAAGACCTTTTGGGAATATACTATTTACATCATAACAACAACCTCTGTAACAAGAAAAAAAAATATTTCTTAAATTTTCATTTTCATACAAAAATAAAAATATTTTCTATATCATCATCATCATTATATCTGGCCAAGTTTGAATGAGTAAGGACCACTTCCTACACCCCTCCACCCCTCGCCCTCCACCCCTCGCCCTCCACCCCTCGCCCTCCACCGGTCACGCGCTTTCTTTTGCTAATTGCTGGACTATTACCGTTTAGAAGGAGCTATAAAAATACTTTTATTTTTGTAAAATTTATATTTTTAATTCTATATTCGTTATAATTTATAATATTCGTTATAATTTTATGAAAATTATTACGAATAGTATGTGTATAATTATATATATATACACATACTATTCGTTATAATTTTTTCGAAATTATCGATATTTTATTAGTTTTTGGAGTTAATTTTATTGATTTTTCTGAAAAAAATGATTTTAGGGCAATTACAGAAAGAAATGAAAATCATTCGTAATCTAATCTTGTTTATTCATTAGTTAAAAATATATTTTAAAAAATTAAGTTGATATATTTTATAAAATTTAGTCATAGATATGTTAAAAAATCGTAAATCATCATCATTCATGATCAGGTCATTTTATGAATTTCTATTCCTTATATACCTGCTAACATTATAAAATCATAAAACTTCAGGTTTTCAATAAAATAATTATTTTAACAATAAAAGGATTCCGATGGGTCTATTAGTACCTACATAAACAACAAAAAATTCTATAACTTTCAACTTTTGGAACGAGATTTTTGTAATTGATCTAAACCACCTATTTATTTTTTTATGATTTTTTGAAGTCATCAATCTAAACAAGTCAAATTTTAAATGATATTCGCCACAGAATTGTAATTTAGAGTTATTTCAGTTTATGAATAAAGGTGCGATGTAACTTGTAGGGAATGTATATTGTACGCAAACCGTTAAAATAATAAATATTAGATAAACTTTGAAATTGCTCTTGCGCCGAGTCGCGCCGCCCCCGCCCCCGCCCCCCGCAAGCGCCCGCGCGTCACCGGCTGCTGCTATCATAGTGTGTGTGAGAATTTGCGTATGTTGTATTTGTGTTGTTCACTGCCGGGGGGATGCAAAGCGGTATGAAACAGATAGCATTTTTAAAAATACCTACTCTCGCCGCGTATCGGCACTTCACAATCCTCTTAACAACATAATATTAGTATATATTAGTCCCAAGGCCTTAGTCTTAGTGCTAATAATATAGAGATTCATGGAACTAAAGACGAAATAATGTTTTAAAATAATAAATAATGTTATAAAATAGTATACAAATGGCAATTTGTATACCGAGTGAATATAATAAATTAAAAAAAAATAAGCTAATATTATGCTATCTCGCTTTCAACGGAAAAAGAACTAACGCTTAAAAAATACAAAAAAAATATAGTATTATTTTTGTTATTCATATTTTATTCTTAAAAATTGTATATTAATTAACTAATAAATATATAGAATTTCCTTTATTTTTTAAAGAAACAAAAAAGTAGCATAAACACCAAATCACGCTACTATTTTTTAATCTGACATATATTTTGGGGGACTTCGTCTATATTATGTACAGATCCAATGAAGGCCCAGCAGTGGGACTTTAAAAAAAGGGCCTAAATATAATATATCAAACAATACAAATTGTAAGCATTCTTGTGTACTTGACTTCCATTTTGCTAAGGCCTCCTTAATATTCCAAGGACACTAATTAATATTCGGAAATCAAAAGTCTATATCACTCTTTGGCTTAAGTTTACTATAACCAATCCATTACCATTCCTCTGAACAAATAAATAAATTGAAGTGTCTGTTTGTATTATCAAAATAACATTTTTTACTAGATGCATTTGAAAATACGGTACTTATAAGAAAAAAAAATGATGTTTAAAATTCTTATCTATCTGTTTGTTCCGGCTAATCTCCGAAACAGCTGGACTGATTTTGAGGGGACTTTCACTGGCAGATAGCTCATGTTATGAAAAGTAATTTAGGGTATTTTTATTTTAGAATAAGGATTATGGTTCCGCGCAAAATAATTAAAACCCGCAACAGAATGAACGGAGGTTAAGTCGCTAGTTATTACATAAAACACGCAATGGATCTTAATTCTTCTTACATTATATCGTACTAGCGACGCTTGATTCCCCGTACAAGCTTTCATTCCCATTTTCATCCCCTTTACGGATGATTTCCGAGATAAAAATTATCCTATTTCTTCCCAAGGTCTCAAACTATCTTCTTACCAAATTTCATTTAAATGGGTTCAGTAGATTCAGAGATTACCCCCTACAACGTCACAAACTCACATATAATATTATTATAGATAGATATGCCACGGATTTCACCATAAAAACATTTCACCTTCATATTGAAGGGATAGCTTCAGACTATGAAATGAAATCAATTTCAAATTAATTAATTAATTAATTTTTAGGATACCAGTATGTCAGTTTACTCGGACGGATCTATCTAATGATATTTAAATAGCTTAGTATCATAATGCTTTCTTAGCATTACACCAATATTCGACATTTTAAATGAAGCTATAGGAGAGGGTAAAAATGGGGATGAAAGTCACAAAAGCAACCTAGTGACGAACCTGAGTGAAGCGAGGGTAATTCGCTAGTTTAAAATAAAATGGGCCAACTATATTTGCAAATATATAAAAAAATATAAATTTGTAATATAAAATCAATAACTTACCTAGTAGTAAAGTCATATGATACAGCCGCTACAACAGATGGCGCGTGAGGAGAAAACTGCACTCTTCGCACTGCGCATTCACAACCTAATACAAAAACAATCAAAATAGTGCAAATTATTATTTTTAATAATTCAACAAAACTATACTAACTATTCTCAAGAATACCCTAAAGAAACTTACAAGCATTAAAGTAGTAAAATTTAAAAAAATAACAAAATAAACCAACCACCAAATAAAAAATAAATGAAAAAAACTGGCTGTATAACCCACGAGCATTGCACATTAAATTTAAGCAAGGCAAAAAAATAATACTTTCTTACTTAAAAAAAAAACATACCCTTCAATGTGAACATGGGGGATGTTAACCGTCTAAGATCCCAGCCCCTAACGAGCCCGTCTGAGCCGGCCGTCGCTAACGCATGCGTTTCCAATCTACTCCAATCACATGATAACACCTATTTGAAAATACACCCTATTGTAATTACATAAAGTTTAATATCGTTTGCATTTTTCAACCACAAAAAAATGGTACATACCAGTGGCGAAGCGTCCATACAAGATGTCTTACCTTTAAATTATTTTGCTATAATTTTACATAAATTTAATTTTTTAAATGTATAAATTTTCTTTTGGAAATATATATATAATAATAGCTTTATTTCTTTCTGCATTACTACATATATAAAAATTGTATATTTTTGGAATGGCTTATCTCTGCTAAAATTTCACGCTTCGCCACTGGTACATACAATATAAATATATTGGTACATACAATATATATATATGATTTTCGCCAATGTGGATAGACTTAAAGTTTTTTTATACAATACTTAAGAAGAAAAACATTGAATTGGATTTATTACTCTTAAATTTTTATTAAAATCTGATTATTTTTTTTGTCTTAAAAATTAGTAGCGACTCACCCTCACTCCGCTCGTATTCGTCACTAGTTACGTTTTAACGTTTAGTATAGATTTCTCAGAGACGAGATATTTTCCCGCAGTAATAAGTATCCTATATGTTGACCCGAATAACCAGCTACCATCATACCAAATTTCATCAAAATCGGTCCAGTGGTTTTCGCGTGATGCAGTCACAGACAGACAGACAAAAACTCTAAAAACTATAGATTCGGCCTCTGTATCGATAATAATGTCTATTTCAATAAGATTTTCCAAAAAATATTTAATGTACAGATTCGGCTTAGTTACAATTTTATTATATGTATAGATTATTAAACCAATAATTAAACATACCATTTTGCATTTCGCCGGTGAATACAAATGTTTTTCTATCTGCTTTTATACTAATATATTAGATGTCATTTGTTTATTTTTGGAACACACAATTTTCAACTTTAAACCCTTAGTAGAAAGTTGAAATTACCTCAGCATCATGGGCCTTTATAACTGCTGCGGGTCTAGAAGGTTCTGTACACGTCCACAGTTTCAGATGACCATCCCCTGACACCGAAGCGAATGTAGCTGGCGAGTGTGGCGAGAATGTGGCTGTGTAGACCAGTTGAGAGTGACCCGCAAATGTACTGAGGCACACTTCAGACTCGGGGTCCCACTAAAATTGATGATTATAGTTATATTAGGATTTATAAATAAATTTTCATGATTTTGAATGATCTAAAAGCTTTTTTTATATTACATAAATTAAAAAATAAAGTTCTTTATTCTTACAGCTGTACATAACCCCCTCTTAACATTGGACAAAATTTTAAAAGTGGTCAATCAGTGCACTATGTAAATCTAACAATGTTTATAAAACCTTTTGAATAAAATTTGCTCAGTTGTTTTCACTTAAAGGCTAGAAATGAGGGATTTGAACCCAATGTAAAATTAACTATTACAAGAATTTTTACCAAACATTGAAGTAATACACTAATTGCAAAGTACTGTTTTCAAAGTATTTAATAGATAAACAAAGCACCTTACCAATTTAACTGTAGTATCCCAACTGGCACTCAATAAGTGAGCCCTTGGCCAGTCCACAGAGCATACTTCGCTATGATGAGCTCTTAACACTCTTAAGGGCGCTGAACAACCACCTCTCCAAATAATAACAGCCCCATCACCTGACCCACATGCTGCCACACCATCAGCAGTACCTGACCATGTCTAAAAATTAAAATTTACACATAATTATGAACCATACTTCAAGAAGAAAAATACAGTTGTGAAATAAAATCCATACTAATATTATAAAGAGGCAGAGTTTGTTTGTTTGTTTGAACGTGCTAATCTCAGGAACTACTAATCTGACTTGAAAAATTGTTTTTGCATTAGATAGCCCATTTATTGAGGAAGACTATAGGCTTATATATCATCATGCTACTACCCAAATGAACGGAGTAGTTATCATAAATGTCAACAACTTGGGCAGACTACCATATGTAAAGGGTTTGTTTTTTTTTGTACTTTGAAGACGGGGAAAGCCGCGGGTTCTGCTAGTAAATGAATAATCTGAAAAGTAACAATCGAATGGTGAGTGCACTTCTAAGACAAAATAACAATCTAAAACTAACTAACTAAAACAAACAAAGATATTAGATCTTGTGTGCTTGAATTTTGTGGTTTCTACAAAACAATAGTAATAATATATTTTTTGTATATAATGGCTGACTTATATTAAACAAGTACAATTCATATAAAACAGTATGCAGAATGTCCTGAAAATATTATTACAAAGAAAGAATTTCTATCTCAAATGATACACAAAAAATACTTTAAAAGAATATTAAAAAAATAAAAGAATTTATAGCAAGGAAATGGAATTAAATTTCTGCATTTTCATTAAAATTTTGGATATCTAATAATAAACTTTTAAAAACTATAACATAATAACATAAAATAATATATTTTTGTCATAATACAATTTTTTTAAATCAAAACAAGCTGTAGTTGAGTCAAGTAAGTCTATAAATATCAACAAAGCCTGCTTAGTACTTTCGTCATCGTGAGCTCTCACATAACAGCAGTAATATGGCTTCAATATGCTAGTTTACTTTATGAAAAATATACATTATGAGATTATACCGATGTATAAGATTGAGCTATATTCTAGGCTTACAGACTGACACACCCACATTTTTTATAACTTCCATTATTTAATATGAATTATTATGTTTTTAGGTACTTCATTTTTATATGAAATATGGTATTTTCTATAAATTTTACAGGCATATTTGAAAGAGATCATAGATGTATATTTATAGTGTTATTTGATTTAGAAGAATTCATAGCATGATATACTTACCTTTTAGCTTTATTCTACTAAAATTGAGAGTATTTTCTCAGGTCTAAATGGTTAAAGAAACATTACAAAATATTAACTATTTATAGTTAACTAATGAACAATTTACAATCAATAAAAGACCAATAATGAACATAAGCACTTTCATATATATAAATTGGCATTTCATATATATAAATGGCAAATAAGAAATTAAGACTGAAAAGTTTTAGAAATGACCATTTTTCTTCTAAGAATGCCAAAAACACATACCACATCAAATAGTCCATCACTCCATTCTAATTTCTGTAATTCTACTACCGTTGTTCCTTCAGGGGATAATTCTAAGAAGAACAGAGTACCACCTCCAGCCAGGCCATAATATTGGCTTGTTGCAACTGCAAGGGCATCTGGTCTGGCACGAGAAAATCTTACACTGTAGCCATGACGGCCTGGTGTAAGAAATGTTGGCATACTGAGTGTGTAACTGAAAGTTAAATTTTAAGATTTGTCAATATTTTTAAAAATTACTGGATTTCATGAATAACTTCTTTTAAATTTTTAATACTGACTAATAGACAAAAGTCTAATTAGTACTGGAATATTCTGATTAAATACATCTCAATAAATTGTTTGAATATATTGTTTTAGAATAACTTGTAACTATATTCACATTAGGTTCACAAAAACTAATATTTATACAGAATGAAATAAAATGCTCTTCAAATATTAGAATATACATTTACATAAAACAAAACTTATGTATATAATAAAACTTATGTATATAATACAACATATAGACTAAATACAAAAACTATTTTTTGTAACTTACAGTTACATGTACAACATACATACGTACTGTAAATAAAGGATACTATAGGAACTCCTAAATCTTAATTAAAATTTTTATTATTTACTATATTTTTAATCTTATCATAAAACAATTTTTTATTTATTTTACAAGCTTTTACATTTAGATGTATAAAAACCTCTTACTCTTGCAAATCTATTCGAAATCAAATGACATTATTTTTTCATAGGCACTAGTTACTTATTGGCCACAAAAAAAATCTTTTTAGAATCCAATTAGGCAAGTTTTCATTTTATTAAATACTGTATTAGCTAAACACCACAACAAAACCCATTCATAAAAATCATAACCCTTTAAAACTGTCAAAACATAGCTTGACATTTCCTTGACCGGATATAAAAACATCGATAGTGTTGTGAGTACGCAATTTTATCGATTCGGTTACAAGTTACCAACACACGATTTTAATCCAATTTGCACTCCCACGGTCTAAATCCTATTAGATCATTCTACACTGAAGGAAACCTCACAGCTCGCATATATATATGAAGGAATATTGCAAACCATCGACATTTCTGGTGAGCGCTTCAAAACTCACACAATCCTAAACAATATTAATTCCTTTTAACTTTTTCTCCTGGCGCTTACTAAAATCGTTCAAAATGCTTGACTACCTGGCTTTGGCTTTTGTGGTCGCTGTAAAAGTTTTTAAGAAAACGACTCCTAATGGTAAAGTTACGGTTTACCTTGGCAAGCGGGACTTCATTGATCACATAGATTATTGCGATCCTATCGATGGAGTTGTCGTGGTTGACACCGAGTACCTGAAAGGAAGGAAAGTTTATAGCCAGGTATAATAGTGATGTGAAATATGTGTGGAGTGTATCCTGTGAGACAAAAAGTGCTTGAAATACTAATATTATTTTCTATATACAGCTGGTTACGACTTACCGGTTCGGTAGGGAGGAAGATGAGGTCATGGGAGTCAAATTCTCTAAGGAAATGGTCATTGGCCAAGAGCAAGTTGTACCAATGAATAACGGGAAAATGGAACTGACACCTGTCCAGGAAAAGCTGCTCAAGAAACTTGGACCTAATGCTTTCCCATTCACCTTCTCTTTCCCTGATATGTCACCCAGCTCGGTAATATGATTTGTAAAATATCCTAAGTGAACTATTTCAAAAATTTGAACAAATTCTGAATATACATGTTTTAACTACCTAGGTAACTCTTCAACCATCCGACGAGGACCAGGGAAAGCCTATGGGAGTAGAATACTGTGTACGAACTTATGTAGCCGACAATGAAGATGACAAGGGCCACAAGAGGAGCTCCGTTACTCTTGCCATCAAGAAGGTATTATAGAATTTATTTTTGAAATAATATAATGGCTAAACATAAAAATTTCTTTCAAATGCAATTTTCTGTGATGTTTTAGTTACAACATGCTCCAGCCTCCCGTGGACGACGCCTCCCTAGCTCCCTGGTCAGCAAGGGCTTCACTTTCAGCAACGGAAAGATCAGCCTAGAGGTGACTCTGGACAAGGAGATCTACTACCATGGCGAGAAGGTCGCAGCTAACATTATCGTCTCGAACAACTCCAGGAAATCTGTACGAAACATTCGTTGCATGGTCGTACAGCATGTTGAAATTACTATGATCAACTCGCAGTTCAGCCGCCACGTTGCATCTCTGGAAAGCCGTGAGGGATGCCCAGTTACACCTGGTGCAAGCCTTTCAAAGACCTTCTACCTGGTACCTTTGGCTCGTAGCAACAAGGACATCCGCGGTAAGAAAGATACCTTTTTAAATGATACCCTACCATAAAATAATTTTAATTATTTATTTTGATATAAAGTTATAAGATTAGATGTTGAAAAATAATAACAAAATATTCTTTAACAGGTGTTGCCTTGGATGGCCACTTGAAGGAAGATGATGTTAACCTTGCCAGCTCCACCTTGGTATCTGAGGGCAAGTGCCCTGCTGAGGCCATTGGTATTGTGGTATCATACTCGGTCCGTGTGAAACTGAACTGCGGAACTCTTGGAGGTGAACTCGTTACTGATGTACCATTCAAACTGCTGCACCCAGCTGAGGGTAAGTTAAAATAGAAAGAAATCCCTATGAAAATCAAATTATAAATTGTTTTATATTACCAAACATTAATATATTTACATATTTATATTTAGGCACCGCCGAACGCCAAAGATTCAACGCCATGAAGAAAATGCAATCCATTGAAAGACACCGCTATGAGAACTCGCTTTATACCAACGAGGAGGAAGACAACATTGTTTTCGAGGACTTCGCTCGTCTCAGGATGAACGAACCCGAATAAACTACACGACCTAGTCAACGTCGCAAACAAAAAAAAATTGAAAAAAAAATATAAAAAGCCAAAAAAACGTAATCAAGCAAGTTAATGACATCTAATTCACGAAACCGTGCACACCTATTGTATTTACCTAACCTTTCTTCATTCATTTAAAACCTAATAATTTGAATAAATCTTTCTTATAACCTAATATAATTTAACCAGCTATGGATAGTGTGAGTTTTACTATAGTCAATTCAAGAAGTAATTGAAGCAATAAATTAAAAATGTCCAAAAAAATATCATCAACATTTCATCATTCCTACTAACCTTATTCGTGTAAGCCTTTATATAAATTAATAAACAGCTACCACCAGATATCTTCTTTTATTTTTCTATATCCTTTAATGTGCCAAAAATATGAAATTTAAATTTCTTTCTCGATGTGACCACTATAACAACTTGTACTTAACTGATATTGTACTAAAACGGTATGCAAAGTAACCTATGATCTCTTTTGCATATCTTTTGTATTCTATTATATTCAAAGGGGTTTGATTTATCCCCACCTATTACAATCATATGTTTTGGATGGTCCTTGATTATGCAAAGGTGTAACTCTTTTACAAATACTGACCTGTATAAGTAAAGAACATTATGAAAAAACAACTGTTTATGATCAAAAATCATAAATTATGTTAATTTTAACAATTTCATAATCAGAAATTGTATATTATGTTAATTTTAGTAATTGATATACATATAATAATTATAACTAATACATACATTTCTATTTATATATATTTGACGACACGTTTGGCTCAGTTTGTAGTGACCCTACTTGCTGCGCCAGCGGTCGCGGGCTCAAGTCCCGCTGGGGGCATTCATTTGTGTGATGAACACGAATGTTTGTACTCTAGTCATGGGTGTTTATATTTATAATATGTATGTATTCAAAGTTATATATATATATATATATATATATATATATATATATATATATATATATATATAATGTATCAACTATCTGGTATCCATCAGACAAGCCTCGTAGCTTACCATGGAAATAGATGATGTTGTGTGTTAATGTCCTGACATATGACATGACATATATGACATATGATTTTTTCATGATATTGTACACAATTGGTCGTCCATCTTAAATTTGAATGTTAAAAAACGAATCAATATGCAGCAGCAACTTGGTGTCCACAAATAAAAATAAAATAAAACACGGTACCAAGAAACTCAAACAAAGAATTCAGATTTCAACGTAATGAAAATTAGATATTTTTTACATCTTAGCTGATAAAGACATACATACATTAATTACGGTCTACGGTTAGGGAAAAAAAATAGTTTAACTCTTAATACAACGATCTCTCACTCCTTTTTTCTCTTTTTTTGAATGGTGTACATACATCAACGATATTATAAAATTGGTGTTCTAATCAACTTGTACATCATTAGAGAAAAAGAAAATTAAATAAAAAATTAAATACTGTATCTGAATTTTTCATACATTACATTGATGTATTAATATTTAAATATTAACTATATAAATCAATTATTTCATTATATTTCACTTTTTAAGGTATGCTATCTAATACCAAATTTGCGATAGCGTGAAGCTATATATATAATTTTGCTGCAACAAACGACTTTACTCGTCATTACCTAATTAGATGAAAATACTAACGACAGAAAAAAAATATGAGAATTTTATATGACTTCATACTTAATTTTTTAATTTTAATTCACACGCAAATATTGTTTCCTATTGCATCCTTTTTTGTGGTAGTTAGGTAAATTTCAAAAAATCCTTTCTAGTGGTTATCGATAGGAATAAGCATAACTTGAAGGTCATCTATAGATACCTATAATAAAATTGTAACTTATTCCTGTTTGTACGTGGAAGATATTTAAAACATTATTATTGAGGGTCTTTATTATCGCAAATCCCAAAACAATAATTTTTAGATTTTTGTCTATTTGTCTGAGCGTTTGTACATGCTAATATCACAAACGGTTTAACCGATTTGGGAGCGGTTTTCACTAATGTACTGTAGTAAGCTAGTCCTTGTTTTATTTCAATCGGTTAATAAATAAAAACTTAAAAAAAACCGACTTCCAGGCACTAAAATGTAATAAATAACTAAACGGGTGTTTTTATTTAGCCCATGCAAATTAAATCTAATATATTTCGATACATAAAATATTATCATATTCAAATCTTAAAATATTGTCGGCTGCCATTCACTTCGAAAATATCTGATTAGGTATCTATTCTAAATGAAAACCCCCGCTTACTTATTTTTTACATTTTAGTGCCTGGAAGTACCTAGGTTTTTATTTTATCATTTTTAGTGTAGAGGTAATAAGCAGGTAATTTGTAACAAGAAAGTTTTTCAATAACAAATCTAATCGATTAAAAAATTTATAAAAAAAATTGTTGATTTTGTTAAAAACCGCTCCACCGATTTCGATAATATTTAAATGGGACCTGGGAAGTATACCCTTCGAATTTTTTTTTCCTAATCGGTTCAGGCGTCTTCAAGTAAGTAATCGTTGAACATACATTAAAAAAATATTCCGACGAATTCCGACCTTCTCCTATTTGGAAGTCGGTTAAAGAGTTATGTCAATTTAAAGAATCATCCGAAACGAACCTGAGCGAAGCGAGGATGAGTCGCTAGTTTATGTATAAAATCGACAAAAAATCGATTAGATCTTTAAGATGCGAAAACTCAAGAATTATATAGATGGAGCCCCTAGAAAGAGACAGCTAATATTTTTTTTCTATAATTATATTAAAATGAGCTTATTTTTTTCTATAATATTTTATAAAATTCGTTAGCTATTTTTATTTATTAACATTTATTTACGTTTGACAGTAATAGGAATTCTATAAATATTTGTGCAGTTTTAAAACATTGCACCTATATTATTTTAAACCATTACAGGCTTCATGTTCAGTTTTATCATAGTAAAAATATTTTCTAATGTAATCTTTAGTCTGAAATCATTTACAAAAATAAAAAAATGGCATTACATTTCTAAGACAATTTTCTCAGGCCAGAACTGGTCAAACGGGTTATGGACAAAAGAATTGGGCAAGGAAGATGTCCCTTTAACTTATTGCGAAAAGGGTTCGTCCAAAAACCTGTTCGACCACTTCCCTGTGGGAAAGGACAAATGACCCTTTATTTGCATGTTGCTGTACACAATACGTTTCGAGACACATTGCTCTTCCGAACGAATAAACATTAAATTAATTTCCATTTTTTTACTTATTTTTTTAAATATATATACGTAAATTTTATTTAAATATTTAATGTAATCAAGTACTTATAAAATATTTTTATTTTTTCACTGTTACATAAATATAAAATGAAAAATATATTCTTATATATTTTAAATAATTTATAAAATACTTTCGTTTGCTTACCTATATTTAATTAACTGTTATCAAGTTTTGATTAATACTTTTACCTTATCCAAAAATTGAGTTTCAACACATTTAATCATATAAATCTAATATCGAATTATTTCGATTCTTATTATTTCATGTCACTTTACGTATTGTTTGATCAAACAATGTGCCCCTAAAAACGAACAAGTGTATAAGGGACACCTTTGGCGATTCAAAAGACTGCGGGCGAATCTTTAGTCAAAACAAAATACTCAATGCAAAAAGTACTTTATCATATTGTAATAGCGTTCAAATTCAATAAATGAAAATTAGTAACAGTGTAGTTAGAAGTATTAATCGGGTATTAGCAAATTTAAACTTAATTAATGGGGAATAAGATTGAATTCAAAAACTTTATTGGCGGAAGAAAGCTATAGTGGACAAAATTCCCACGTAGTGAACTGGTCAAACTGGTTTGCGAAATGCAAGGGTGGACAAGGATATCCTTTGACCGTAAGGGATACGTGATAACGGTCGCCGTACAAGGATTACACGTTTTATGTGGGAACTTCGTACATCTTTTGTTAGTATACTGCAATTTTGTATGTCTGCTAGAATTAAATAATACGATTGTTGTTAGAAGTCGTTACAAATTGAATGTTTGTTTATTATCTTTAACAATCAATCTCAAATAGTTAATCTGTACAGTAACTATATTTTTTATGAAAATTCTTTAAAATATTTTGTTGTAAAACCCAATGGTAGCCCAACGCTTGTAAAACCAAGTATAGTTAATAATAATGTAGTTTTAAATTGGGGCACCTCTAAGATATTAATGTACAGATCATTTTCAACATGATAACCACTTGATAATACGATAAAAGAAAATATCGTAACCTGCTCGAAAAAGAACTGACTAGTTTTCAAAACCATGTAAAATTCGCCGATCCTCTTTGGGCAACATGGTCAAGTATCTATAGCCTAATTATTTCCTTACATTTACGCGAATATTTGATATTTTGAATAAAACTATCTTTTCAGATTATTTCGCGGATTTATTTTGATTTTTGGTTCTCGACAATTCGAATGCTTTACAGCAATCATGGTCACAGGAGAGACACTCTTCCGGGGTTCCGTGATACAGTATAGTCTGGAATAGCACATAGGCTACTTTTTATTTCGGAAAAATGTGGTTCCCGTGGGATAGATTTATTTTTGGTTTTTACTGAGCCGCTAGTTTATTATAATTCTAAGTATTTTTTTGGAAATTATAATGTAAATTTAATTCTTACTTTTGAGTTTTGTACAATCTTGCCGCTAATTTAATTGAATTAAGTACTTTAATCATTTTAAATCTAACATAAAAAATGTTTTAAAAATAATATTATTTTTAGAGAAGATCATAATATTTCAAACTGTATGAGTCAGTGCAAAGTTTTCAACAGACACCGTCCACGATTCACGAAATAACGTGATTACATCTTAAGTATTTATACTTAGAAATATAACTATTTTTTATTTCTTCTATTCAGAGGTGATGAAACGTCAATGTAAAGAATAATAATAGACTCATATTTCGCTCTCTGATCTTTTGCCACTTTTTGTCTCAGGCGCGTGCTTGCATTTAATTTGAATAGGGCGTCCTGTAGGGAGATGCAGTTAGCCCCTTGTATGGTCCGGCGGCAAAAAATATAAGCAAGTCTTATTAAAATATTTTGAAGAGATGTATTGTATGAGATACTAAAGTAATTGTGCAGTACAACCTATGTTAATATTATGAAAACGCTATATTTTTATATTATTTTAGTATCGGTTTTATTATTTTAGGTGAGCTTTAATAATTTAATGACTTATTAATATAATTATATTAATAACAGAAAAATCTGCTGAAAAATTGTAATTTACTCATAATATTTGAAGTAATATTTATTATAAATGCAATAAAAAAATAGATCTCGCAGGTATAAATAATTATTTAAGAGTGTCCCCGTTATCATCGTATCGTTCGCTACTCTCATGTAAGTAGCACATAAAATAAATAAGTCCAAGAGTGGATATTATTTTAATTGCTTTTAAATTTAAACCGACTGTTTGTTTTTACAATGCACCTAAAGACTATGGATTGAGATAGTATAACTCAATAATAAAATTATTCGTAGCTGAGAAAACATGCAAATGATGAAATGAACGAGAAATCTGTTGTCCAATTACATATCTAGTTATAGGCAAGATATGGGATTGGAGTGTAAATTTAAATTCATACAAAACTACTTTTTGCTAATAGTATAAACAAAACTGTACAATCTGATAATGTCTGATCAATCCACCGATAAAAAGAACCCGCATGCAAGAGAATGTAACTACATAATAGTTGACCGTTAGTACAGCGTTGTGGAGATACATCACTATTGTACTATAATTCATTTTTTGACTGTGGGAAAATATGTTACGTTTAAAATTGAATAAGTGTTTAAAATGAAATTAAATTACTTTACTAATATAATATTTGGTCATTTAAGTTTTTTGATTAAAATCAATTTTTTATTAGTTAGATAAAAAAAGCAGTCGTAAGGACTGCCGACAGAAGTAAAAACTTAAAAGTATAAAGAAATAATTGTTATATAAAAATCAGTTATTTTTGGATATTCAAATTAATTGTTTGATCTTAAATACTAATGATCATGACCAATTATAATAAAAAAAACATCCAAATGAATTAATAGAGCCCACACTCGAAGGTTTTACTAGTAGCCATTGAAGAGTTCCACTAGATAGGTACTTACTGGAAATATCATCAGAATGGTTCTATTATAAGATTGATTAAGTATCTCATTACATGTGAAGCTAATAAAAGCGTTTTATTAATATGTTTGTTGGCTTGATCTGCTTTCACGCAACACCATGTGAGGACATTTTTGTAATTTAACCCTTAAATTGCTAGTTTACTTTTTTAGGACGAAATAAGTAGTCAAAACATCTATGTACACATTAAGTACTAGTGTTTCCCCGCGGCTTCGCTCGCGTTGTAAGTGGACGGCAATCAAAGGCAGCTTATATCCGTCCTCAGGATGCAATTTATATCCTTGGCAAATTTCATCAAAATCTGTTCTGCGGTTTAACCGTGAAAAATCAACAGACAGATTACTTTGACATTTATAAGATTAGTAATTAATATACATTCTGCTGCTTCTCAATTTTGAATGATACATTAACTATTTCTTTCTCATTTAAAGGTTAAAATGGTCTTCTATTATGAGTATAGAAAAGAAATTGTAAAAAATAAGTGTACGAGATACATTATAAAATAATGATCTCGATCACGAAACCTACTTGTAATCTCTGAAGTGGTTTTATTTTCTGTTGACCTACTAAAATAGTTTTTCATTAAGATTAGATTCTTATGAAACTCGGGTGTCAACGTTTGCCTCACGGAAGTTAGTTTTGCATGAAATTATAAAACTTATTATCTCGCCATTTTGTTTAGAATAAGTACAGATTCTTATACTA